>OZ010573.1:54320381-54340381 GCA_963932145.1 Acanthosepion lycidas
AATACAATCTAAGCTTTCGGCTTACTTAAGCCATTATCAAAAATGCCAATTACAACATATTAAACAATATACGGACAAGACAGTGATGATAGTCTGTCAATCTTTACATAGATGATTTCTAAGCAACGATAAACACGCGCATATAAGACGCTAGAAGCGAAAATCGCACCGCATCTCATGACGTCACACATGACCACACGAGAGTGAATTGGGGAAGTATGAAATATGGAAAGCCGTTGGTATAAACCAATGGCTTCTGTTACCAATTATAGACATTTAAGAATATTTGTAGAGATACTATAATTGATTTTGTTTAGGTTGGGTTTCAACTGTTTGATGTATAATGCTTCAAGGATTTTTAGTTTTGGTGTGTTGTTTTCATGTCGAAGTATAATTGTGTTTTCGACAAGTATTTTACGGAATTGTGTGTGCGGGTAGGCATGTTGTTTTAAATGCCTAAAAATGTTAAAGTTTTCATTCAAATGTAGTGTCAAGCGTCGTGAAAGCGAGGTTGTGGTGTGACCATCATATATATATATATATATATATATATATATATATATATATATATATATATATGTTGTTTAAAATGTGCTTTATTTATAGGAAATGAATCGGCAGTATTGGTGATCGGGCGTTTAAAGAGGAAGATGCGAATGGTTAAAATATTAAGATTCACTTTCTGTTTATATTAATGATGTTTATATATATGCATATATATATATTGCTACATTCAATATTTCCTCGAGAGCCACTCAACGTGTAAAACCGTAAAGACGGATGAAGTTCCCGTACGTTGTCCTTGAGACTCAGAGCCGAAAGAGAAAAAGAAAAAGAAAAAAAAAACAGAAATAGAGATTATGAGGAAGCAATGATGGAAAGAAGAATACAACCACGACATTTGACACATACGCATACAGATGCACGCACGCGCGTGCACACACACACACACACACACACACACACAAAGAGGAAAAAGTAACCTAACACGAATAATATGATCATTCCAACAAGTGAATTAAGTGATTACGATCTCAAACATATTATATAGAAATGACAAAATTAGAAAAAAAAACGACAGTTAATAGCCGAAGGGCGGGTGGTTTTGTTTTAAACTTTTAGGGTTAGGCCCTTGTCTTAACGCCTCAACATTCCTTCACCGCCCAAACTGCTATCAACAAATAATATTGTCTTACTCTGTCACCCTCTTTTGCTTTTCTTCTCTTTTCTCCCTTTTTTTACCCTTCCTCCTTTCCTCTTAAGTTTTCTCACCCTATGGTTCTTTTCCTATAAGCGGCATGCTTTTAAATAGAAATGTTCTTAACCATTTTTGGTTCTCACTGGTCAACATGCAGCCGCATAGAAACAAGAATGCATCTTTGTAGTGAGTAAGTTGTTTTAGTCCTTATGTAAAAATTATAATAAATAATTATTGCTCTACTCCTGGTAATGGACCTTCTTTTGAATTAATGCTGTGAACATTAGAATTTATATTATTTTCGTTCTCATTACATTCGGATCATATATATATATATATATATATATATATATATATATATATATATATTATCATTATTATTATTATTATTATTAATAGAAATTTTATAAGTATAAGAAACTATACTCGCTCGGAAAACATTCGGTGTATTGATTTGCAAATAAATAAGCCAATACCAAAGGGGAAAAAGGTATAAAAAAGAAAGAAGCAAGTTAACCGAAAATAATCATCCAGCATACGAGTTCAAGGCCCAAAGAAAAAAACCCGATGCGAGTACCCAAAATAACTAAATAAAGTGCTCAATACAATGACTAGAGCAGACCTAGTTAAACCTAGAGAGCCAGACAAACATACCAAGGTTTACAGCTTCCTGACGATCTGTTTAAGTGAAACCTTGGTATGTTTGTCTGGATCTCTAGGTTTAACAATATATATATATATATATATATATATATATATATATATATAACATTATCTATTTACATTATTCGGACTATTGTTCTCATCTTTGTCTCCATATTTCTTACAACGTTTCGGGCCTTCTTCAGGTGGTTGAAATGTCGAGCTGAACCCTTTATTTCGCTCAATGGGGTACACTATTCTAGTTCCACGTGTCATGTTTAATGGATGTCAGTTATCGGTTAAGGCAGTGGAGAACTTGGAGAGGGGAATTAACAGGAGATAACTGATAACATCCATTAAACATGGCACGTGGAACTAGAACAGTCTACCCCAGTAAGTGAAATAAAGGGTTCAGTTCGACATTCCAGCCACCTCAAGAAGGCCGGAGCATACAACGGCCGATACGTTGTAAGAAATATGGCGACAAAGATGAGTAAAATAGTCTGAATAATGTAAATAGTGTACATAATACATCATCTCAGAAATATAGACAGATACTGATATATATATATATATATATATATATATATATATATATATATATATATATATATATATATATATTAAAAAGAAGAGAAGAGAGGTGCCGTAAACGTTTTTGGTTGTAATGTGGATTTATTTAGAAAAAGATATTATGCTTTGTTTTACATAATGTTACACTACACGTGTTTCTGGTCTCATGACTGTCTTCAGGTAAAAGCGGAGATTTCCACATATTATTAAAAATAATTAATTTTTTCTTTTGTTTTTCAATGTTAAATATTCTCGATATGAGACATTTTCTGTGTTTGCAATCCGAATTTCTAAAGAAATTTATGGGATTTGATAGTATTATATATATATATATATATATATATATTTATATATATATTTATATATATATATATATATATATATATATATATATATATATATATATATATATATATATGTATTGAAACCTCTTGAAGAGATGACTGAACAATTACCATAAAGTTCATTTCCGAAACTCTAGTCTCGTGGTGCAGATGGATCTGAATGTAACATCAATCAGCTAAGCGTAAAATTTTATGTATTTGTATCAATCCTATTACGGACATTATATAAGAAAAGTAACGGTTGACTCTTGAGCAGAACAGTTTAAGATCATAGTGATAAATTATCATAATTGTGGTGAACGGAAAAGCAACTTTTCGAGAGTCTATTACAGAAAACAGCAGTTCTCGAGAACATGCCCTGTGTACATGTCACGGTTGGATTTTTAAACCTAAGGAATATTGCTCGTCTGGACATTTACCAGGAAAAATAGCCTTGGAGTATTAATAGGTTATTAACCTTCCTTCTTACGGGGAAAGGAATCCGTACGGTGGAAGATAATTCAGCCACTATAAAACTGCTTAGTCTTTTGTACTCTGTCTAGATTGTAAAGTGAGCGTAGTGTTGCAAATCAGACCAGATATCAGGTTCGTTCTCAGGGTATAGTTTGTTTTTTTTTGTTTTTTTTGTTTTTTTTTTTTGGGGTGGGGTCGTCAGGTCGTCACTCACATAATAGAAACATGAATCTATTTGTAGTAGCAGGTTTTTTTTTCTGGTTGTAACCTACTGTTATAAAAGAGCGAGACAGAGATGAAGCGATGCGAGGGCGAGGTAAACCGGCTAACGAGCTTCTTGCCTTTCGCGTCGCTGTTAGGTGGTTTCTGTCCCTCTCCCTGCCTTTGCCTGGCTCCCTCAGTCCTTCCGCTGGTAGTGACCAATGTCTTATACGGAAAATTGTTCTTTTTCATGTCACCTTTGCTTAAAAATGAATTTCATTCAGTGACCGACTTTCTCCGGGTCATTTGCCATATTCCTTGTGAAGTCTTCTTCACTAAGCTTATAAATGCCTGAAACAATTTTCGTGACAGCTCAGATTTTTCTATTTATTATGATATCGATTGGCACTAAAATCATACTCAGTTTGGGGTTTTATCTGTCTCTTGAAAAACACAGTTTTTTGTAAAATGTTTAGCTATGTTATTTTTTTTTTGTTGTTATTGTTATTTCATTGTATATTTTCAATTAAATTCTTACTTGTTTCTTTTGGTATTTTTCTGCAGGTTCGACCACTAATTGAGGGAATGACTAAGTCTCGAAAGCTACATTGGCACAAGCCAAATGGTCACCTGGATAAAAGTGGCAATGACGCCAACAATATGGATTTTACCAGAGAAAAATCGATTCCCGGAACATTGGGGCAATTGCCCTGCCATTCGCTTATCCCATAACCAATAATCCTTGGATTAAAGAATTTTTTTTCATCAGCAAAAGCAAAACATAAGAAAATAAGCAAAAAAAGTCATATAATCTTCATCTCTTTGTTTTCTGTTTTATTTTCTCTGCTTTGCCCCAAAAATCGTCATCTTGGTTCTGCTTCTCCGAAACTTACTCTGAATTTTGTTCTCACTCTTCGTTTTTCAATTTTCTTTTCGTTTCTTTTTACACCTGTCCGTTATTTCCTTACCTTTATTGACAGTATAAAAATCGAAATATCAAATCAAGCAGCATGACGATAACCAGAATGAATGTAAATAATATAAACTCACTAGAAAATTTTAATTAAAGTTTAATTTTGACATTGTAAAGATTTTCTTGACACTATTTAAATTAATAATTTAAATGAAATTAATGTAAAAAAAATAAATCTCGTTAGTTATTGAAATAACTAAGTCAATAGTCAATAACTATAACTGTACGTAAATATATGTTAAAACATTCTATAAATACTTTGATAGAGTTTTAGCAAAGTTTTCAACACAAATATAGAGTTTAATGTCTTTTTTCAAATAAGCAAATATATTTGGAGGAATGTAATATGCAAATTCCATACCTAACATAAATCCTACATTGGACATATTACAATCTTAACTTATTTTCTTTGTGAGTGGCACTGTTTTGTAGGCACTTGTATTATCAAATGTCGTCCCATTTATTGCGTTGATGTGCCCCTGAGACCTCCCACTTCTCTTGTGCCACTTTCGTCTTTTGGGGGTAGGCCTCGCCGGAGGGTCTGTTATGCCTCAACCAGACGATGCCACGACGTTGCATGCAGCAGAAGCCATCGCCTTTACCCTTTCCTATTTTGAGCACACCCCCTTCATCGCCAAGGATCCCAACTCCAGTTTCCCTGTCCTCCTCCACTTCAACAGTTGCCGCGCCTCAACCCCTGCCCGATTCGCCACTCAGTTCCTCTCCGCCTCTGTCCCCGTCGGCCATAAGCCTACTGTCGGGTATCCCCCTGGTGGAAACTCGGTACATACGCGCAGAGATTGCTCCGCAGATCAGCTTGACGCCGCCTCTGCCGACGCGCAATCCGCTCGTCTCGCCGCCGACGCCGCCTCGACCGTCTCTGAAGAAGAAGAGGAAGGCGCCGCCAGCGCCGACGCCAACGCAAGCGCCGACGCCGACGCCGCTCCTTCTTCCGCTTCTGCCTTTAATGACGCCTCCGTCGACCTCGACGGCCACGCCATCTCGCTGCACGTCAACTACAACGAGCAGCACTGCCTCGAGTGGGGTGGCGTCGGCTGTCGCGGCCGCCGCCGCCGCAGGCCTACCTTCGGTAGCTACTCAGCTCCCATTACACACCATACCGCCGCCTCAGACTTCTACTTCCTCCTTCTCTACCTCCTCCTTTTCCACCTCGTCTACTTCCTGTCCCGAATCGGGTTCTACTTCCGGCTCGACTTACGCCGTATCCCAGCAGCACCACTCGATGGTAAGTGCAGTGATTTCGAGTGTTATAAACAACAACAACAACAACAACGACAACAGCAGTAGCAACAACAGCAGCAACAACAACAGCAACACCAGCAGCAGCAACAATGCGGCTGGCTTTGCTTCGTGTACATCGACCCCACCGCTAACTCGCCCTCCTCCACCTTCATCGGGCACGGCACCCACAGCTGGAATCAGCTTGTCTGTAGGCGCTAGCAAAGTTATTCCAGCTGCCGCGGAAGCAGCCGGATTCCCTCAAATGTTGAAACAGGAGACTACGAAAAGAAAGCTCATCTCCTCTTCTTCGAACTCGACGACGGGAGCCATGGGCAGCAAACTCTTCCAACGCCGATCGGCTGTCACCAGGTCCACCATGAACACAAGCCGGCGTTATTCGGCACGCGATAACACCGACGAACGGGAAAAAGTGGCGCGAAGTATTTTCGGCGATGTCCCCTTGTCGGATGTAGAACGCTGCTACCTGGCGGCGGCTGCCGAGGGTAACATGTCACAAATCCTCCGTTGCATTCAGGCCGGAGTCAATGTCAATTGTAGGGACTACCTTGGCCGTACGGCATTGCAATTGAGTCTCCAGGGTGATCACTACGAAGAAACGAAATTCCTCATGGATCACTGCAACCTGGACGTCATTGAAGAAGGCCTTCTGCATGCAATTAAATTGGAAAACGTCCGTATGTGTGACATGATTCTTAACCATCCCGTTTACTCAGACGAACGAAATCGGATTAGGTTAGAGTTTCAACATGGATTTTATGATCAGGTAAGCAAAATTTATGTTTCTCAAGCGCTTTTTTTTTCTTCTTTTACGTCCTTTGATAAATTATGAGTATTAATTATATCCTGTGTGTAACACGTGTCTTAATTTTTAACCAATGGCAAACCGTTTTCTTTTCTCGCTTTTCAATGAACAGCATTCCCTGTGAATGCAGGGAGATGGGGTGGTTTAATGTCTAACAGCTCTGAATAGGAAATCAGAGATCCGAGTTCGAATTTCAGTCGGGTTTGCTACATTTACAAACACGTAAATACGATTAAGAAAAGTATGAATCCAATTCCTACCCTCATCTATGGATAAAATAATAAGATTTTTATATCTGAAAAATCATTGTCATTCAAAAACAAATGCTAATGCAATATTCATACGAAAAAATATTATTATTTTTCTTACAATCCAAAATATGTTTCGGATCTAAATATCCTACAAAGAGTTGGCAAGCCGTAAAAAAAAATGAATCAACCAAACCAGTTAAAACCAACCCTTTATTTTTTTTTAAAATTATAAATCTTCTGTGCAAGAAATTCAAAATTCAATGTTGAATCATCGATTTATATTAACCTAGCACCATAGATATCAGAAGCAGAACACTACGTGTACTGCAACATTTGGAGTATCTATGGCAATATAGACTGATGAAGTCCATCCAATCTTCAGATAGGTTTTGAATTCAGAATAATCCTGATTGATTGCCTAACCAGCTTTTAATAGCTGAACCTATCCTGTTATTTAACCTGTAACTGGAGAAGGATGGATTCGTTTTTTTGATGTTTTTTTTTGGGGGGGGGGCAAGAAATTAGCGCTATGTGAAAGAACAAAACCTCGGACAGAATTCGAACACAGTACACTGATTTCACTTTGTCGATAACACGAACATCCATGATATATATATACCGAGTATAAGTATAATTTCCGTTTTCTCCTACGGCTATTAAACGTGTCATTTTATTTTTTTTTTTCGATCACCATAAACGTTATTTTTATGGGATACACATATCTGAGTAACGCTTCGTTTATTTATTAAATAGCATATTTCTTTATTTTCGTTTCTCGACCTGAATATTAGAAAAATCTTTTTAAAGAAAAATATACAACCCGACATCAGGATTCGAACTTGCGTCTCCCTTATCAGCAAAAGACGGTTGTTAGATCCGACGAGGTCTAAACCCACGCGGCCACGCGGTCACTAACCCCGCAAGATCAAATAGTGCCTTATGAGCGCAAATTCTTCCGCTTTTCTCGAAAGTTCACATCTGCTCAGTTCCATTTCCAAACGTAAACAAAGCAATTTCTAAAGTAACGGATTTATTATTTAAAACGATTAAATCTATCCTATTAATATTTTTTTTAATGGCTTACATCTTTGAAACTCGTCATTATATGTAACTTTTAGAAAGAAATTAAAGTTTTAAAACATTCGTTTAATAAATTCTACCTATGATATTACGGGTCAAGTAGAAATAAAGTCACTTATGCCTTTAATGATTAGAATCGAAGAGTTATTAGGTTGGTGCAAAAATAATGACGTAATAATGTCGTTTTTTGACGTTAAAATTACGTCAAAAAACGACATTATTACGTCATTATTTTTGCACCAACCTAATACTAAATATATTGCATTTGTAGCAGGGTTTGGGGCAAGATAGCGTGAAGCAACCCACCACTCTTAAGGCTGGTTTTAAATTGTAATTGAGTCTCCAGGGTGATCTCTACGAAGAAACGAAATTCCTCATGGTTCACTGAAACCTGGACGCTATTGAAGAGATATTCTTCATGCAAATAAATGCATGCAATTAAAAGCTTTATAGATTGGTTGGAAATGCTAAAGTGTTCAGTCTTCTCTATTATAGTGATTTTCTAAGCGTAGCTTAGATGTGGCACAAGAACGAAAGCATGGGGCACCCAGTGAGGATCGAACTCACTACACAGTTCTTCTAATTGATCTAGCGAGACGAGCTTGCTAACCATTACACCGCCTTGGGGCGCCCACTGTCTTCTCTATTATAGACGGAGGTTCAGAGTTCTCCGTCTACCAACCAAGGCAAGAAACAGGTCTATCCTACCACGTTACTCATAGCTGAATGAGGATGGATTCAATCATTGTCCAGTTGTATTAGTTCTAAGTGAACGGAAAAGATTTGGACAAAATTTGAAACCAGCACGCCAATTATATTTTCCCCGCCAATGATCGCTACGATACTCACACATAAAATAGATAACACTCTGAAAATAAACCTGGCAACAGATGATTGCAATCCAAAGGGATTTGCTAGAATCCTCTTAATTCTGATGCTAGCTTCCGTGGTAATTTTGATGCTAGTTTCCGTGATAATTTTGATGCTAGTTTTCGTGGTAATTTTGATGCTAGCTTCCGTGGTAATTTTGATGCTAGCTTCCGCGGTAATTTTGATGCCAGTTTCCGCGGTAATTTTGATGCCAGTTTCCGTGATAATTGTGATGCTAGCTTCCGTGGTAATTTAGATGCTAGCTTCCGTGGTAATTTCCTTTATTTTTATGTTTTTGCTTGAACCTACACGGTATCTTAAAACTCAATTCCAATGCGGAAGCGTTGTCAATTCTCAAATGACCAGCTTTAGAAGAGTTTGTTGAAACGAAAACTGTTTCGCGCTCAATGGTTTGGTTTGGTTTGGTTTGTTTTACGGCATATTAACCTCAATGGTTTATTTAATGCCGACAAAATTTTTATTGCTGGTAATATGTTTTTCTTCAAAAATCTATTTCTGGGAATATTTTTCCCTGAAGAAATTTATAGCTGCTAATATTTTTTTCAAAGAATGTATAGCTGTTTGTGTTGCTGATATTTTTAAAGTATTGCTAATAATAAATTTTTCCTTCAAAATTATTGCTGGTAATATTTTTTATTACAAAGTATTTCTGTTTTTTTTACACAAGTTTGGGTGTCAACTATTTGCTCATAGCTGGGACCCTAACAGGTGCTACCACCCCGGGTCAGGGTGAACCTGGGAACACTAGCAATTAAGAGGTGGTTCCCCGATCCTCAAAACCTCCTGATCAGAGGCCTTGCTGTTGGACGTAGTTTATCGTCATACCCAGGAGGGGCGCTTAATGGCAGAAAATCATTTAAACATGTTTGTAAAGATTCCGTCGACCATATCACGTTGAAACACCGGTTCCCATGCGATCACCAAAGTTTAAGCAAATGCTTTCATGGTAAATTTTTCTCATGAACTTTATGCTATGATATGTACAATTTACGGATTTTAAGAGCAGTAGGACGGTCTTCTCAAAGATGAAAGACGAGACTTGAAGCAACATAAATTTAGTTCTACAGAAGGATGCTGAGGATACCTTCGACCAACATGTTAGCAACGACAAAGTCTTAAAGAGAATGTAAACAAAAAGGAAATACTTTACATCAGGAAGAGACAGTTGCGGTTACTGGGGCACATAATGAGGAAAGATGGCTTGGAAAATCTGATGCCCACTGGACGGGTAGAGGGAAAACAACGCATAACATACTTGGTGAGCTTGAGTAAATCGATGGCGGAACAGAGTTTAGGAGAAATAACAGAAAGACGCAGTTTGTTAAGAGCTACAAGTGACAGGACGTTGTGGAGATGCATGGTCGTCTATGTCTTACGGGGAAACGGCACATAAAGAAGAAATAAATTGGCGGCAAGGAATCATCCTTTTATAGTTGAAATAGCTAGATGTAACCGTAAGTTCTATGCTAAGAGTTTCTTCTGTTGCGCTCCTCGTTTTTGGAACACTCTTCCGGCTTTTCGCATACCCGTCAACTTTGATCTTCGAAAATTTAAACGCAAAACGTCAATCGTTATCTTCTGTTTTCTTAAGTCTTGTTCTTTTATTGTCCTCTCTTCTTAATAGTATTTTTTAAAAATACAGTGTAACCCGGATATAAGAGCGTTGTCGGGACCGGAGAAGTCTATTATATCCGGGTTTCTCTTATATCCGGGTTTGGTCTATTATATATACATTAACACAGGCTCTAATTTGGGACCAGAGAAAATCTCTTTACCCGGGCTTCTCTTATATCCCTTGTCTCTTATATCCGGGTTACACTGTATTGTCTAGCACTCCATAACCTCCTTTGTTTTTGTTGTCTTTTTGTCTTACTTGGCGGTGAAATGATTAAAAAGTCTTTTAACATAGTATCTATATGGGTGACCTCTTGGGGATAACATATCATTTAAGTCTCTACCATACCGATTAGGCCAGCGTGGTAGAGTAATGGTCCATTTCTCCCCATGGATGGCAAAGTGTATGATTTGAAAATAGCCCATGTCCAACAAAATGCTTTCATAGATTACGAATTACGTAAAAATTTATGTGTTGGTATTGTATTATTTTACACCAAAATTCTGTATGCACAAATAGTGTTTGTCTAAGCATAGCTGAGATGTGGCACAATGTCGAAGTGTGAGATATGTGAGAAAACGACATTATTTTTGCACCAACCTAATACTATGCCGATGTGAGTGAAGGAAATAAATTAACCCTGCCGACACTTCCATTTGGTACACAAGAGTTACGTATTTTCTTGTGTGTAATACTGCTTGAGTATAATACGCCTCATGTTTCTGAAGCTTAAAAACAGGGACTAAATTTCAATCTTATCTCAATATATACGACCCTGTAGTGCTCATCCTGGGTAAGACGTTAAACTACATCCCTGTCCTGGGTAATACGATAAACTACGTCCAGCCGCAAGGCCTCTGATCAGAATGTATTGAGGAGCGTGGAACCACCTCTTAATCACTGGTGTCCCCACGTCCACCCTGACTCGGGGTGGTAGCACCTGTTAGGGTCCCAGCTATGGGCAAATAGTTAACTATTATCAGCAATAAAATTTTGAAGGAAAAATATAAGCAGAAAAAGATTTTTAACAAAATAATATTACCATCAATAAAAAATATTGTCGGCATTAAATAACCCATTGAGGCTGATATGCCGTAAAACAAAGTAAACCAAACCAAAGCAGACCCTGTAGTGCAGTCATCCCGATGTATTCTAAGTTGTACCATATTATTCATTAACATCTTAATGTCGTACCTCATTAAAATAATGGAAATTTTCACGATATTGAAGAATAGAAATGAACAGGATATTTAACCACTTTTTTTCTACTAATTTCCGTTTCAAAACTTATTTTTGAATTCTCGAGAAAACATGCTAACTAGACATACCCGATAATTCGTGCTAATAAATCTATTATACTTTTCTGTTTTATACGACTTTCTTATATTTCTATATATTAATGTGTGAATAGGTGTAATTATTATTAATTGTTATAATATATATTAATCACTGTAATGGGTGTATTTGCAATCGTTCTGTCTCAAATAATAGTTTATTTTTTTAAATTAAATAAAGATTTCTGAAAATATGTATTTGTTTATAAGATTGGCCTTTAACTTTCGTTTAAAATTTGTCGTATTATACACAAGAAAATAACATACTTTAAAATAAACAAACGACTATATAAGCACTCCAAAAACTTGAACGTTATTAATCTTTGTTTACAGACAAGTCAGTGTTTGTTTTTTATTTGATTATGTTTGCTCAAAATTATATCTAATTAATTCTTGATATTTTCATTTGCAAACGCCTACAAAACAGTATGTAGATGCTATATTTTAAAATTACTCATTTACCCAAATCTAGGCAAGTCTTGAAACCTGTTAGGTTAGAAGCAGGTCCAAGTCTTCTGCCAGCATAAGTAGCAAGACTCCCAGACTTTCTGTGTTTTCCGCTGGTAGTGGCCAATATCTTATCCGGAAAATTTGTCTTGTCATCTTTGTCTAAAAATTATTTTCATTAAGTCACCGCCTTTGTCAGGGTCATTTGTCATGTTCCTTGTGAAGTCCACTTTACTTAGCTTATAAATGCTTGAAACAATTTTCGTGACAGCTCAGACTTTGATTGGCACTGATATCGCTACATGAGTATCCGATTCAGACAATACTCAACTTAGGGTTGTATCTGTCTCTTGAAATACATATTTTTTGTAAAATTTTTAGCTGTGTCATTTTTTAATCTGTCAGTTCAGAAGCACATCCAGGTCTTCTGCTAGTACAGAGAACAGGACTGTATCCATTGACGGCTTTCTAGGCCAGTTGCGTAGATTACAGCATCTTGTATTACCGCAAGGTTACACATCTGAGTGTCTGACTAGGCTCAAAGTTGTTTAACTCCGGCGATTGGTTGAGAACTGGTGTTTCAACCGGATATGGATATAAGCATTTTATAACCAGCATCTAATTTTACCTCCTCTCTGAATGCGTGCTTTCTATCATTCAAGGAACTAAACCAACAGATTCGAATACAATCAGTTGAACTACAATTAAATATGGTTTTATAAAACCGACATGAAACCATGGGAAATTTGTAAATAATGCCAAGGGAATAAAATAAAAAGTTAATCGATCAGCGTCTTGAAGGCAGCGGCCGGTTATAAATTTTCTCACCTGATTTTCCTAGATTGCCATTGTGCCAAAACTTAAAGATATATTGACCCCAATGGGGATTTCCTACATTTTTTTTTATCTAGGACCAGTGATTGCCTATTAAGTTTGAATTGTCCTATTATATTTAAGTATATTAGCGTTGTTGTATATACAGTTAACGGTTGCTGTGTCCGAACATTGATGTATGAAACGGAATATTGTCTTTCCGTTTTGCTTCTATTGCTATAGAAAACTCTTAGGAACGAAAGACAATATCAAAAGAACATAGAGTAAAAATTAGTTTTATAAACGTAATTATCATTAATGGAATATATTGCAATATTTCTTTTCGGGAATATCGCTGAGAGGATAAAAAAATACGATAAGAAATGTAGACAACTTAATGCACTCACGTCTAATATTCTTTGTGTAAACAAATAATATAGCACAAAAATAAAACCAGACATGGAAGACTTGGTTAATTTTTAACTATGGATGCTCATTAGCTTTCGTACCTAATCACTAAGGTGCTCTTTCATTAAAACACGATCAAAGGAATATAGCTGATTCTTCCTTCACCTAGACCCATGTTACTTAAAATTTTGCATAATCAAAGTAAAAGGTATCTGAGAGTTACGATGAAAAGGATCAAAAATAAAATTAAAGAAAGACTAATTAATAATAATTAAAATGTCAATGCTTCGTCTAAGGAAGTCAAACAAATTCAGACTATTATATCTGATACTACAAACAAGTTAAAGGTCTTCTTCTATGTGCCGTGTCCCTTCAGAACGTTGGAGATCATGACTCTCCACATTTTCTATTCTTTGTAACTCTTACTAAATTTTGACTTTTTGTTATCTCTCCTAAACATTGTTCCGCCATCCTTTTACTCAAGTTTGCTAAGTAGGTCCTCCTCTGCACCCGTCTGCCCCACTTGCTTTCAGTTTGTCCTGTGAGTATCAAATTCTCTAAATACACTTTTGTTATTATATTTCCTAGAAACTTCGTCATTGCTCACATGTTCAGTCTACCGTATTCTTAGCATCCTTCTGTAGAACCACATTTCTGTTTCTTCAAGTCTCTGCTTCAACTTTGATGAGATTATCCAGCATTCATTGCTAAACGGTTCAATACGCTTTTCTTTATTTCCAACGAAATTTTTCTGTATCTTAATAATTTTTTAGGTTTTGGAATGCATCTTTCGCTATACCAATGCGTCTTCGAATAAAAAATGGTAACAAGATAGAAAAACGGAAGTGCCAAAGAAACAGAAACGAAGAAAGGGTTTGGTCTTGGTGCACTTATGGAAATGGAAGCAGCCTGATGACGGATGTATGACGTAATATTTAAAGGCGTAGTGTAGCTGCGACAGAGTATTTCTGGTAGACATGATATAAACGGAATGATTTTCAAACCATAAAAATGAGAGTATTCTATATCTGAGGTAGGAAATTGGTCAAATAAGACGTACCGGCAATAAGACGGAGTTTCAAAAGGACGGTTTTACCCATGACATCGCTTTTTCAACTACATTCACTCTTCGACAGTGTTTATTGTTTTAAAAAGCGTTGATAACTATTGACTCTTTTGAAGATGTCAAAATAAAAGTGTCCAAAGTAGAACGTACGCAGGAGTATGTTGCACACGAACTTGGACAGAAGACATGTCTACGTGATTGACGAGTAATAACAAGTTAATGATATATTGATTGTAGTTCTACGGAGCACTTTTTTTTATATAATTTTTAAGTATTCATTAATCTTAACATCTCGGAAAATATTCTCTGTAATCTAATTTTAGGAATATTGACTTTAAACTTACTATAGTATACGCTCTTATTTTCTGATAATATCGTATATGGTCGCCCATACTTACAAAAATCGGAACGTTTATACACTACAAAGAAAATCAAAAATTATTTTAAAAATCCTACGTGATGATTTGTATTAATCTTTTCAATTTTTGATTAGTAAATAGAGTTTTCACTTTATAACAATATTGCTTAACACAATTAAAATGTAGAATTTGAAAAAACGTGTTACTATAAATTATTATAATTAAAACTTTAAAAAAAATGAAAACAATTCTTGTACAAATTCATTATCCATCGAATTTTTTTTCTTAGGACAATAGTGTTCTTAATAAATCTTATTTCTAAAAGCAATTAAAAGTTTTTCTAATTAAATTATCAGTTTTATTTTAATTTTTATTTTTCGATTTCACTGTCTGAAAATATTCATTTACATTCTCCAAGGCGACCTGCTTTTAACTAATGAAACAAATTTTGCAATTAAAATTTAATTTTTCGAAATTTCATGAAATTAAATAAGTGGGTGGTAACGTGTGTAAAATAAAAATATTCTTACCTAAAACTTCTAAAAAAAATTCACAAATAATTTCATTCATTGGTGAACATGTGCTGAAAGTTTCATTACAATCTGACAATTATTTGATTTTTCGAAGAATTTCCACATCAGTATGTTTTTGGTTTTTTTCGGAAAAAGATCGCTAAAAACACCTAAAGTAAATCTTAGACCGATCGCTGACGTAAAAAAAATGATTTTAATCAAAATTTACGAAGTGCTAGAAATGATTAAAATAATTAAAAATTCTTTCGTCTTTCTTAATAATAATATAAACATTTAGACAATAAAACTTTGTTTTTATCACTTTGGTGCCTTTGTTCACATTACTCTTCTGTTCTTTCAGCGAATTAATAGAAGTAACTACTGTATATGTGATCTTTACTCTTAATTCGCTTAAATATCGAAACTGTTACACTTTTTTTGTTGTTTTCCTTCGTATCTGACAATATTGGTGAAAGGGTTTTTGTCTACAATTTCTTTTTACGCTTTGTAAATTGTGGAGACTTATATACTGTGAGTTAAAAAAATAATAATTATTATCATTATTATTATTAGTTTGGTTAAAATTCAAAAGATTGCATTCACGGATACTTGCCACATGCTCAGGAAGGTTTTATCAATGCTACAGGTTATGGTTCTATACTAATTATTTTCGTTGTTTTTTGTTAATTGAAAGGGTTTTTGTTTACAATTTCTTTTTACGGTTTGTAATATACGAGGAAATTGTGGAGACTTATATACTGTGAGCTAAAAATAATAATAATAATTATTATTATTATTAGTTTGGTTAAAATTCAAAAGATTGCATTCACGAATACTTCCCACATGCTCAGGAAGGTTTTATCAATGCTACAGGTTATGGTTCTATATTAATTATATTGGTTCTTTTTTGTTTAGCGGTATATCAACCAATTATCATTATCTAATGCCAAAATCTAAATATTTTGAACACAGTTCTATGGTTTCAATTACAGCTAAAATGCATTGTTGAACATTTTGCTATAAAATATATTGTTTTTAATTCTGCTTTAAAAATGTATTGTCGACAATTTTATTATAAATATGTATCACTGGTAAAAATTTTTATATAAAATTTATTGCTGGTATTTTTACTATAAAAATGAATTTTATACTTTCATAGTATTCACTATAACCCATAACTGGGACCATAAACCTCATACCACCCCGGTGTGTTAGGGGTGTGCTTGGATATGGATTATATATCATTTCAACCTGATCCTACAGAAGGCGGTGATCTCCCTTTTCTCTCCATATATGGTCAACCACACCTGATTTTTCCACTTCCCCTCTTGTTAAAGCTTTCTGGTGTTCTTGAAGCCTTACCTTAAGGGTGTGGCCTGTCTCCCCTTTATTTTTCTTTCCACAGCTGCACGGGATAGCGTACACACTGTTCTTTAGTCATGTTCTCCTCTATGGGGAGGGTCTTACTCGGGAGAGATATCTGCGAAGTGTCGTCCAGCTTTTGAAGGTTGTGCTGATGTTATATGGACCGCAGATCCTTTGTATTTTCTCCGATAACCCCTTCACATAAGGCAGGCAGACTGTCTTCTCAGTGTTGTTGATACTGAACGTTATTTTTGCTATTAATTTTCCACTTATTTTGATATATGCTTACTTATCGCTTAGAATACAACTTAGAGAACATCGATATAATCACGATCCCGAATGTTATGCGACCCTTATGAACGGAAAAGCGTCTCAAAGTAGCGAACCAATTAATCCAGTCGGTCAAACACCGATGTCCGCATATCTCCTTTCCTTAATAACCGCAAAAGAAATGATTCATGATAAACAGCTTAATTTATGTTGCATCTCAAGTGAATAAGAGGGCTTGGCCTCTTTCTTTCCACCAGATGTTTCTCACCTTTTATTGAAGTGGTTACAGTAAAAGTAAGAAATTTATAAGTCATTTAAACACTATCCTACCGCAAAGAAAGCCTTGATCTTCATCCGGAGATTCGTATTAATTTAGCGGTGTAATCAGTCGATCCTGTGGAATTGTAATTAAATTCTCCAGAAACACCTCACCAGTAAAATCCTAAATTTTGGCAAAGCAATTACGCGTTTTAAATGTTATTCTGATAATAATTATTTGGGTGTGTATCCAATCGAAACTGATTTGTTTTCAACTGACATCCAAAATGATTTCAAAATATTCTTGTATTTCTCTCTCGTTTTGCTATGTTTACTTAGTCTGACACAAGAACATAAGTATGGAGCATCCGCATCCGGAAAGGATAATGTATTTTTAGTCATAAGGGTCTAAGTATTCGACACTGCCTAAAATAATTGATCAAACGGAAATCGATGGGTTCGAAGTTATTTGATCATAAGCATATATAATATATATATATATATATATATATATATATATATATATAAATATAAAGAATGTATAAACATGAAATGTCCTAATATATATATATATATATATATATATGTGTGTGTGTGTGTGTATGTGTGTGTGTATGTGTGTGTGTCCGAAGACGGCCGAATCACCCAACCTTTGCTGCTGATGATCTCCGCAATGCCGAGACAGGACACACAGACAGACACACACACACACACACATATATATATATATATATATATATATATATATATATATATATATATATATATATATATATATATAATACTATCTTTACAAGAAAAGATACTTAAAAATAATACCATCTATACAAGAAAACATACTTAAAAATAATGCTATCTCTACGAGAAAACTTCTCTATCAATTTTTGGAAAGATTATTCGGATTATCACTAATAAAAAAACGCTACGTTTATTCAATTTGACATCATTGACTTCTACTCCACCATTTCGGAAGACCTATTACTAAAAATTTTAAATTTTGCTAAGAATTATATTAACATTACCAATGATAAACTTATAAGTGATAATGATAATTTATTCTAGCCACTAGACACTCTATATTAATGTATAATAATTCTTCTTGGTTTAAACGTAATAATAATAACTTTTATGGTATTTTATATAAGAGCATATGATTCTGCTCAAATATCTGACTTAGTAGGTATATACATATTAGACACCCTCAGTAGGATTAGTGAACCCAACCAGGTAGGTCTTTACAGAGATAATGGACTTATTGTTATTCCTAATAGTAATGGCTTTCTATCTTCCAAAATACAAAAAAAAGATCATAAAAGCCTTCCAATTTCTGGGATTTAAGATTGATATATCTTCCAACCTTAAAATTGTTAACTTCCTAGATGTTACATTCAATCTTTCGAATGATACATTCAGACCTTTTCATAAAAATAATCAAAACCCTCATCTATATAAACGTCTACCTTAATCACCCAAAGTCAAAAATAAACCAAAATCCTAACAATGATTATCCACAGATTATCATCAAGCAACAAAGTCTTTAATGAAAATAAATTCACTTACTGTTATGGGACCTAACCCATAATAGCATAATGGACTATTCCATACGTAATAAATACTGCGCCTCAAGAGGAAGCAGGAAGTTCAGTCCGAAGTCGGGGGACCGGCGGATCGGCTGATCGGTTGAACTCTCTGCCTTCGGGCGGGGAGGAACCCGAAGGAGGCTACGCCGAAGGGCGGAGTCTCTTTCGGGGAGGCAGACCGACCCTGAATCCGTTTATACGGGTTCAAAGGGCATATTTTAGCCTGGGCCCACGGGCTCGAAAACCCCACGTTAAACCGGCCTTGTGCCACATGATGCCCTCATAGGGGATTGACTAAATACCGTTCAGTCCGAAGTCGGACGACCGGCTGATCGGCTGACCGGCTGATCGGTTGAACTCTCTGCCTTCGAGTGGGGAGGAACCCGAACGAGGCTACGCCGAAGGGCGGAGTATCTTTCGGGTAGGTAAACCGACCCTGAACCAGTTTATACGGGTTCAATGGGCTTATTTTTGGCCGAGCCCACAGACTCGGAGATCCCACGTTAAACCGGCCTTGTGCCACATGATGCCCTCGTGGGCCGTTGACTAAATACCGTTCAGTCCGAAGTTGGGCGACCGGCTGACCGGCTGATCGGTTGAACTCTCTACCTTCGGGTGGGGAGGAACCCGATCGAGGCTACGCCGAAGGGCGGAGTATCTTTCGGGGAGGTAAACCGACCCTGAACCCGTTTATACGGGCTCAAAGGGCATATTTTAGGCCGAGCCCACGGGCTCAGAAATCCCACGTTAAACCGGCCTTGTGCCACATGATGCCCTCGTGGGTGGTGACTAAATACCGTTCAGTCTGAAGTCTGGGGTGAGAGCCCTCCGTCAGTCAGTCAGTCGAGTCAGAGGCAGTCCAAAATAGAGTCGCGTTCAGACAATTACTACTAAACCTGATTGTTCGTACTAACACTTTCTACTTCTCTGTATATATTCCTGTTTGTAATATATGTGTGTTATTCCATATCCGTATTCGAGTTCTTTATTGGTTCTACCTTGGACTATCACCGTGGTACAAAGAACCAGACCATAACACTTACAATCAAGCTTTCAGTAAAAAGTAATTTTACACAAGAATTAAATTACCATGAAAATTTGAAAAATCATACATCTAATAAATCTAAAAACAGAAAAAGGAAGATAATATTGTTTAACCCACCTTTCTTTAAGTTATCCGGTATTAATATTGGCAAATATTTCTTAAATTTAATAGACAAACATTTTAATAATAGCAATCCTTTGAAGAAAATTTTGAATAGTAAAACTTTAAAAATTAGTTACTCGTGTGTTAATGTAGAA
>OZ010573.1:54345381-54360381 GCA_963932145.1 Acanthosepion lycidas
AAGATATCATTGTCACTTATAAGGAGGACACAAGTGACAGTGGGTAGTATTTCTACCTCACCCTGTAGCATTGGATTCACATATCAAATAGCCTTTATTCGCATGAGCATTTTTAAATGCTTTAAAATAGGTTAATTCTTATATAATAAAATATTTATTACCAACTGGGGACCACAGATCCCTAATGGTATATATATATATATATATATATATATATATATATATATATATATATATATATATATATATATAAACAAGTTTGGTCTGTCAGTTACATTTTTTATTGTATTTTTCCAATTTACAAATAAGGTGCTGAGTGCTCGAAATTGTTGGTCAACTGTACAGAGTTCACATTTTGTAATTTTTGTTCAAGTACTTTCGACTTTTGTCGTCATTATATATACATATATATGATATAACGATATATACATATATATATATATATATATATATATATGTGTGTGTATTATATATCAAGAAGAGTATTGTAGAAATTATATATATATATATATATATATATATATATATATATATATATATATATATATATATATATATATGTCTAACCATTATATGAGAGGTGTTTCACCCGCACACTGTATAACTATTCGGGCAAATTATTAAGGGATTGTACTGTTTTATCTGTCTATATTTCTGAGATGAGGTATTGTAATTATTTACATTGTTCGGACTGTTGTCATCATCTTTATTGCCATATTCACGACGTTTCGGCCGTTGTACGCTTCTGCCTTCTTCAGATGATTGTAATTCGAAAACTTCGAGAGTTGAATTAAAGGGAGATAACTGAGGCATCTGAAAGAGGCATGACATGTGGAACTAGAACAATCTGCCCCGGTGGATGAAATAAAGAATTCAGTTCATAATTCCATTCACCTGAAGAAGGCCGTAGCGTACAACGTCAGAAATATTGTGAATTATGGCAATAAAGATGAGGACAATTGTACTGATATTTTTTTTAATCATTTCACCCCAAGCAAGGTAACAGTGTCACTAGAACGGAGGGGGTTACAAGGAAAGAATGTTAATGAGAAGATTGAAAATAGGGAGGATTACGGAAAGTTAAAAAAAAAAAATAACAGGTTTCAAGAAGACAGAAGATGGAGATTGACATCGCATTTAAATTTTTGAAGATTGCAGTTATGAGAGAATCAAGAAATTGGAAAAAAAAAAACGTTAGAGTAGAAATAGCGGTTGCATCTTGCTTGTGTAAGAGTAAAGCGGTGAGACTTAGATGCCAAACTAGTCACACGCTTAAATTCATGTAGGCTGGTCAGCAGGAAAAAAAACTCGTCCGAACATTTACTATGAAAATATTTGTAGACCATTCAGTGATGTTCCGCGTTACGTCGGCTTTCCTTGCAATATGCAAATTGTTCTCCGTTGTGATCAATACACAGATACCCCGCTGAGCAGGTAATAGCGCTGCACATGCAGGAGTACGATATGAATTTACTGAAACTTTTCAGTGATCTGAACCTTCAACTTCGGCATGTTACGAGCCTTTTGCCGATAAACAATGTCTTTCATTAGGATCAAATGACAGAAACCTAGAGATGTGACGTTTGAGGAATGTGCCGGTTACTCAATCGAAACATGGCGTCTGATCCACTTACACAGAAGTTTTTCAAGTCATTCAGGACAACACCAAAAAAAAATAAAATAAAATAAAATAAAAAACGAAAATAATTAGCTAAGGAAATTAATAATCTGGAAGATTAATTTACAACATCAGTTTCCAGAATCTTGATGCCACCTTTGATTTTGAAAACCTGCAAAAGCAACTTTATATTTGATCTCTTGAAAAAAAAAAAAAAAAAAAAAAAAAAAAACCAAGACATAAACAGCATTTGCTTTTCCTTCGAAAGGCTTGATAATCGACTCATTATTTGGCAAGATTTACTAAAACTGGGATTGGTACAAAGAAAAGAATTTTTTTAAAAGGAATTTCTCAGTGCTTATAATATGCAAGTATAGGTTGGTGAAGAACTGAATATTTTTCTATGATTTCAAGTCTTTATTTTTTTACATGAAATCTGCTTGCATATTTGACTTTTTTTCCTTTCTATTTTAACCCCAATGACCAGCCATTGAGTTTCTTCCATATTTCATGCAAGATGAATTACAAGGAGCGTCGTTTGGAAAAGAAATAGCAAAGGTCATGAAACCTATGTTGATATACGTTAACAATTTATCACTTTTTATTTTCTAATAACCTCACCCCCATAATACGCGATTGGCTCCTTCGGACTGTTAAACCCAACTTTTGTCACTAATGAGGATGTATTGCGCAAGTTGTTTACAATTTAATTTTAATTATCCTCTCCTTTTTATATTTGTCTTACGTATTGTTTATATCTCACATGTGGTAGATTCCGGAAATGAAACGGGAAAATAAACACGTCACTGTTTGGTTATTAATCTAAGAAACCGATTGATGGTCTAAACAAATTTTTATTTTACCGATGGACTACTTTTGCTCATTCGATTAAAAAAAAAACGCTTATTTTATTATTTACTAATAGATAAGTTTAGTAATTGTAGTATAGAAATAGTAAAGGTATATGTTTTATGCTAAAGTAAACTAAATTAATAAGCCCGCTAGATTACACCGCTTGGTCTCCTTTTCGGTTTGTTTTAAGGTTGTTTTTCTATTTTTAGTATTTTAATAAAGCGTAGATTACTGTAGAAATTCAAATTCTCAGTTATAAAAACTATTCCAAAGTGAAATTGATCTATGGTCCATTAAAATTTTATCGTGTCGCCACCTGTTATGGGGTCCACCCCTTTTTCATATAAGTGGACTCTACCAAGTGTACCTGGACTGCTGCCGTTAAATACCCAGAGTTACAGTCGGTGGGGATAGTAGTCGGTAGTCGGATGTCAGTCGATGTCGGACGACCAGCTGAACTCTCTGCCTTCGGGTGGGGAGGAACCCGAAAGAGGTTACGCCGAAGGGCGGATTCTCTTTCGGGGAGGTAAACCGACCCTGAACCCGTTTATACGGGTTCAATGGGCATATTTTTGGCCGAGCCCACGGGCTCGGAGATCCCATGTTAAACCGGCCTTGTGCCACATGATACCCTCGTGGGGGTGTGACTAAATACTAGTAGTTGGTAGTCGGATAGTGAGCGGATATACGCACGGAGATAGTGTGAGATAACCTCTTGTAGAAGTCAGTTACAAGCACTTAGACTCTAAGGAAGTTCTACTTCGAGACTGTATATATCTATCTGTATTTGCTACTAACCATGTTCCTGGACTTACTAACAGTTATTACTCTTTGTATGATTGTGTAAATACATTTTATTTCTTATATTTAATTATTGCGTTTGTCATTCTTTGGAGACCGAATTCATTTCGGAATACACAACACCCCCACCCGCCAATTTGTTATATTTTGTGTGAACTAATGTTACATGAACCAGCTAGGGTCCATATGAACACCGGTTGAGAACCTCTGGTCTAAGCATTTTTAATTTTCATTCTCTCGAACTTTCAATACATCAATGTTCAAGCATTTAAGTCTACATTGGATGCACAAGACACGAGTTCAAAAAGCGTTTTAACCCACATCAAAGTTCTTTTAAAATAAGTAAATACCGGAATGAAACGTCCCTGTATAAATACTTCTGGAACTTAAAGGAAACCAATAAAACACCTACTGTAAATTGGAAATTGCTAACAAAAGCTAGTTTTTAGGTCATTAAATAACCTATGTCCTTTGTGCATATATGAAAAATTATATAGTTAAGTTCATGAAAAATAAAAGTTTGCTTAATCAAAGAAATGAAATAAATAGCTATTTTCTGTGGACACTATCAAAGATTTTTCTTAAATAATAATTAAATATGATAAAAAGATGAAAATGAAACATAAATATTTAATTTGATCTTTGAATAATAATTTTTAAATAAGTAAAGTAATTCTAATATTTGTTTAAAAATGTATAGTCTATTAGTTATTAAAAGTAGGGATAATACTTTAAAATTGAGGGAATAGATTTTAAATTTTAAAAATACAAAATACTTGTATTCAATCGAACCTTTTAAAAAGATCTTTGTTTATAAAATTAGAAATTAAACAGCAAAATAAAGATGCCGAAAAACTATGTCATTAAAAAAAAAAAACAGACAACATGCGAAAAACGAATGTCATCATTTCTTGAACAGGTAAACCTACCCTATCTTAACTTATCTGATTTTGAAAGAAGCTTAGATTTCATACAGAGGTTGTCGATGGAAACGAATACCCTACCACCCATTATTAATAATGATTTAAATTTTCCGTAACTTTAACAACTAATAATATCAAAATTGTTTGTGCTTATAAACCCAGTAAATTTCAAAATAAGATATTCCAGAAATGGCTCTAAAATGAATCAGAGATAAAGATTTTAAATTTTTTTCTATAATTAAATTAAAGTTTTAGTTTCTGTTTTGAAACATGGTAATTCCTGTGCAACGATGGAACATATTTTTAAATTACTAAATTTATAATATTTAGGCTCTACGGAATTGTATTGAGCACTGTTTTTTTAAAACTAAGATAATTAATAAGAACGCCGGATTATAAATTGTACTGTTCTTTCTCATTATATATATATATATATATATATATATATATATATATATATATATGTGTGTGTGTGTGTGTGTGTGTGTGTGTGTGTGTGTGTGTATGTGTGTGTGTGTGTGTGTGTGTGTGTGTGTGTGTGTGTGTGTGTGTGTGTGTGTGTGTGTGTGTGTTTGTGCAAATATATAGAAAATAGGAAAGAACTTCTTAGGTAAATAATACAAAGTTCTTTAGTATTTTTGTTATTATTTTTTAAAAATACTGCTCGATACAAAAGTAAAGCATAAATATAATTATTGATTTAAAAATATGATTCCAACACGCTACATAAGAGTTCTCATGTTTCAATTTTAATTCAGTTTAATTCAAATAATCATATTGAAGATTTCAGCTCTTGTTTTGAAACATGAGAACTCTTATATAGCGTGTTGGAATCATATTTTTAAATAAATAATTATATATATATATATATATATATATATATATATATATATATATATATAGGCAACAAAACCACTAAAATAGAAGGTTATTGAGGGTGAATGAATAAGAAAAAGTAATCATTATTAAGGAGCGATAAGAACAAAAAGAAGACTAAGGAAGACCGTAGATAACGATTGACATTGTATTTACACTTTTGAAGATTAAAGTTGATTAGAAATCAAGGAGCCAGAATAGAGTTCTATAATCGAGAATTGCGAGACTAGTAGTAAAAATTACTTACGGTTACATCTAGCCAATTCAACTTTAAAATAATGAGACCTTACCGCCAATCTAGTACTGCGCTTAAATGCATAAAGTATAGATACCATAGTACAAAGTTCATCAAAAGAATTACTATGATAAAATATATATTTATTTATTTGAAAGCTGTTCCCTCCCAGAGGCCAGTTTATTGATAATGGGGGGGGGGTATCCTGATGACGTAGGTATTCATCGTTGGGAGAAAAATAATCAATAAATCTAGAATTAACAAAAACGCAACATTCTTCCCAAGTTTTACAAAACGTAAGACTGAAAATAAACCTTTCCAGAACAGAAACTGTGATATAGAATTAGAAAGAAAGCCATGATGATCTCTATACTGAATCCATCGGTGTGTCAATTGGTGCGTTTTTTACGCCAAATTTCTAATAACTAAATACAATTCCTTTTCTGGAGTATAAAGTTTGGCTCTCCACTTGACACGTAATACGAATTTGATCCAGGGTAAATGTCAACACTTTCTCAACGCTGGCTTAGATATTTCAAACCACACACAATGCCAACTCAGTTCTTGTTCGCGTGGTCAAATAAAGCTGCTTTATGAGAATACTTAACGTTTATTTTATTTAATAAAATTAAATTTATTAAATTATGAAAAATCATACCAAGATTGTGTTGGCGTAAATATGTTTAAGTAACAGTAGAAAGGGACAATAGAATATTAGTAACTAATATATTACCAGTTAGTTACCAATGGTATATGAGAATATTCAACTTTTACTTTGTTAAATAAATTTAGTTACGCCCTTGAAACAGATTTGACAAAAGAAATGACGCGCTTACTTAGACCTAGAAGAGTAACCATGGGTATATAGTACCCAGCGGAAATTTTCCTATCTTTAATTACAATTTTCAATACCTGATTTCCTTACATAAATATATTTTTCAGTTCCTATTAATGTTAACTCAAAGTAAAAAGTTTGAAGTGTCTGCATGTAAAATATTTCAAATAAAGATTTATATTTAATTTTTTTTTTTTTTTTTTTTTTTGATATTTTAAAAATCGGGTATGATATACCCATGGTTAGTAGTGGTGTAACTTTAATTGATGGTTAGTTTTCAAGGATTAAATAACTTCTAGTCTCTTACAGCAAATACAAAAAACCATCGGATTATATTAACTTTTGAAATAAGCTTACCGTTCAGATATATATCTATCATTATGTATAGGAGATAAGGGAACTGAATGAAGGATAGTATTCGTTATTTATATATTTTTTTTCAGAACTAAAAAACGAAAATCTAAGATATCTAGTTAAGAATCTTGGACAATTTACCAACACACCATATGTATATTTGCGAAAGGCTATACTTATATTGGTTGAAATCATTATTAAATATAATAAACGCAAAATGCCCAACAATGCATCTTTAAATATCAATTGCGGCCCATGTATACTGAATATGTATCTAAATATATTCTGTTATACGATATGATATCGAAAAGCGGCGCAGTGGCTCGGGTTGAGGAATAAGTTCGAATTTCATCGAGTTCGTTACATTTACTTACGTGCAAAATGGTATGAATTCATCTCTTCTCCCGCCAGCCATGGGTAAATAACAGGACAGACTGGAAGTTAGTCTAGTCTATCTTAGCCAGCAAACAACACTGCTACGATGGCTACAGTACATGTGGTGCCCCTATTACCCTAATGCGATACGAGATTCGTGCCGTTGATCTTGGACTATGTGTCATGGTCATACCGAGACACACATGCTCATTGGTACTGTCAGCTTGCTAATAGGTCTCGTATTACGGTAGAGTAATGGATGGCGGCTCGGATTAAGGAAGCGGAGAACCGAATTCGAATTCCAGTTGAGTCTATTACATTCACTTCCGTGCTAATACCCTTGGGAAAAGTATGAATCCTATTCTTCTCCCCCACCCAGCTATGGGTAAATAGCAGGACAGACCGGCTTCTATAGCCTTGGATGGCAACTGGTCTACTGCAGAAAGAAATGGCAACCTACTACGGGGAAAAAAACTGCCTCGTTATATATCGAAAGATACATGATCGCCTAAGCGTCTCTCACGCATGGCAAATAACTGACTGATTATCGACTTCTGTGCGATTATTTCGCTAGCTTTTGTATCTTTCTGTAGAAGCGTCACAGCGACCTCTGTAATTGCTACGGAAAATAGGCCAAAAATTGGGTAAATTTCGGCGTGAGGCACAATAAGTATACTCCCTAGATCCCTAGATCTTCAAAATGATCCTTCCTTTTTTTTAGAATTTTGGCGAACATTCTTTAGGTGAAAGTCTGGTTTTTGAGTGCCACGAGCGTTTAAAGGTCAGCCGATAATCGGCTCAGAATTATGAACGTTCTGGAAAAGCCAAAAACGGCTGAAAATCTGGAAAAGAAATCCTGAGCTCATCTATGTGAACTGTCGGCGAAAAAAACAAAAAACAAACCATCAGCTGTTGTCAAATGTCTGTAATCACCTTTGAAATTTGTTAGGATATCTTTGTCTGGAAACTTTCCGAAAAAGCCTACATAAATAGAATAAGTTTTTACGCACAAACCCACACACAATCAGACGCGCGCATTCACACATGCAAATGCTTAAAGAGAGAGTGAACGAGGGAGCAATCTCTGCCTCTATCAAGTTCGTCTGATATACCCGACACTTCGACGTGGTGTAATGGTTAGCAAGTTTGTCTCGCTCGAGTATTTACAATGACTAATAAATTCGATCCTCACTGAGTGTCTCATACTTTCGACCTTGTGCCACATCTAACCTAAGCTTAGTTAATCACCATGTGCCTAGCCTTCAACTCACTATACACGATTAGCATAAATGGCTTTTTCACGTTATGTCAATATCGACACACACACACACACACATATATATATATATATATATATATATATATATATATATATATATATATATATATATATATATATATATATATATGTAGAGTGAGACTCTTCGCATAGCGAATCGAGTCACTGGGCGTGTTTATAAATAAATAAATACGCTAAAAATCCACCTGCTTCCCTGCCGTGCGCCGACGGCTTAGTGGTAGAAGCTCCGCCTGATTGAGGAATCGGAGAACCGAGTTCGAATTCCAGTTGAGTCTATTACATTCACTTCCGTGCTAATACCCTTGGGAAAAGTATGAATCCTATTCTTCTCCCCCCCCCACCCAGCTATGATACCAATTCAGTCGGGTTTCGATCCGAGCTAGAGGCAACCGGATGTCTAGCCACACTGATGAGCTGTGAAACAGCGAAACAGTCTGTCTGTGGATGATGTTATATATATATGTATGTATGTATGTATATATATATATATATATATATATATATATATATATATATATATCAGGTCATAAGATCTGTCTGAATTTTGAACAAAGAAAAGAAGTGATCTTATGTTACATTTAATTATAGATTCAATCAACAATGTATTTTCCCTGATTATCTATGACTTCCTTCCATCTATTAACAAGTTTACTAATTCCATTACTGTAAAATTCTTTTTGCTTTGATTCGAAGAACTCACAAATGTCAGTTTTAACCTCTTCCTATGTTACAAAAGCTGTTGATTCCAAATGATTCTGTAAGCTACGAAACAAATGGTAGTCTGAAGGAGCAAGATCGGGAGAATAAGGTGGATGAAGAATTTTCTCCCAACCAAGTTCTTCGATCTTTTGTGACGTGATTCTTGCTGGGGTCACGCATTGTCCTGATGAAACATCACCTCTTTTCGATTCACTAGAGCAGGTCTTTTTTTTCCCTCAAAGCTTGGTTCAAATGCTCTAATTGCTGACAGTATATTTGAGCATTAATTGTTGCATTAGGTGGTAAGAATTCAAAGTGTATTATTCCTTGGCGATCCCACCAGATTTAAAGAAGAACCTTTTGTCCATGAAGTTCCCTTCTCGGCTGTGGCTGGGCTCCTTCCCCTTTACCAAGACACTATCTACGACGCTTAACATTTCGATAAAAGATCCCTTTTTCCTCGCCAGTCACAAATCTATCCAAAAATGCTGAAACAAGTTGGCGAAAATGGAGCGAAGAGCAGATGTCAACTCGGGATTTGAGGTTGTTTTCAGACAATTCATGAGGCACCCATCTTCCAAGTTTAGGAACTTTTCCAAGTTGTTGAAGATGACGATGAATAGTTGTATGATTTGAACTGAGGACCACTGCCAATTCCTCAACTGATAAAGCAGAATTTTCTTCAAGGGCTGCTTCAAGAAGCTTTTCATCAAACTCAACTGGACGTCCGGTTCGATCTTCATCTTCAAGGGTGAAATCTCCACCTCTGAATTTTGCAAACCATCTTCTGCAAGTTCTTTCATTCACACATTCCTCTCCATAAACTGAGTGAATGTTTCTAGCCGCTTCAACTGCTGAGTTTCCTTTCTTGAACTCATAAAGCATTTTATGCCTCAAATGATTCTTGAGTACTTCCATGTTAGCAGGGTTTTAATCAAACAAAATTTAATTTTATTGTTCTCTGAAATAAAATTTGATCAGTTTAAATGCATCTAAACATAAAAATAATGTTCAGCTCCATTAGACATTATAAAATACTTTTTAAATTTTGTTCATTTTAAAAATAGGTAAAATTCGGGCAGAACTTATGGGATGACCTGATATATATATATATATATATATATATATATATATATATATATATATATATATATTAAAATAGACACTAGGGTCAACATACAGCGACGATATTCTGTTTCATTCTTGAGCACAATCTTCATATTTACATAAGTTCTCAGATATTGTGCAATTTTACATATAAATATAACATAGTTTGATATTTTAGTCATATATATATATATATATATATATAAAGGCTCAAACACTAATCAGACCTACAAATTCAAAAAGCTTTTTGAATTTGTAGGTCTGATGATTTGGATCGTGATTACGATTCCAATGTAATAAATTATAACCATGGAATATTAATGTTTGAGCCTTTTATATTAAATTCTCACTCTGTCCTGGGCATTGAGTTTTACCTGGATTCTATCCTCTTGGCATTTTATGTATATATATATATATATATATTGATCACTAATATTATCAATCTATATATATATATATAAGTGTGTGTGTGTGCATATAAACTTTCATAGAAACAAGTAAAATATAGGAAAACCATAAATGTTAAATTCGCTAGATTACGCCAGAAAAACCTGAAAAATAATAATCCGACAATGAAGTGAGTTTATTTGTGTTATGAATGCTTAAAATATTTTAGATTTGCAAGCTTAATAAAAGGTGTAATAAAAAAAGTAGTGATAAAATTACTTTCTCGTCAATCAGAGATGACATTGGCTTCAGAACAAAATTATCTTTTTTTCCTTTCATTGAAATCATTTTTTCTTTGTTCCTTCAGCTTGGTTTATGAAGAAGAGGAATGACATATTTTCAGCTTGGTCAGAAAAAGAAGAGATATTCAATATTTTGGAGTTTTATGTTTTGTTCATATATATATATATATATATATATATATATATATATATATATATATATATATATATATGATAATATCTATGCAAAGCGCTATGTTTCCTGAGCGGCATTCTGATTTATTTATTATTTAAGATATTTAACTTGACGTCGCGTAAAAATGTGTCTTCACTAAACATTGCCTTCTTATGTCGGTATAGATGCAAGTATAGATTAAAAGTCACACACATAAATACAAACACGCACACGCACATGCACACACACACACACACACATATATATATATATATATATATATATATATATATATACACAGTAGCGTCCAAAACTAAGGGACACAATTATTTGAGTAATCAAGTTTTTGGCGTTTCGCCATGGTGCCGGCTGATGCAACGTTTAAAAATGACTAAGTAAGACTTATTCTTTAGAGAAAATCAAAAAATTTGAATATAGCATACTGTTTACATTGTTTTTCTCAATTTTGTCCCTTACTTTTGGACGATCCTATTTTGAAAATAAATAAATAATTGTTATAATTCTTTTTCTATCCTTTGCAAATGATTCAAATTTTAGTATGTTATTATGGATGATAACGACTACCGGTTGTCAAAATTTCAGCTTTTCACATGTTATTTCTAACAAATATTAGGTTTTAAAATTTTGTCCCTTAGTTTTGGACGCTACTGTATATACATATATTAGGCGTGTCTTTCAAACATCGTATGCTTATTTTGATCATAGTCCTTTCATGTTCACGAATATTTTTTATGTATATTACATTTAAATAAGGCAAGAAGTGCACTGTAATATGCCTTATTTTATTGTAATAAAAAATACATAAAAATATTCCTGAATATAAAGGATTGAGATAAAAAAAAACGATCTAGGGTTTATTTAATAAATCATACATGATTCCTAAATACACACACACACATACATACACATGTATATGTGTATGTTTATATATGTGTGTGTACATTTATCTCTCTCTCTCTCTCTCTCTCTCTCTATATATATATATATATATATATATATATATATGTATATATATATATATATATATATATATATATATATATGTATATATATATATATATATATATATATATATTATGTGTATGTATTTAATACAAATAAGATGTGTCACTTAGCTGATTAGTGTTATATTCAGCACATCGACTTCAGAGATTCGTAACTGAATGTTTTTCTAAGTGTTCAAACCACTCGTCAGGAGGTTTCAATAATTGACTGGCGTTGTACAGCATTGTCTGTAATCGAATTTCACTACCTACTTCCTGTATATTTATATTCCACATTACAATAATAGCCTCTCTCTTCTTCATTGCACCACATCCTTTCAGGGCACGATCGATCATGGATCTCCATAACTTTCTATCCCGTGTAGTTTTTCTCTTTCTGCAAGGGGCCTAAACCCCGTTCCGCCATTCATTCACATAAGCTTGTCAGGTATTTGGAGAAGTGGTATCCCCTGGAGGAGTTAAGTTTTTTCAAAACCCTCCTTCCACATTATGTCCCCAAGGAATTTCGGCTATCTTTTACTGATTCTGAGTATCTAAGTGCTCCTTCTGTTGCCATTTTCTTTGAAATTTCCTTAGTGCTTACTCGCTCCGTCCATGAAATTTTCAGTATTTTTTGTAGAACCACATATCTGCTGTCTCTAGTTTTTTTCCCCACTCTTAGGGTAATTTTCCAACATTTACTGCCGTTTACTAAACTGATATTAATTAAAGATGACTTCTTCTTTAACACCATCTTTAAAATGAAAATTGGCGCAATCTTTAAATTTACTTCTTGCTGCAAACATATTCGTTAAATAGATTTAAATAAGTTATGGATTTAACTTCCCCTATCTACGCGTTTCACAGTCTTTTTGGTCATATTCTAGCGAATTCTGCTTGATAACTATTTCGGCTTCGTTTATTGATACAAGATAGCAATCATTAATTGTCCATGCTAGAAAAACATTTTTGTTTAGCTGAGGCATGATACTGGGGTCGGATGTTAATTTATATTCATTTTAATTACAGTCTGAAATCTCTATGTCGCTACATTGTTTTTTTAAAAACGTTTATCTCATATTTCTGCTTGTTTTTTTTTGCATAACGCGCTGCCTATTTTTTGTTAGTTACCAATTATCATAGTTTATATATACACTGGATATCTAGACTTAGCGTACTGCCGTCCAGTGTTTAATATTCAAAAGGATGTTTATCCTGTGCCAATCGTCTGTGTAAAGAAAACCCGCCGAAATGGTGCTTCAAGCATCAACCAGAGGCGCCACAGGAAACTTATACATATAATTCTTATAATAGTTGCTATGGGTATCTGCTAAAGTTAGAAAGGGAGACTACTATTTACTCCTGCCTTAGAAGCAAATCAAACAGATCCGACAAATTAAACCTGGCAACTACACTTGAAATGAACCGTCAATCAGTGGTTAACTGGGGCAAGAAATGGCTTGTAACTTTCAATGCATCCAAAACAAAACTGCTTTCATTTAATCACCAGAGAGAGTCTTTTCTGCCTATCATCAGGTTGGCTGATGCCGAAATCCAGAAGAGAGACATACTATATCTTCTTGGCCACACGTTTTCCACTGATATAGAGTGGAACGACTGTATCGAGTCAATGGCTTCGTCGGCTGCAAGGAAGGTTGGTTCACTGTGTCGTGCCAAAATATTTTTCTCGACAGATTCCACCTTACACACACACACACACACACACACACACACACACACACATATATATATATATATATATATATATATATATATATATATATATATATATATATATGAGGAGCTGCATACGCTGGTTCCCAGACGTCATGAGTTCAAGCGCCCTACAAGGCTGGCATCCCGCTCTCACCTTTCACTGTCGAAACTCCTAAATGTAGCCGTCTCTTCTACTCCAATAGCTTCATGTCCCGCACCTCTCGCCTGTGGAACCACCTTCCCTATTCCAGTTTTCCTGAGAGCTATAATCTCCAGCTATTCAAGTGTAATGTCAATCGACATCTCCAGTTGCCTTGATCTATCCTCTACCCTCCTCATCATCCGTTCTTCTATCACTCCTATCTGATCTTGCTCTAAATTTTCTGTAACCCCTTGCGTCCTAGTGGCTTCCCGCCTTGATTCGGGTGAAATGCTTAATATATATATATATATATATATATATATATATATATATATATATATTTAATGTAGTTGTTGAAACGTTATTTTTAATGGATACACATATTTGAGTAGATGCTTTGTTTTTAATTAAATTAAAAACTATATTTTTTTGTAAGAACTAACCCAGGTGTAATTGAAAATACCAGAGTTTTTGTCTTGTTGTCTATTTTCAATCAAACTTTGACGAAGCTTTAATAAAAGTGAATCATGTTAGATTGACATACGTTTTCTATTTGTTCTTTATTTTATCATCCTGTTGGATTTCGATCCATATTTGACCTGCATTTGACCTTCAACGTATATATATATATATATATATATATATATATATATATATATATATATATATATATATATATATATATATTATGTGTATGTGTGTGTATTTAATACAAATAAGATGTGTCACTTAGCTGATTAGTGTTATAGCACATCGACTTCAGAGTTTCGTAACTGAATGTTTTTCTAAGTGTTCAAACCACTCGTCAGGAGGTTTCAATAATTGACTGCCGTTTTTCTCATTTTTCATTAGCTTTATACTAAGTTTGATGTAATTCATTTGGATGCTAATTGGGATCTTCATAACATTGTTGTTACCTTTAATTTTTTCGCTTTGTGCGTGAGTGGATGCATGTGCGCCTGAGTGTGTGTGTACGCATGTTCCCGCGTGTGCACAATGTGTACGCGTGCATATGATAATTTTTGTGATTATATATATATATATATATATATATATATATATATATGACGTCACACATTATGAAATGGACAAAGACCGGCAATTATTTTAAGACATTTTATATTTATACATTCTTTTTATAGATACAAATAAATCTACCATCCGTCCGTGTATTAAATGCTGTTGGGATATATGGTTCCGTGATCTTACTTTGAATCCTGAGTTTCTTAAAAAAATCCAGAGAAGGATATGCGATACAATTTGTCCTGAGCAGTCATCTTGTCTCCACTCACTTTCTCACCGACATGACGTGGCTTCTCT
>OZ010573.1:54367881-54410381 GCA_963932145.1 Acanthosepion lycidas
GATTGCTTCTGTTTCGCAGACGAAAGTGAATCTAGCAGATAGATATAGATTTGTAGAAGTCCCGACGAGGAACATTGCGCATTGCTTAAACAGATAATTCAATTCGTACCTTAATTGGTAAAGGGACGTTTATGTGATGATAAAAAAGATACAGTTTGGATTTCTTTCGGATTTACCGTTTTTCTTTAGAAGGGCTTCTCAATTTCGGCAAGTTGTTTTTAGTTTCAGTGTTCAAAAAATAATAATAATAAAAACAAATATGTTCCTCCCCCACACCCAGTAATAAACAAATAATGTCGGATAACAAATGCATTTAAAAAGTTATTAAAAAAAAATTATGAAATACCCACCACCCTCTGTCGTGCGCATGAGTAGTCCTACCATCATAAATTTACTCTAATGAATTCCTGAAGGAGTAATCTTGTCACAAGTAAAATCGTTATCTCATATATATATATATATATATATATATATATATATATATATATAGATAGATAGATAGATAGATAGATAGATAGATAACTAGACTCGTTTCGAAAAACCCTCGGATTTTTGATTTGCAAATAATCAAATCAATCTCGAGGGAAAAAAAAGGTTTTAAAAAAAGAAAGAGCTACAAACATGAACTACTGTCGAACAAATCGCACAGATGCAGGTCTGAAGCCCAAAGAAAAGACCCCGATACGAGTAGACAACTAACTAACAAAAGTAGAGCCTATGTTACAACTACTTTTTAAAAAAGATGATTCCATCGCTACATAAAAGTTTTCATGTTTCAAAAACAGAAGCTAAAAACTTCAATTTAATTATAGAAATTAAATTAAATTAAAGTACCTAGTTCTGTTTCATCCTCAAACGAATTTTGGAATAACAAATTTTGAAATTTATGGAGCTTTATAAGCGTATAAATTCGTAATATTAATTTCTATGGAAACGGAGAAAACCAATCATTTTAATAAGGGTTTATATTATCAATGGCAACTATTGTATCAACATATTAGTTACTTTCGAAAAGAGGTTAAGTCAAGATAGGGCCGGGGTGCCTATTTTCAAACGAATGTTTCATCCGTTCAACGTATATCGTCTGGTCTAATTCAACGACAGAGAGTTTTTGGCAATTTTTGTTACGCTGTTAAATTTGTATTTTTGTATACCTAAAGATTATGCATATATATATATATATATATATATATATATATGTGTGTGTGTGTGTGTGTGTGTGTGTGTGTGGTTCTCGATTATTTTATCGGCTGAAATTTAGTAAATAAAAGGTTTCGATAATATATAGTATTTCTTCTTTCTTACGGTTAGGTAACATGGTATTTGTCTGATCTGTTTTCTTTTAATACGTCAAGTTCACAATCAAGTAATTGTTTATACTTGCTTTCTTCTCGGCAACCGTTTCTCCCCAGAGAATGCTTCCCTAATCACTACAATCTTATCTTTTACTAATCTATCCTTATAGCTTAGTAAGCTATCCCAATATTCAGCACTTATATCCATAAGATCAACAGCCCTACAGCTGCTTTACATAATCACCCCTTTCCAAATAGTTGTGACACCTAAGGGAAAATACGCTTTCATGCCTAAGCATAAATCTGTATATCAAACACCGGTATTAATCTACGTTTATTGTTTGTCAATACGAATAATTAAGGTAAGATCTACGTCTCACCATCAAGGTGTTTCGATTCTCAATTTTTATTCTTTTCAAACTATATTTTTTTGCATTTTTACGGTTTATCAACCTTTTTTTTAAATTGCAAGAATATTTCGGGTGATAATAATGATTTACAGAATCAAATCATACTAATAACCCATAGCTGGTGGGAGAGATGGATTCATCCCTCTCCTAAATGTATTTGGACTTCGGTGAATATAATGAATACATCTGGAACTGAAGCTAAGCTTCTCCAGTTACCAATTCCGAGTCGTCATCTATGACATCAGCAGCACATCCAAAACTTTCTGGTATTCCCAAGCGGTCAGCCATACTTACAAATCTCTGCGTGTGTTAACGTATTGGATCGTAAGGGAACCGGTGTTTCAACGTGATATGGTCGTAATCCCTTTAAATAGCTGTACAACAATTACAACTAACAAAACGACGCAGAAGAACCACGCATATGAAATATTTAATCGCCTGTATTACACCGCTGAATTTGAATTCGTATACGGCTCTAATTAAATTCCGATTCGAGATGTGCTTCTAGACATTGGCCTCCAAAGAGAAAATGGGAAAGGTAAAGGATTGTTTAATTTTGAGAAGAGTCATTAACATTCCAAATATTATTAAGACCCTTGTGGATATCAAAGTTGTTTAGATTTCGTTGCTTAACAGGAACATCGTATGGAACTGTTTGCAATGTAGAGAAACGGGAATAGCGCTGTGTATAAATTATGGAAGATTCACTTCTAAGTTCAATAATCAATAACCAATACTACAGAAGTTGTTATGTAAGTTTTAAACATTTGCTTGTTACTGTTTTCTAGTTTGCCTGACCAGAAAACAGAGAAGAACATAGAAAGAATATACCTAAATTAAAAGACCGTAAAATGAATCGGCTGAAATGTTGAGTCCAAATCTAGAGTTTGTTTCTTTGTTTAGCGGCATGTCAACTCGTTATGGAAAAAACGATTTTCTCTTTTTTTTCTATATATATATATATATATATATATATATACCTGAAAAAGGCCGTAAGATGAATCAACTGAAATGTTGAGTCCAACTCTAGAGTTTGCTTCTTTGTTTTTGCGGCATATCAACTCGGTATGGAAAAAACGATTTTCTCTTTTTTTTTCCATATCCATATATATATATATATCTGAAGGCCGTAAGATGAATCAACTGAAATGTTGAGTCCAACTGTAGAGTTTGCTTCTTTGTTTAGCGGCATGTCAACTCGTTATGGAAAAAATGATTTTCTCTTTTTTTTTCCTTATATATATATATATATATATATATATATATATATATATATATATATATATATATATATATATATATATACCTGAAAAAGGCCGTAAGATGAATGAACTGAAATGTTGAGTCCAACTCTAGAGTTTGTTTATTTGTTTAGAGGATTATCAACTCGTTATGGAAAAAAATGTTTTCTCTGTTTCTTCCATATATATATATATATATATATATATATATATATATATATATATATATATATATACACGAAGAAGGCCGTAAGATGAATCAACTGAAATGTTGAGTCCAACTCTTGAGTTTGGGTGTTTGTGTTTTTAGCAGTATATCAACTCTTTATTGAAAAAAGAGGTTCTCTGTTTATTCCATATAAAGAATATACCTTAAGAAGGCCGTAAGATGAATCGGCTGAAATGTTAAGTCAAACTTTGTTTAGCGGTACATCAACTCCTTTTTGGTCCTTTACTACCAAAATTTAATTTTCTTGGGGGCATTAGTAATTTCTTTTATGAAACTGCATTGTTGGTATTTCTTTTCTTTTCAAACACATTGCTGGTAATTATTATTTATTTATTTTTGTTCTTCAAAAAATTATTCCAGCTAACTTTTTTAATATGGAAATGTATTGCTGATTCTTTTACTATAAAAATGTATTTTTATATTTTATTAGTGTTTTCACCATAGTTTTGGGGGTCAAATATCTACCCATAGCTGGGACCCTAAAAAGTGCTACCACCCCTGGTGCACCTGGGAACAATTAAGAGATGGTCCCACGCTCTTCAATACCTCCTGATCAGAGGTCTTGCTGACGGATGTAGTTTATGGTCATACCGAGAACGGGACTCTTGACTTAAAAGATTATTTTACATTGTTCGGATTATCCCCGTGGATTAAATAAAGGGTTCAGTTCCAAATTCCAACCAATATCACCAGAAGAAGGCCGGAGTGTACAACGGCCGAAATGTCGTCAATACGTCAATAAGATGATGACAGCAGCCCAAACAATGTAAATAGTATAATAAGTAATTATCATATGTATAATAATAATAAAGGCAAAATGTATGTTCTATTTGAATAGCTTAGTTTCTTACGTGTGGAACACCCTTTCCCCTTTCTTATCTCCCTGCCTCCAAGAATCTTGAAAAAGGCCGGTTTTGAATTCAGCGTTTCCTTCTCCTAGACCAGTTGCTAACGAAGGCTATAGAACCCAGTACTGTTATTATCTCTACTACTTACACTGTTCGTATCGCTGTCCTCATCTTGGACAATCTATCCCCAGTCGCAAATTCCAATAAATAGCACCTGCAGAATAGTTTAGTTTCTAGCCTCTGGAATATCCTTCCGATTTCTTGTTTCCTTGCCTCCAATAATTTTGAAAAGGTTTAAATGCAACTCCGGTCGCCATCTTGTCTTTCTGGATGCTTTTGCTTTTATGGTCCTTTCTCCTCACTAAAGTCTTCTTATTCTCTTTCACTCCTTGTAACTCCTTGCTTCATAGTGGCATTATTACCTTGTACATTTAACATCTACCGTACACTTTAAACCTATATATAATGACACTACTATTTAATTTATTTTCTTATAAGAACCTAGACATATTCAAATAAATGTGTGATAACTGTATAGATAGTGATAAGGCTATAAATACATATATGATTGAGGGGTAATGGATAGCGACTTGGATTGAGGAATTAAGTGCACACTTGAAAAAGTTATAAATCCATCTCCCCAACACCAGCTATGCGTAAATCACGCAACAGACTTTCTTTCCATCTTTTAGACTGGTCGTCACACAAAGCTAAAAGAGCTTTGTGTAACAACCTGTCTAAAAGATAGAAAAACGCTGAATTCAAAACTTCCAACTGTGAGTTAAATAACTTCACTAACCCACAATTAGCCAAGCGTGGTGAATAAGGTTGCATCCCTGAAGACATGGTCAGTCAGGGAGGAGATACTCCAAGGAGTGGTAAGGTCCTGAATTTAGAAATATATTTTAAAAAGAGGTGTTAATCTATACTTGAATAATATGATCTTCGGTGAAAAAAGTCGGATATTTAAGACGGGAAATAAAATGTACTTTGGTATCCTCTGGGGAGAGCCCGGTACATATTGGGGTCACCTTAGATCAACTTCTCTTAAAAAAAAATGTTTATCACTGATATTAAATACATTTTATACCATTTGGTATTTCCTGGCGCGATTCGCATTCTACTTTTTAACAGTTTGATAAAGATCACCATGTTTGTCTTAAATTATCAGACTTGGAAGTTACAAAGAAACAGGCGGAAATCTGTAAAATATTGCATGTAGCCATCCCAGCAATCTGTAATACACCCAGTAAATGTGAAATATAAACCTAATGTTTATATCAGGAATTTATTCAACGTTTTTTGTTTTGTTTTTTTGTTGTTTTTTGCTTTGTGGGGGTTGTGTGTGTGTGTGTGTGCGTGTCGGGACCGTTTCATAGATTTTTTGCTGACGGGTTGGTAGTACTAGAAACGTGAGCCTACAATAAGAAGAGGCTTAATCCCTTTCCAGATTGGATTTATTTTTAAATGTTGCCAATCTAAGGTCACTGAAAATTCAATTCAATTTGTCATCTATTTGTATAAGTTAACCCTTCTATACATATTGTGGTCAGATTATTGTTTTACGGCAACAGCATTTTTATATATGTTTGTAAAGAAGACGATCAGGATGATGTATTTTAGCTTTGGCACCGCTACCATATGTGTTCGTCTAACGATTAACAACGCCGAGGCAGGTAGAGTAATGTATAGCAGCTCGAATTGAGGAATGGGAGAGCCGAGTTCGAATTCTAGTCGGATCTATTACGTGCTAATAAATCCTCTTCTTCTCCCAACAACCTGTCTAGGAGAAAGTATGTAGCTACATGCTGTTTAGTATGTTGCACGTATAGCACTTATACAGCGCATTTACTGTATAGTATGTAGCAGATGCTATACAGCAAAAAGAAAAGATCATTGGCAGTGGTTCGATGATAACCACTGGAGGAGCTCCCTTCTCGTTTGTTAACAATCTTAAGATGTATGAGTATAAAAAAAGAATAGATTTCTAGTTATTATTAACAATAAAGGAACAGGGATCAAGAAGACAGAAGATAACGATTTACAAGACAAAATTCGGCCAGGTACATTCACTTGCATCAAGACACTTTGTGGGAGCTCATTTCTCTGCGTGTCTCGGTCAAAGATCTAAGGTCAACAACCTGTCTAGGAGAAAGTATGTAGCTACATGTTGTTTAGTATGTTGCACATATAATACTTATAAAGCACATCTACTGTATAGTATTTAGCAGATGCTATACAGCAGAAAGAAAGGATTATTGACAGTGGCTCGATGATAACCACGTGGAGGAACTCCCTTCTCGTTTCTTAACAATCTTCCACTTGCCTGAAGAGATCTTACGGTTAAAAACCAGGTTGCGAGGTAGATTGGCATTTTCGGCTGTTTCTCATATATATATATACATATATATATATATGTGTGTGTATGTGTGCGTGTGTGTGTGTGTGTGTGTATGACAAGAGAGGTTAATCGTTTCTGAGAATGCCTGTGTGCAAAGGCCTGCAGAGGCACATTTGTGGTTGTTCAACCCCCACGCAGCTCACCTGTGATTTATATAGCAACTAAGCTGAGCTCTGTTTGCGCATGGGAGTACATCATCAAGCGTGGTCAACAGTTTGAACAAGGTCGATACGCTCAAACACGTGATCGGCTCCCTGTACTGCTTCAAAAAGTACCTGACTCCACATGCTATCCGCTACCTTGATATATCTGATAATGGAGAATTGTTGTCATATTCGGGTGGCAGCTGCACTCTCCTCACTTTCCAATCTTGATAAAGTTCAAAAGCGTATCCGAGTCCCTTTTTTAAGACGATTATTTCGCTCCGCGTTCAATCTCTCACTCACAGGCGGGATGTGGAGATGTACTCTATCGTTGCTTCCATGGAAAGTGTTCGGACGAACTGCATTTCTTGGTTCCGCCAGCTCCAAACTTCACGGCTAGAACACGGCAAACCCCGTATATTGTAGCAGACCACCCACATTCCCTCCGTATTCTATCGGTGAAAAGTTGGTTTCACTCAGGTTCTTCTCGCGAACCACTGCTCTGTGGAACTGACTCCCATGAGGTTGCTTTCCCGATCACTGCAATCTTAACCTGTTCAAGTCTAATTTTAATCGTATCTGCCCCTACTATCCATATAAACTATTATTAGGTTGGTGCAAAAATAATGACGTAATAATGTCGTTTTTTGATGTATTTTTAACGTCAAAAAACGACATTATTACGTCATTATTTTTGCACCAACCTAATACTTAATATAATTTTAATCGTATAATATAATTTTAATAGTATCTGCCTTCCTATCAATATAAACTACTCCTTAATATAACCCTCTGCCTGGAGTGGCCACCGGGCCTTATACAGAGTGAACATTATTGCAAAAAAAAAAAGGGGGTAACTTTATTTCTGTTGTATTTTCTCTGCTTCATTAATCGATGTTTTTTTGTTGTTGTTTTGTTTTTTTTAACATGGGGCGCCAACCTGCTTAAATATATTAAAACGGGCGCTCGAGAAGAAAAGGTTTAAAAAAAAAAAATACTGCTCTAAATGATTTACAATACCAAGAGGTTAACACCCGCATCTAAACTCCCAGGAGCACATTGCGATTTCGATGGGTTTTCACATTGATTCACTAAGTCCGGATGGACAGAAAGAAGAAAAAAAAATTAACGACTGTTATATTTTGCCGGAAATATTGGAGATCGTGTGTCGAATACGTTCACATCGGTTGTGCTGATAGAAAAGAAGCCCCTGTGATGTAAGGCAGCATTAAAATTCAGATAAAAGAAAGAGGGGGGGGGATGAAAACGAATCAATTACACCTTTTGATTCTTCCAGATCGATGGACAAACGAATATAATTATCGATACATTTAGTTAGTGATTGACCGCAGCCCAATCATGGACATATGAAAGCCATTTGCATTAATTACTACCGACACTTGGGAAATCATCTTTGCAGTGTGTGAAGTCTAAAATCCTACTGAGATATGCACTTGTGTTCATATGTATGTATGTGTGTAATTACTTGATTGATTATATTTCAGAGTATGTAAAAATTTCTGATAGAGATATATAAAAGAATATGAATATAGACAAAACTAAAAAAATTATCTTAGCCGACGCGTTTCGTCCTCTGAGGAATTTTTATCAAGGCAAATTATCAAGACATTTGCCTTGATAAAGTCTCTCAGAGGACGAAACGCGTCGGCTAAAATAAGTTACCCTTTTGTCTTTATTCCTTCTAAAGTATGTGTTACTGTGTATATACGCACTGAAAATTAAGTTGCTAATGTGTTAACAGATACAAACATAAATATCTATATTTTCTGTGTGTATATGTGCCTGTAAAAATGTGTAATTAATGGATGAAAGAAACGTTAATAATATGCATATGTAAAGTCAAAGAAAATGTCCAGATTCATTTGCAAGAGTGTGTTGTGTTGTGTTGGGTGCGTAAGTATGTCTGTGTGTGTGAAAATGAGTTTCTTTTTTCTGTGTGTTTTTTCTTTTTTGCAATATTTGCGTGTGTGTCTATGTAATTTATATATTTTGTTTGAATGTGTTTTAATGAAATTTTTGGAGTGAATGCCTGTGTGCGTCTTCTTGTTTGCGGTTTTCATTTTTTTTTATTTTTTTTTTATTATTTCTAGCTTTTTGACTGTGGCCAATCCTGGGTGCTTTTATAGATTGCTGAATTTCAGTTGTGAACAATACTTGTCTGAATTCAGTATCTCAGTTTGTGGAAGGAACTCTTATTGAACAATGTTCTTCCAATGGCCACCAGTTTATACAGCACTCGGATGCAGACCAAATTTTTTGTAGTGGTTTATTTTGGCGCATTTCTTTTACCTCAAAGACCTTTTTCGCTTAATAGTGTTGTAAACAATCAAGTTTTCATCGTTCTTTTCAATAATTTGTCAGTTTTGTTACGTTTTAGCAAAGAATCGCAAATAGAAAGGCGATGTATTTATTTTATTTCCATTAAATCGTTAGGCTCTTAAATATCATAAGCGATTCACTTATACAATTTTTTTCAAATGCCTTACCGCGCTCATATGAGCTATGGGAAGAATTTGCGCGATGTTCCATATCGTGTGACCTGTACTATTTATAATTGGTGATTTTATTATCAACAGCGACTATATTTAAAATGCCTCCATTCGGAATATGTATAAATTAAGGTAACACAAATATTATTCGTCTGAAGCAAAGGTTTGGAGTATTTTTCAATTTTGTGTCTGAACAAGTAATTTCGTTTCATACGTCATTGTAATTTATAACATATATATAGTAGAGAAAATTAGGACAGTTATACTTATAAGTACTAGATGTTTTATCATTTTCTATGTGTATTGAGCACTTTTTAATACTACTGTTTCCTGGTGTAATTCAACTTTGACAATTAGGTTTTGATTATTATTATTATTATTATTATTATATATATATATATATATATATATATATATATATATATATATATATATATATATATATATATATATATTAAGATGGACATATTAAGAAGGAAAGAAATGAATGGGAAATATCAAGAAAGAAAGAAAACCATATTAAGAAATAAAAATAGAAATGTATATATATATATATATATATATATATATATATATATATATATATATATATATATATATATATATGTGTGTGTGTGTGTGTGTGTGTTTGTGAAAATATTATAGAAAATAGGAAAGAAACTGGTTTGGTAAATAATTCAAAGTTCCTTAGTATTTTTGTAATTATTTTTAATAAATAGTGCTCGATACGAAAGTAGAGCATAAATATAATTATTTATTTAAAATATGATTCAAACTCGCTACATAAGAGGTCTCATGTTTCAAAACAAGAGCCGAAAACTTCAAAATAATATTTGAATTAACTTCAGTTAAAGTAGGCTCTGTTCCATCTTCAAGCGAAATTTTTTTTGGAATAACTTATTTCTGAAATTTACGAGTTTTAATAGTATATTCAGAATTGAAATCAAAATTTCCATGGTAACATCAAGGCCGGATTGTTTAGAATAGGCAGGGGTGGGGTGTTAATAATTTGTATCAGTGCAGAGTTACTTTCATAGATGCCGGGTCAGGGTAAGGTGGGAGTGGCTAAATTAACGACGGAGGAAGTTTTCGCATAGTCTGGCTTGAGCGTCTATGGAGATTTATTTATTTTTTTATTTTATTCTTTTATTATATCTCTTTATGAAAGGTATTTGTGTATATAAAAAGCCGTAACGTTTGTTTTTTGACGACTTCATAAAGGGTTATTTTTTTGTAGGGTATTAAAACTATGTATATGGGCTATGGATTTTAAAATTTATTTTATTGTATGCGTGTTTTTAGTTAGTTATTCACGGCGTAAGTTTGGTAGTGTCGGCAGAAGACCGTTAATTCATGCCTGTTGTTTAATAGATTTTTATTGTTTAGAAGCTTAATAATGTGTAGTTTCTCATAGAGGCAGAAAGGGCATGGGTCATCCCAAGTTTTGCAAGTTCTAGTCCTGTTAATAAGTTTCCATTTTACTTTAGGTGTCCTATTTTTTTTTCTTCCAGGCGCCAAAAATATTTAGATAGAATATCTAAATATATATATATATATATATATATATATATATATATATATATATATATATATATATCAAAAGAATGGCATATTAAGAAGGAAAGAAAGAAAGGGGAAATATTAAGAAAGAAAGAAAAACATATTAAGATATATATATATATATATATATATATAACAAGGGCTTCATGACAGAAGCCTTCGTTGTGATTTGTGATTAAATTCACTAAACCAAGGATTCTTAACCTGAGGTCCATGGATGAGTTTCAGGGGGTTGTGGGGATCAGATAAAAAAAGAAAACATTTATATTCTCCATACAGCCGTTGTCCCATTGAAAGAAATAAAAGAAAATCCAGCCTGCCACTGCTTGAAAGAAAACGCACCCAGCCACTACTTACAGTGCCGACCGCTAGGCGCCTGTTGCCTTGCTGTTGGGTCCATATTTACTATATTTACACGTGTCATCATTCTTTGTACGACCGCCATCATTTGCCACTACATAAGAGAAAGTGATAATTTTAATTTCCCAAGGTTTATCACAGCTTCATTGTTTTTTCATTTACTAGCGAGGATCAATTGACCACAATTATTTCAAGTGTGACTGGAGGAAAAGTTAGGTGTGTGCAGTGTGCATTGTTGCAGTTTTTTGCATATATTATGTACTAGTGAGCCAGTCCAAATGCCCTGACTCACTTTATAGTCCACCAATAGAAGGTTAACCAAACTTATTAACCTGAATACTTAACTGTGGACAAAGTGATATGATTAATTTTTGTGGATATTAATTTTCTTTAAAAAAAAATAAATAAATAAATAAATAAAAAAATAAAAATGAAATGTATTTTTATGAATGCTAAAAAAAAGAAGATTTTTCGGAATACTAAAGTATTTGCTACATATTAATATTGACTTTACTAATATTTTGAAGGAAGATTCCATAATATACCCAAAATAAGGGGGGTGTTGCAATTTTTTGTATATATTATGTACTAGCGAGCCAGTCCAAATGCCTTGACTCACTTTATAGTCCGCCAATAGAATATTAACCAATCAGAAGACGTGGAACATACAACCCGTCGTGTATAAAGGCGGCCATTTTTGTTTACCCTACCGAAGGACCAGTGCCAACTTGTCAGGCGAAGATGAACAGAAGGAAGTACTACGCTCTGCTACTTTGCTGCGATATCCACTGCTAACCTGAACTACGCTTTCCTACTGTCTCCGAAATATTCACTGCTAACCTCTGGATTCTATACTCGAAGACGACCGTCATGATGAACAACATTATAATATGCATAAGGGTGCAGTAAAATTCACTCCTTTCTTGTAAAACAAACTGATTCAAGAGCTTTGGCGTTAGCAAAGGACATAGCGATGTGAAGACGACTTATCTACAGAGTTACTGAAGATGAGAAATCATTCTCTTTGTGCCTCGTAACTGTTCTCACGATGAGGACACTGTTTAATAAATCATCCTTATGCTATGGGAGCTTACATAAACAGTTCGTTCTCTCAGTAAAAATGAAAATCAATTTACTGCTTTCGTTGAAGTTGATTTCTGCCTGTGAGAAACTAATACTATATGGAAAGTGCTAAATTAAAGTGCGATATTATCCCTTTGAACACCATTATCACATATCTTCTTTCTTTCTTTTTCTTTTTTTTTTTTTTTTTCTTTCATGAGAGTACAACTCCCTTCAAGGGTAGGACTCGGCTGACATACCATATGTAGAAAAAAAAACTAATGAAGGTTTCGGGATGTGTGTCACTCTTCAATTAGTCACTTGGGGCAATAAATCACCAAACGGGCGGATAATCTCGAAGCAGCACGACATCAATGTTAGTGGTGAGAGAAAGTCGAAAGTAGAAAGCAAAGGATTTATTTTGGATGCAAAACGAAAGGATGTAATTTTCTTTCTCCCACCAGCGGATAAACAATAATTAGTGAATCTTTTTTATTTAATATTTAAAAATGAACTTTTTCTCTCTCGCTCTTGGCGATGCTACACTGATTTCTCATTTAAAAATATAAAATGTCTTCTCCTTGAAAAATCGACATTACTTCCGTTACTAGTTTTAATATTCTAAAAATCTTTAATAAGATTTCTCGAATATTCAATCTGGAAGTCGGAAATAAATAAATAGATAAATAAATAGATAAATAAATATACTGGTTAATAAATAAATATAGCGTCTACTCACATGTGGGTATAAACTGAAAATAATAATAAAATAAACGCACATAGATAGATAGATAGATAGATAGATAGATAGATAGATAGATAGATAGATAGATAGATAGTGATATAGATCAAATTAAGGAGACTAGATAGATAGATAGATAGATAGATAGATGAAGAGATAGTGATATAGATCAAATTAAGGAGACTAGATAGATAGATAGATAGATAGATAGATGAAGAGATAGTGATATAGATCAAATTAAGGAGACTAGATAGATAGATAGACAGACAGATAGATAGATAGATAGATAGATAGATAGGATAATTTGGTTAAAACATGTATTTCCGTATAGCATGTGTATGTGAGTCTATGGCAAGTTAGTCTGACGAAGCTTATTCGTCTTCAAGCTATTTTAATTCAGAATTATCGTCTTTCAAATCTGCTTATTTTCTCTTAGGTTTTTGCTATCCTACTTGGGGATCGAGAGATACAGTGTGAAAAGAATGCAGTTGGAATTTGAAGTCGGCTCACCGTTCTTTTTTTTACCGTGCTGGTATGTTATTTTCTGTTTCCCCACGTAAATCTTGTCTTCGGCATATCCTGTGTGTGTCAAATTCTCCAAATCCTTCATCCTCATTATGTATCCTGGAAATTTCCACTGTATTTTTCTAGTTCTAAATCTAAGTGTCCGTCTTAGTCCTGGGTATGGCGATAAACTACATCCAGTCCTCTGATCGTGAGTATGGAGGTTTTGAGGAGCGTGTAACCACCTCTTATTTGCTGTTTTTCCCAGATGTACCCGGATCCGGAGTGGCAGCACCTGTTACGGTCCCAGTTATGGGCAAATAGTGAAACCCCCAAACAAGAGCTAAGCTCTATGAAAGTATAAAAACACACTCTTATGGTAAAAATACCAGCAATACATTTTTCTATCTAAAAAATATATACGGACAATACATATCTTTTTTTAAGCATTTAACACTAAGCAAGGTGGGAGTGCCACTAGCATGCAAAGGGTTACAGAGAGTGAGAATAAGAGTAAAGAGAGAGGGGTTACAGAGAGTGAAAGTAAGAGTAAAGAAAGTGGGGTTACAGAGAGTGAAAGTAAGAGTAAAGAGAGAGAGGTTACAGAGAGTAAAAGTAAGAGTAAAGAGAGAGGGGTTACAGAGAGTGAAAGTATGAGTAAAGAGAGAGGAGTTTCAGAGAGTGAAAGTATGAGTAAAGAGAGAGGGGTTACACAGAGTGAAAGTAAGAGTAAAGAGAAAGGGATTACAGAGAGTGAAAGTAAGAGTAAAGAGAGAGAGGTTACAGAGAGTGAAAGTAAGAGTAAAGAGAGAGGGGTTACAGAGAGTGAAAGTAAGAGTAAAGAGAATGGGGTTACAGAGAGTGAAAGTAAGAGTAAAGAGAGAGGGGTTACAGAGAGTGAAAGTAAGAGTAAAGAGAGAGGGGTTACAGAGAGTGAAAGTAAGAGTAAAGAGAGAGGGGTTACAGAGAGTGAAAGTAAGAGTAAAGAGGGGTGTTTGAGGAAAGGATAAAGAGAAGGATCAATGCATAAGAAGATATCGATTAACATGGCATTTGAATATTTGAAGATTATTGTTATCATGGAAGCAAGTAAGAGGGAGTGAGTTCCACTGTCGAGAAGTGTGAGAAAAGAAGCTGTTGGATTAGAAGAGGTGGTTACATTTAACTGTTTTGACAGGGGAAGTGTGGGGGCGAATTGCCAAACGAGTAGCACGCTTAAATTCATGCCGTTTGGCACCAGTGGAAATAGTTCGTCAGAGCAGCTGCCATGAAAATATTTGTAGAAAAGACGGAGGGAAGCCACGTCTGTGAGAAAGTGACTGGAGTCGAGATGCCAGATCACGACTTATCACATTGCATATCCGTCTTTGGATTTTGTCGAGAACTACGAGATGAACAGATGACTAACAATACATTTATCTGTACTTAAAGGCATGTAACTGTGTTCAAAATATTTAGATTTTTGCACTAATTAACCCGTAAAGGTTGATATGCCTCTAAACAAACTCAACCAACTTGAGAGACCTCTTTCATGAGATTAATTCATATAATATCCTACAATTTCTTAAATCGATCTATATTCCAAAATTTCACAAAACTACGACATAAGACACACCTAGCGCTTCTAGTAATGTCTACACAAACATGTATATACACAAATGCTGTGTATTATCTACCATGTATTCAATTGCGAAAGCAGAATAACATATATCATATTTTTATTACTTCGAAACTTCCAAGAAAATTAAATTTCGGCATTAAATAAACCAAAAGTTGTTGATTTGCCATTTAAATAGGCTAAAACAAGGTGTCCTTGTTTCGGTTTTAGTTAAATCGTTCTCGTTACGCATATGTCAGTCCATAGGATTCTCAGTATCCTTCTGTAGAACCACATCATTGTTGCTTGAAGATTCTTCTTCTTTTGTGAGAAGACTACCCAGCCCTCACTGCCATAGAGAAGGACTGATATTATGGATAACTACAGACTCCATAGGAAGGCAATATTTATGTACCATCCGATAATTCACACTGTCGCACATATGCCTGACATAAATCAAACTTTTTGATGTCCCTTGTTCCACTAGTCGAAAATAGTTTAAGATATTTTACTTCTATAACAGACGAGCATTAAGTTTTATTATTTTATCGATAATATACACAGAAAAGACTAAAATGCTATATATGCTTACACGTCGTATTAAAATATTATTAATGTCTCGTGTCTAAAAAATAAGTCTTAAAAAATGGTTGATTAGTAAAACAATGGATGCTAAAAGGATAATTGGTAAAAAGTTTAGTGATTTCGATACTTACTGTGTCACCAAACAAAACTTTATAAATAATTTGACTAATCAGTTGTTTTTATATTTCTTTCTTTATTTATTTACTGAGTTGATTTAGTGAAATTTTAAAAAGTTTACTAATTTCTATCCTGTGTGCCTCGCTATTGTCGCCAAACAAAACTTTATAAATAATTCGACCAATTGGTCAATCAGTTGCTTTTATATTTTTTTGTTTATTTAAGAGTTGATTTACTGAAATGATTAAAGGTATCCATTCAAATGTGTGCATTCAAATGTGTGCATTTAAAAATATGAATTCAAATGTTGGTTTTCAATACAGACAGTCTCTTCTCAATTAAAAGGAAACTATAAATTCTTCCTAAAACTATGTATTTCTAGCTGGGCATTGGATTCCAAACATTTTGCTGTTACCTATAAGGAAGAAAGAGTTAAAATTTGGGGGTACTATAATGAGGAAAAAGGCTTGGAGAATTTAACACCGCAAAACTAAAAAAAAAATAAAATAAAATAAAACAGCAGTGGTAACATTTTTAAATAGTATAAGTAAATGAATGACATGAAACAAACCATAGAGACAAGGAGAGTCGGTAACGGAACTGGGTATGACGATAAACTACATCCAGCAGCAAGACCTCTGATCGGGTGATTGGTGGTTTTGAGGAGCGTGAAACTACTCCTTACTTGCTGTTATTCCCAGGGTCACCATGACCCGGGGTGGTAGCATCGGTTAAGGTCATAGGTCACAATTATGGGCAAGTAGTGACCCCCCTCCAAACAAGAGCAAAATACTATGAAAGTCTACAAATACTTTCTTATAGTAAAAATACCAGCAATACATTTTCTATAATAAGAAATAATTTGCCGGTAGCTGTCAGGAAGAGAAAGTTAAGTTTTGAGGGAAATATAATGAGGAAAGAAGGCTTCGAGAATTTAACACCCAAAAATGAAAACTAAAAACAGCAGAAGTAACATTTTTAACTAATATAAGGAAATGGACGACATGAAACAAACCAGAGTCAAGGAGAGTTGGTAACGGGTCTAATGTTACTTAAAGTAATAAAAAACAGGAAGTTGTTAAGAGCCGTGATCATTTGACGCATGAATGAAAACCGGCTTATGTTAAGCTAAGGAAATATCTACGCAGAAAATAGTAAAATGCACAGAAAGGTCATTAAGTGTAAACACCGTTGATTAGCAAAATGAATTAAAAAAAAAAATACTAAATAGTTGAATGAAAAAAAAAAACTTCATTCAAATCGACTGTATTTTAAAATACAATTTTCATTAGAAAAATTAAGGTCTGCACTTCTCGGCATATGAGCAAGGAGGGGTGGGGCATTTTATATGAGCGTCGTGAGTCTACGAGTGCATTTGCTTTACTGTTCAGGAGTGCAGGTGCATTTGCGTGCAGACGTTCAAGTGCGTCGTGTCCTCGGAGTGCGAGTTGTTTCAGGTTAAAGTGCGCGAAATGTGATCGAATCAGAATCGATATCATTGAACGAAGTAATTCGAAATTTGAGAAGGAAAAGAATAAAGAAAACCAACCTGAAAAAGAAAACCAATCTTTAAAATGACTCCAACAACATCTAGAGCGTTTCTCTTGTTACATTCATTTTATGAATATTAAAACAATTAACGTTTGACACTTTAAATCGAACTCGCGAGGAACATATTTATGATACTTAAACCTTCGTTACTCCCCTAATAAGTGACAAGTTAAATATACAAGTAACTTTTGGATACCTCTGTCAGATAATTGCATAGAGATTCTGATTCTCAATCCGTAGGCTCTCCACTATTTCCCATCCTTTGTAGCTCTTAATAAATGTTGTCTTTTTGTTATTTCTCCTAAACCGTGTTACAACATCCATTTACTCAAGCTCACTATGTTATGCGTTGCTTTACTTTGTCTCTCTGACCTTCAATCTCTCTTGTGAGTATAAGATTTTCCAAACCTTCTTTTCTCATTATATATCCTAGAAATATCAACAGTCCCATCCTGATTTTACGAGTAAGTTTCATTTTTGTTTCCATTTTCTGTAAAACGTTGTCGTCGTTCCCATTTTCGGCCCATGGTATCCTCAGTATCCTCCTGTAGAGCCTCATTACTGCTGCTTCATGTCTTTTATCTTCTATGAGGAGATTGTTCAGCATTCACTGCCATACAGAAGGAGTGATATTACATAACAGTTTAATACTCTTTTCTTTGTTTCTAACGAAATCTTTTCTGTTCCATGACACTTAGTCATAATACAAGTGAATTCAAAGTAGTTTTATTGGTTTACTGAATATAAAATGAAATCGTGATTTCGTGGAGGTATTAAAAGAAAAGTATTAAGAAAAGAAAAGTGTTAAGAAACAGGCGAATTTTGTTAAAAACTCAAATCGTATCAATCAAATATCAATTGACGTCAGTTCTTCTTTATGGCATATTGTTAGATCCTCTCTTGTCAGAGAGCAAGACGGAAGTTGAAGTAACAGAAACGGTCGTCCTGGAGAAGAGCGCTAAGAATACCAGGAATTGAACATACGGGTAACGAGGAAGTTTTAAAGAAAACGGAAACACAAATTCAGTTATTGGACAAGTTATCGAGAATGCAAAACTTTCCAGGAGCAGCCTACGATATTATTGTGAAGAGTTATGATCATCAACCTTCTATAGTATAGTTTGCATAGAAGAAGAAGAAGAAGAAGAAGAAGAAGAAGAAGGAGCAGGAGAAGAAGAAGATGAAGAAGAAGAAGGAGGAGAAGGATGAGGAGGGGGGAAGAAGAAGAAGGAGGAGAAGAAGGAGGAGGAGAAGAAGGAGGAGGAGAAGAAGGAGGAGGAGAAGAAGAAGAAGGAGGAGGAGAAGAAGAAGAAGAAGGAGGAGGAGAAGAAGACGAAGAAGAAGAAGGAGGAGGAGAAGAATGAGGAGGAGGAGAAGAAGACGAAGAAGAAGAAGGAGGAGGAGAAGAATGAGGAGGAGGAGAAGAAGACGAAGAAGAATACGAAGAAGGAACAGAACAAGAAGAAGAAGAAGGAGGAGGAGGAGGAGAAGAAGAAAAAGGAGGATTAGGAGAAGAAAAAGAAGAAGAAAAAGAAGGAGGAGGAGGAGAAGAAGAAGAAGAAGAAGAAGAAGAAGAAGAAAGCTACAACAAAAACAGAAACCTGTTTGAATTACTTAAAATTTCAATTTTTATTATTGGCTTTTTAATTCGTTTTTTCATAAACAATAAAACCTCAATTTATCTTATACAAACCACGCAGACCTGTAGGACAAAACAATCAAAAAATAAATCAGTTATTCTCAACCGGGGTCCATATGCACCTTAGGGGTCCATATAACATTACTTGGGATCCACACAAAAAACTCAAATTGGGGTACAAGGTAATAATTTAGGTGTCTATAGAGTAATTCCAGTTCGGAACGGTCGTCACAAGTGAAAATTAGAATTTCTACAGTAATCTGCGCCATATTAGAAAAACAGAGAATAGAAAAACAGCTAAGACTAGCGGCAAACGAGATCAAACCGTGTAATTTAGCGTCCCTTTTACTCTTACCGGAGTGTTTTGATTGTAATACAAGTTTATTTTCATTAAATTACTTTTACTTCGAAACAGAACACAAACAGGCTGACTGAAAAGTAATTCCCCATTTTAAAATACTTATAATTTATTTAAATAAAATTTTATTTAATAAGAAATTGATATGAGAGGAAAACATTTAGCATGAGGTTTTATTTAAAATTTCGCTGCCAGGTTCTCGAGACGCCCAAGAATCATGTTAATTGATTTCTTCAAGAATTCTTCTGGTATAGAAGATGCTATTGTATTCGCCCTTCAAGTTCTTTCAAAGTCTTGGTTTGGTATAGTAGATTTGATCCTTTAACGAACCCCAAAGAAAAAAGTCAAAGGTTTTAAGGCAGGACTCCTGGCTGGTGGCCCCTCAGACATAAAACAGGGAGTTATGTTACAATCAACCTGTACATTTACTATTTCTAAAATACAATTCCTAAATTTATCTATTAATAACAAATAAAATAAACTCTTCTTTCTCGTCGACTGGTTATGGGGGGGTCACAAAAACTAAAAATACAAAAGTAATCCATGGTTAAAAAATTTTGAGAATCACTGAACTAAATTATATATCTATCATATTTTAAAAGGAGTGTGTGAAAAGTAATGATGGGAAATGGATGGACTGCCATCGGCCAGTATTAACAGGGCGCTAACCGTTGACTTTTGAAAGAAAGATTGATTAGCGTTTTTGTTTTCTTTTTTATTATTAGGTTGGTGCAAAAAATAATGACGTAATAATGTCGTTTTTTGACGTTAAAAAATACGTCAAAAAACGACATTATTACGTCATTATTTTTTGCACTAACCTAATAATTAATTCACTCCAAACAAGGCGATAATGCCACTAAGACGCAAGGGAAATGAAAAACGTTCGAGGGAACCTGAAACCCAACCCCCAACCTGGTGAAAAGACTGTGAAGGAGTGTGAACCGAACAATAAGCGAATCTATCTACCCTTAGTGACAAAAGATAAAATAAAATACAATAGATAAATAATTAGGAAATAAAATTTCAGATTTCAAACAGAGACGTTAGAAGTATAGAGTTGAAGTAATTTTTTCTTTTTTAGGGGAGGGGACCTGAAACCCAACCCTGAACGATAAACACGGGAACTTTTTTACAGCCTTTGCGGGATATTTAAGGCCAGAAAATGTTTTTAGATTGTAAGAATCTTGGGGGACATTAACGATGTACTGATACAAGTTCTAAGCTTTTTAACAAAGGATATTAAGTGCGACAGTGAGAACCGTAGACGTATTGGGATGGCCAAGGTTTCATTCCAAAAACTGGGCAGTATATTGCGAGACAGAAGGATTTCTTTGGTAACAAAGAAAAGAATACTGAGCTGTTACGTGACATCTGTCCTTCTTTACGCCAGCGAATGTTGGACGATTTTCTCAAAGATGAAGAAGAGACTCGAGGCGACAGAGATGTGGTTCTACAGAATGATGCTAAGGATATCATGGACCGAGCGTGTGTGCAACGGTGAGAGGTTTCAAACAAGGTGGAGGCTTATACTTAACATTAGGAAGAGGCAGCTGAAGTTTCGGGGACACATAATGAAGAAGGAGGGCCTGGAACGTTGTTTAACTTCACTGACCGCACGAGAACGAGTGTTACAACGTGATATGGCCATAAACCGTTTTAAAGAAAGAGGACACATGTAAACTGTCATACTATATATAATATATATAATACATATATAATATATATATAATATATAAATACACATATAATATATATATAATAGATATATAATAGATATAATAGATATATAATATATATAACACAGATATAATATATATAATACATATATAATATATATAATACATATACAATATATATATAATACACATATAATATATATAATACATATGTAATATATATAATACATATATAATATATATATAATACACATATAATATATATAATACGTATATAATATATATAATACATATATAATATATATATAATACACATATATATATAATACACATATATATATAATACACATATAATATATCTAATATTAGGTTTGGTGCAAAAATAATGTTCTTTTCTCACATATGTTACTATGTGAGAAAACGACATTATTTTTGCACCAACCTAATACATATATAATATATATAACACACAATGTTTTTATATGTTATGCCACTCGCGAATTTCCCGTTGATGTTTACGAAACCGGGGTGTTAATTGTTGTGAAAAAGCATAATAATAATAATAATAATAATAATAATAATAATAATAATAATAATAATTTGAAACAGAATACAGACTCACACATGAAATTATCATCATAAAAGCAAGGAGTTAAAGTAAAAATATCAGTTTCATATATTTTTAATTATCCCTACAGATTGTACGCTATCATGCCTCCCCCCGACAGAGTAATTCATATCATTATCTATAAATATTTAAGACTTCCTTGAAAACACGATTGTATTTCGTTGGCTACACAATAGTCATGTATTCAGAGTTAACACCAGTTCGGATTTTTACCGCTAAGACCAGCCATATCACGGACACACGGTCGAATCATCGTCATTCCTTTTGTATTCCATTGGTAAGGAGGAAGTTCCACTCAGATAAGAAGCGGGTAATGGCATCTTGAAATATAGTAAATAAGGTCAAAAATGGATATGAAGCACGTATCTCGGCTTTATTCACACGGTGCCATGATGTTGTTTTAAAGTAGACGAAACGACTCAAATGGAAACATTCAATTTAATTCAATAACTAAAACTGACATAGCTTGCTTGTGATTTCATTTGTTCCTTGTTGGGGAGAGCAGCACATTTCAAACATACAATAGGATCGCATTAATTGTACAACTGTTAAAAATCCAATTACTTGTTTAATTAATTTAATCAGTTTCACAAAATCGATTAACTCCCTCATGGGGATACAAGTTTTTCAAAGTTTGATAGATTTAGGACCCAAATTTCGTGATTGTAACTTTCATTAAGCTTGTAATGGAATGGATTGCTTTGCCGGATACTCGATATGGTATGTTGTCGAGTCTTAAATTAGGGTTTACGTAAATTTTCCATTGTGTCGTTATTAAGATAGGGCTGCTTAAGAAAAATGTTGAAAATGGATTAGATGTCTAATTAACAACCGTCCTTATAAATAATCAAATAATTTAAATGTTTCTGCTGAGATTATTCGACTATTTAATACTAGAATATAACCAATACAAGGCTCGATTGCCGCTCAAGATAGTGGCTGCGAGGATCGTCTGGAAAGTTCATAGCCTGGTCAATATATAAACGTAAGTAAAAACACCAATTGGCACACTTATATGTCTTTTAGCGGATCAAATGGTGTGTGTACTTGGATTTATATATTGGTTAGGTCAACTCGATGTGTTGCAGTGGTTAGCAAGCTTGTCTCGCTACATCAGTCACGCCTGAGTAATGAGTTTGCACGCCTCGGCGTGGTGTAATGGTTAGCAAGCTTGTCTCGCTACATCAGTCAGGACTGAGTAATGAGTTTGGGCGCCTAGGCGTGGTGTAATGGTTAGCAAGCTTGTCTCGCTACATCAGTCACGACTGAGTAATGAGTTTGGGCGCCTAGGCGTGGTGTAATGGTTAGCAAGCTTGTCTCGCTACATCAGTCACGACTGAGTAATGAGTTTGGGCGCCTCGGCGTGGTGTAATGGTTAGCAACCTTGTCTCGCTACATCAGTCAGGACTGAATAATGAGTTTGGGCGCCTCGGCGTGGTGTAATGGTTAGCAAGCTTGTCTCGCTACATCAGTCAGGACTGAATAATGAGTTTGGGCGCCTAGGCGTGGTGTAATGGTTAGCAAGCTTGTCTCGCTACATCAGTCACGACTGAGTAATGAGTTTGGGCGCCTAGGCGTGGTGTAATGGTTAGCAAGCTTGTCTCGCTACATCAGTCACGACTGAGTAATGAGTTTGGGCGCCTAGGCGTGGTGTAATGGTTAGCAAGCTTGTCTCGCTACATCAGTCAGGACTGAATAATGAGTTTGGGCGCCTCGGCGTGGTGTAATGGTTTGCAAGCTTGTCTCGCTACATCAATCACGACTGAGTAATGAGTTTGGGCGCCTAGGCGTGGTGTAATGGTTAGCAAGCTTGTCTCGCTACATCAGTCAGGACTGAGTAATGAGTTTGGGCGCCTCGGCATGGTGTAATGGTTAGCAACCTTGTCTCGCTACATCAGTCAAGACAGAATAATGAGTTTGGGCGCCTCGGCGTGTTATAATGGTTAGCAAGCTTGTCTCGCTACATCAGTCAGGACTGAGTAATGCGTTTGGGCGCCTCGGCGTGGTGTAATAGTTAGCAAGCTTGTCTCGCTACATCAGTCAGGACTGAGTAATGAGTTTGGGCGCCTCGGCGTGGTGTAATGGTTAGCAAGCTTGTCTCGCTACATCAGTCAGGACTGAGTAATGAGTTTGGGCGCCTCGGCGTGGTGTAATGGTTAGCAAGCTTGTCTCGCTACATCAGTCAGGACTGAATAATGAGTTTGGGCGCCTCGGCGTGGTGTAATGGTTAACAAGCTTGTCTCGTTACATCAGTCACGACTGAGTAATGAGTTTGGGCGCCTCGGCGTGTTGTAATGGTTAGCAAGCTTGTCTCGCTACATCAGTCACGACTGAGTAATGGGTTTGCGCGCCTCGGCGTGGTGTAGTGGTTAACAAGTTTGTCTCGCTACAACAATTACATCTGAGTAATGAGTTCATTCGTCACTGGGTGCTCTATACATTCGGCCTTGTGCCACATCTAAGGTTCGTTTAGCAAATCACTACGGCATGTATATGCAGTGCAGTTGTTAGCAAATTTGTTTCGCTAGAACAATTACGTCTGAGTAGTGAGTTCATTCGTCACGGGGTGCTCAATACATTCGGCCTTGTGCCACATCTAAGCTGCGTTTAAGAAATCAATACGGAGACCTATATGCAGTGTAGTGGTTAGCAAGTTTGTCACACTAGAATAATTATAACTGAATAGTGAGTTCGTTCCTCACTGCGTGATTCATAATCTTAGTAGGTTGCTGCAACAATAATGTCGTTTTTTGACGTTCAACTTCAAAAGGAAAACGACATTGTTTTTACACCAACGTAATAGCTTTGTGTTATATCTATATTAATTTTTTAAGCGTGGCTTAGACGTGGCACAAGGCCGAAAGTATGGTGCATCCAATGAGAATCGAACTCACTGTCCAGTCGTAACTGGTTTAGCGAGACAAGCTTGCTAACCATTACACTACGACGAGGTGCCCACCTCGTACCATATCTAAGATACGCTTAGAAAAGAACAACTTATAGGTTGGTCAGGCTATAAACTTTCTAACCGACTCTCGTAAGTCAAAATGGTGATTTTTGAATGAGGTCTGTGACTGGAATGAAAGAGGTGGTGGTTGGGGATGGGAAAATCCTAAGGGTAAGGTGGGTAGATAATGATTGAAGAATAACACCCCTGCCTGGTTCACATATAAAATAAGTGATGAAAATGGGTGTATTTCATTGTTAATTTAAATTGTAGCAGCTAACGCATGTTCAAATTTCCTTGTTAAATGTTATATTTCTCTATTAATAACAAGAATTTCAAACTGTCTGGAAGAATCGATGACGTAATAATTTGGCATACTGGTCTTCTTCACAAGTTGAAAGGTATTTCTAGATGAATTTTTGAACTGATTCAGTCTTTCTTATCAATCGTGAAATGAAAGTTGTCTTGAATGGCCACTCTTCTCGATCATTTCTGCGTCAATGTAGATGTTACACAGTGCTCTATCCTTGAACCTATGTTATTACTCGGTATCTATGCTAATGAGATAAATATTTACACCTTTATTAATAGTAAGTCTGGGAGTATTACATTTCCCAAACCTTTCCTCGTTTTGTGTCTCTCTATGATTTTAAGTATGAGTGTCGTTGTAGTTCCGATATTCTTCAGTCGAAACGAATCATTTGTTAATCATCTATGAATGTCAAACGGGATCCAATGTGTTCTCCTTTTATATAGTGTTATAATTTCGTTCACCGACAGGAATCTCTCCCCGCTACTATAAAGTGTGGTAAGATGCTTTAGGCACGTCACATGGCATGACAGTCTCTGCAAGACCCCCATGCAAGGCACTGTTGAAGATGGACGCAGCGGAGACGGCAACTCAAAGCTGGTCAGATCAAGCAGTGGACGAGCACGACGATGTCGAAACTCCTGAGCCACCCGCAACAGATTAGCTTGGAGGAGCTTGTCTGTTTCTTCTGGCTTCGGGTAAACCCGACGAGTGAACCAGTCGAGTTTCTAGGGGATTTTAAAACCATCAATAGTTAAGAAAATACTGATATCCCTCTCCACAGAATTCTATTAAGAAAAGTATGAACTATGTAAATAATTAATTAAATTCACGACTTCACAGATAAGTCTTTATACTTCGCAAGAACGTTACTTCTAGATATCTACAGACAAACATTCCCAGGTACCAAATGTACACATATCGGGACAGGTACTTCCATCTACGTTTAACACATCAGTAAACGAGTATTTCCCAATATCTTGAAACACGTATATCAACCAATATTTTTTGCATACCTCCATATCATCCAAATCCCACATAGAAAAATCGTGAATTATGTTATATTAATCTTATCATAGAATTATGATACATTTGCGAACATAAATTATACACAAGAACCCTGCTTGACAAGTCAAATGCAAGTGAAATCTGCTTAACTAATGAAAATTTGTCCTGTATCTTATCATTCTTTCGGATTCTGATCCAAATTTGATCTGTATTCGATCCCAATTTATAAGGATGTTTCCACCTACATCTTTGACTGCGTGTTTATAACAACCTATATACACACCTCTACACGAGAGTTTCCAATTCGATGTTTATACCCTACTAGACGAAAGTTTCCAGCTCCATCATTACACATCTCTCTACGGTACGTTCTGACGAATTACTAGACAGAGTATATAATCTGTTTTGAATAACACAGAAAACATTTAACAATTGTATGACAAATGATTTTCTGGGAACATTTTCATAAACTTGCCAATTGTTTTTACAGTTACAGTTAAACCTTAAGATACGACTTGAATTCGTTCCAAGACCGAGTTCGTAATTCGAAACACTCGTATCGTATTTCCGATCCGTTCCAGGCCCCTAAAAAACACCCTTATTTTCCTAAATATCACCCTTATTTTCCAAAAAATCACCCTTATGTTTTTTATTTGTTTCTTCAAGCAAAAACATGGGAATAAATAAGAAATGTAGTTTGCAAACAAAATAAAAGAGAAAAATAAACTGTACGTAACGTTGAAGTTCAGACGTGTCATAGGTCGACTAGCGGAGGAGAGAGAGATGGGGGGAACAGTTAGCGTAGCAATAGGTAACCTACCCTAGCAACGGCTAACCTACCCTAGCAACTGCTAACCTACCCTAGCAACGACTAGCCTAATCTGCGATACTGAAGATTAACTTCATCACTTAGTTTTTGAAAATCTTTAAAATATTTTCATTTTATCTATTATCGTAATTAACTTTTTTTAATTTAATTTTTTATTTATCGTCGATGTAGAATACTCATCCCTTACTCATAAGTCTTTCTCATTTTTTTTTTTTTTTTTCATAATTCCCCGCTTTACCTCAAGCGAAATCCTACGTTTCGGCTTTTCGCCATTGCTCTTTACACTTACTTTCTTCGAACTCATGGTGTCATTAAAGAAATTCTGTAAAATAACGGAAAAAAAAAGGCACAACACAAAAGAGATCCTTCCAGTGCGAGGTGAACATGTATTCTACGAATGGGAAAACTCTCGAAGTTTGGCGCTCGCTGTGGCTATTAGCGGATGCTAAACTGAAACTCGCTTGTAGCTCAAAATCCAGCTCGTATCTCAAGGCAAAAAAAACGACCGCACTTCCACTCGTAACTCAAAAAGCTCATATGTCGGTACGCTCGTATCTCAAGCCATTACTCTATTTGGAAGGGCGCCCATTTGCTCCTGGTTTCTTTGGCAGCACTTTAACATTGATCTGCTAATATCTTCTGATATTTTGTTTATCACTTCAGTAATTTCAGCAATCCATCATAAAACATATCTGACTGTCAACATCTCGTCTCTTCCTGCTACTGTGTTCTTCTTCATCTTAGCCAGATCTGACATATTCCGAGATTTTACAGTCACAGGTTCATCCACTATTTTACTTATGTTCTGTATCCTATCATTCATTCGGATTCTGATTCATGTTTGATCTTTATTTGATTCATATATATACGGATGTTTCTATTTTTTTTCCCGAGCGCTAATATCCCTTCAAATCTTTCATAAAATAGTCTTATTTCCGTGCAAATGTACATGCTGAACTCAAATCAACAATTAGATCATGAAGAAACCTACCTTTTTGGATGTTAAAGACCAGAAAAAAATCGGACTTCTCGGTCTTTCGTCAGCTATAACCGGGTTATTGAGAAGTAATTCACTGGAGAAAGATTTTTGGCGGAGTCATAAAATTTGGGCCTATTTACTTCTTTTACAGACTTTCCTTGCTGAAAATCACTACGCACTACCGTAAAGAAATATTTCAATTTTACAATATAAAAAATGCTTTATTTTTATTTTTTAATTTGTTCTTTTAATTTGTCATTGCTATTCGAAACGAAAAAAAAGGTTCTTTTGTATTATTTAATTCGTTTTTGTTATAAATAAAACTAAACTTACCAAAAGAAAAAAAATTACATTTCTTTACGGTAGCGCGTAGTGATTTTCTGCAAGGAAAGTCTGTAAAAAAAGTAAATAGGCCAAAGGCAAGCGCAAGTATCTCGAATGATTCATGATGGCAGTAATGGGGAACGAATGACCAACAAGAAGTCCGATTTTTTTGTCGATAACTCTAAAACGTTAAGGTTTCTTCATAATTTAATTGTTAATTTGAGTCCAGCATGTACATTTGCACGGAATTATGACGATTTGGGAAAAATATTAAGGGGTATTAGCGCTCGGGAAACAAAATAGAAATTTACCCGGATGTTTCCACCTACGCCTTTACCCATCTCTAAACCTGTGTTTATAACATCCTTTATACACACCTCTACACGAGAGTTTCCAGTTCGATATTTATACCCTACTAGACGAGTGTTTCCAGATCCATCTTTACACATCTCTCTACGGTATGTTCTGGCGAATTACTAGACAGAGTATATAATCTGTTTTGAATGAAACAGAAAACATTTAACAATTGTATGACAAATGATTTTCTGGGAACATTTTCATGAACATCCCAATTTTCGCTCCGTTCCAGGCCCACAGAAATCATCCTGATTTTCCTAAAACACAACCCTATTCTTGTATTTGTGGGTTTCTTACAAGCAAAAACGGGTGAATAAACAAGAAATGTAGTTTACAAACAATAAAATAAAAAACAAAAACAAAAATTGTAAAGAAATACTCTCGCTCGTATCTCAAAATTCAGCTCGTATCTAAATGTAAACAAAGTCAGTTGAACTGCGGCTCATATCTCAAAAACTCGTATATCAGTACGCTCGTATTTCAAAGTATTACTGAAAATGTGTTTTTAAAGATAAATTGTGACACGTTATTTGTTCATATAAGCTAATCCACATAGGCCAGTTGGGACGGTACAGGAGACAAGTTTTCAATTATTTGCGAGCCAGTCAAAAATAAACTGACGCATACGTCCGGATAAAGCGATGATCATACTACAAAGCAGGTACTAACGAATAATTTCCTGGTTAAAAATAACTGGACAATTAATTTTTTTTTTTTTTAATTTTCACAAATCGTTTAAATTTTGCATAAAACTATTTTTTGTCAGCGCTCGATCTTATATGTAAATGTATTCTCGACACAAGCGCGCTAACCACAGCGCAGCTATTTGCTCGGATTTCTTAAATTTTAAAAGCTTGCTTGAATTTAGATTGAAAATTTAAACGGCCACATATTTGTAAAACTGCGTTTAACGCATATTTAGAATTTTCAAGGTAGTCTGACACGAGGCGAGGCGTATGAGGTACAAACGAGGAAGATTCAACTCGTTTAATAATGATATTAGGAATTATATTCGTAAATAGAATTCCACGACAATGTACCCTTATTGTTGAATGATTGGTATATAGCCGACTTAACTGAACATGTTTAAAAGTTAGTAGTGTTGAATATCAAATGAGATTCGAAGACACTATGGGTCTGCTCAATTGGCTCGTTAACCATGACACTATGTTGAGAAATTTTATCAGATTTATGTAGGATTTCATACATGGATGTTTTATTTTTAGGGGAGAAATAGCTTTCATTCCAATTTGTCTTCTGACCTTCCGATGTTTTTTGGGGTTATTTTGTTTTTGTTTTCTTTGGGGTTTTTTTCAAATAATCCAAATATAAGTTTGTAAAATTTTTATCATGGCGGTTACCGAAGATCATTGATTTATTCATTTATTTATTTTATTTTGGCCTTTCTTTATTTTTTTTATTTTTATTCTTGCTTTTTTCTTAGTTAACAATAATGAGCTGGAATTGCAAATGTCCTGTTGCAAGTTTCATTTAATTTCTTTTTCTCCTGTTCAAAACGAATTTTCTTCTTCTGCTTCTCTTGTTTTTCAAAATCTCGTATCTTTAGCTCTCAGTTCCATATAACGAACGCCGAGTTAGTATTTGTGTAGGCCAATCAGAAGAAATCTAAAAAAAAAAAATAGTTGAAAGATCATTAGCGAAAAATACAATCAGATAAATTGAGATAACACGAGGAAATTCATCATTTTTTAACCAATAGAATCTAACCTAAAATAAAAGAAAAAAATAAATGGGAAAGTGAGAAAGTGAACAAGAAAAGATGAAAAGCATAGATAGATAGTGAAAAAGAAATAGATAAATCTTGAAAAAGAATAAAAGTGATATATATATATATATATATATATATAATTAGAAATAAGAATAAACAGCACACAAAAGATTCTGCCTAAGATTTCACACAGGAAAAAATGAATCCTCAATGCCAAAATAAATGGCAGAGCTTTAATGTCATGGGAAAAATAAAACCAATGAAGAGGAGCTTACAGCTTCAAGCAAGTGATTGGCAATAACGGGCCACGGAAGTCATCCATGCAAGGGCATTTATTAATAATAATAAGAATAGAGAACGCCAACACATAAAAGGGTGTACTGAAAATTTCTCAGTCAAAACAACTTCCAGAAATCGGAACAAATCACCAAACTTCATATATATATATATATATATATATATATATTTATATATGTGTGTGTATGTATGTATGTATGTATGTATGTAAATATATATATATATATGCAAATATGTATGTATGGAAATATATATGTAAATATATATAGATATATGCAAATATATATATGTAAATATATATATGTAAATATATATATATGTATGCATGTAAATATATACATATGTATGTAAATATATACATATGTATGTAAATATATACATATGTATGTAAATATATATATATATATATATGTAAATATATATATATATATTTATGTAAATATATACATATGTATGTAAATATATACATATGTATGTAAATATATACATATATATGTAAATATATATATATATATATAGTATCTCTCTATATATATATATATTGATATATATATGTAGTAAACATCTATATATATATATATATATATGGAATCAGATTTAAAAAAATATAAAAAAATAATTACATATATATATATATATATATATATATATATATATATATATACATGAATAAAGGCAAAAGGTAATTTTTTTCTTAGCCTACACGTTTCATCCGCTGATCCACTTTATCTAGGCAAATGTCCACCAGAGGACGAAATCCGTCGGCTAATTTTTTCTAAGTATTTATAATGTGCTTCTCCATATAAATGTTGTATTTATATCTGAATTTAATACACATGGATATATACTGAACGGAGGAATGTACAGGTGGATGACTATGAACAAACTGTGATAGATAGAGATACATAGAGAGAATTGAAAAAGAAAGAAAGAAAGAAAGAAAGAAAGAATGAAAGAAAAATAGATGCGAATAAAGTGAGAGAGATAGTAGAAAGAAAGAAAGAAAGAAAGAAAGAAAGAAAGAAAGAAAGAAAGAAAGAAAGAAAGGAAGAATGAAATAAAAATATCGAGGCGAACATAATTTGATAGATAGATAGATAGATAGATAGATAGATAGATAGATAGGAATCAAATTCAGACACACGGATAGATAGATAGATAGATAGATAGATAGATAGATAGATAGATAGATAGATAGATAGGAATCAAATTCAGACACACGGATAGATAGATAGATAGATAGATAGATAGATAGATAGATAGATAGATAGATAGATAGATAGATAGATAGGAATCAAATCCAGACACGGATAGATAGATAGATAGATAGATAGATAGATAGATAGATAGATAGATAGATAGATAGATAGATAGATAGATAGATAGGAATCAAATTCAGACACACGGATAGATAGATAGATAGATAGATAGATAGATAGATAGATAGATAGATAGATAGATAGGAATCAAATTCAGACACACGGATGGATAGATAGATAGATAGATAGATAGATAGATAGATAGATAGATAGATAGATAGATAGATAGATAGATAGATAGGAATCAAATTCAGACACATAGATAGATAGATAGATAGATAGATAGATAGATAGATAGATAGATAGGAATCAAATTCAGACACGCGGATAGATAGATAGATAGATAGATAGATAGATAGATAGATAGATAGATAGATAGATAGATAGATAGGAATCAAATTCAGACACACGGATAGATAGATAGATAGATAGATAGATAGATAGATAGATAGATAGATAGATAGATAGATAGATAGGAATCAAATTCATACACGCGGATAGATAGATAGATAGATAGATAGATAGATAGATAGATAGATAGATAGATAGATAGATAGATAGATAGATAGAATTACATGTTTATTTTGGTATAATTCTAACGAAATTATTTTATTTTATACGTAAATATATTTCCTAATATCCACATGCATTTATCATTACGTGTGCTTTAGACATTGCTGAATTATCTTTCGTAACGAGCCAAAATATTCATGCTGAGTGATAGGAGAATGTCGAGGGGATTTAAAGAGGAGAAGGGGAGGATAATATACGGCACATTTTTCATCAGTTTAAATCTCCAAGTAAAAACGTCCCATTGATAAGCCTTCCTGATTTGCTTTATTCGTCCGAAAATCTTGTAATGTTAATGATATTGTAAATGTAGTTTTAATGGAATATCCTATTTTTACATATGTCTATTCAGTTAAAATTTATTGCTTTCAAATTATAAGCAGCACCTCGATCAAGATTCATTTCTATCAATATGATGCATATCTATAGTTCGTTGCTGTAATAATTTTGTCGACTTACTTCTTCTTCCTAAAGTGACTTTTCAGGATGTAGGATATCATGGCTCTCCACAACTTCCTATCCATTGTATCCCTTAGCAACTATTGTCTCTTTACCTTGTAGAACTCTCTTCCGATTTCTCGTTTTTCTACCAACAATATGCAATATATTTGAACGAAGTAGCTAAGTGTTTTTTGGCTAATATAACCAAGTAAAATACATTACCAGTAATCGGCTGGTACGCGTCGTAGTCGCAGGTAAGAAGTGTAGATCAATGGCGTAGACCAATGAGCGTCGTTATAGACTTAGCTCTCAGACTAAGGCTTTTGACTCTCGTACTTACACGTCCGTAGGTATTTATGACGGACACCAGCCAATCATATTCCAGTGAGGTCGAACACAGGTGTACGCATATTCCATGATATCAGTATATATCCGTGCTTCTGATATATATATATATATATATATATATATATATATATATATATATATATATATATATATATATATATAATAGAATATTGATGAGTTGTTAAAACAAAGGCTAAACGAAAGGATACCGATGTGATCAGCACGAAAAACATTTATTAATGTTAACCGCATGACAGAAATGAAGCACAGATATATATATATATATATATATATATATATATATATATATATATATATATATATATATATATATATACGAAGTAGCTAAGGGGTTTAGGCTACTATAACCAAGTAGAATACGGTAGCAGTAATTGACTGGTACGCGTCGTAGCCGCAGATAAGAGATGTAGATCAATGGCGTAGTCCAATGGGCGTCGTTATAGACTTAGCTCTCAGACTAAGGCTCTTTTGACTCACCTAAACATCCGTCGGTATTTATGACGGACACCAGCCAATCACATTCCAATGAGGGGGGAACACAGTCTTTCTCATTCTCTTCTACACTGCCTCTTAGCGGCATTATCGTTTTTAAAAAAGCTTCCAGCCAATCGTTCTGCTATCCGTCAGGTAAGTGGACTGCTGCCTTCCTGTTTTTCTGCTGCCCTGGAAATGCTCTGTCGGTATCAAATTTTTCTGCTTATTATCTGCCCAAGAACATTCAATTGTCTCTTTCTATCCCTGAGTATAAGAATTTATATTGGATTTCATTTTCTTTAAGACTTCATCATTGCTTACGCGTCCCACGCATGGATTTCTCAGTATCTTTCTGTAGACCTCCATTTTTTGACTTCCATTTTTTACTTTGTTTGCATGGAAATTGTCTAGCATTCACTACCATAGAGCCTCAGAACTTGTCTTCTTGTTTCTAACTATTTTTGTCTGTTTCATCGTATTTTCTCGAACAACGATATTTCATTTTGCTTCTGTGTTAAAATTTGCTCTGAAGAAAAATAATAACCTGATACATCACCAGATCTCACCAATGTATCAAGGCACTTGCTTTCCTGTCTGATGGAAATCGTCATCTGCTGTTCCAGTTTTTAAGAATTCTGGTGAACCGTCCTTCCCTTCCAACTATCAGCCGATTAGCCTTCTACCTGATGTATTAATGACTAGCAGCATGGCCCGGAGTTGCCCGTGCTTGATTCAAAAATCGTACGACTCATACAGCAATCGCTATCACTTGACTTAAAATATTTTTGCCCTTCCTTGCCTTTAAAGGAATGCCCTTTGCCGTGCTGATGTTGCTACATGCCTTATTTCTTTCCTATATCACACTGAGAATTTTTTCTAAGCTCTATACTAAACATTAAATCTGTTACGAAAAAAGAACTAAACAAAATGAACATAAAACGATCAGCTTTAAAAAAAGGACTCGTAACTGGAAAAACCGAATGAAAAAAGAATGTTAACAACAAATACTTTTTTCACACACAACCCAGTTCACCGGAATCAGAATCAACGTTGAGTTTAAGCAAGCGAATGAGCCAATTGGAGTAAAGTGGCATGCAGATTTAAATTTTTCCCACTTATGACGAATGCAGCTATCGATTTTTTTTTTTTTTTGCATGCTAGCATGCTAGTTAAGATTCGTGTCAATCAGCTGTTGGCTCTCACACTGGCCAATAGAATCTTCCTGCCTATTCGTGGCAGCCAGCTATAGGCTTTCACCAGTAGAAAATGGCCGCAAACTACATGAAAACTGTCGTAGAATCATGAAAAAATCGATTATTTCTACTATCGATGGGAGTTGGGAAATGCAAAGTGGATCTTGGCCTTCCCGCTAACTTCGAGCATGTGCATGTAAATTTTGGTGCAATTATGTCAAAAATTGCGGCCGTGCATTCGTTACACATACACACACACACACATCCTGCCTTTTATAGATAGGGATAATTGCGGAAAAGGTCTGTCATGCTCTAGATAAAAACGGTGAAGCCGATGCTGTAGCATTAGTCCTCTAGAAAGTCTTTGACAGGATCTGGTATACAGATCTTTCAAGCAAACTTTAAAACTTCAAAAATTTAAATGCAAATCTATTGTCCTCCTGATTACTCTTTTCTCTTTCCAATGATTCTTAACGATTATGTTCCTAATTCTTCCACGCTCTGTAACCGCTTGTAATTTAATGGCTTTACTCTCTTGCATGGGTTGATACCGATTTTTAAAAAATATCCTAGAAATAATTGTTTCTTTTAACGATAACGACAGTTTGAATACACAGGAGAAAATATTTTTATTTTAATAAACAATTTTGATTTAAAAAAAAAAGGTTTCTTCCCAGATTCCGTTTTTTGTAATGTTATTGAAAGACATGACATCTTAAGAAATATATTGGACTTGTTTCTAGTTGAATTCTCAAAACTTTCAGAGTAGTCATTTCGCAAGAAATCTTGCTATGGACTTTATGCACTGTGTTCAATCAGGATGTCGGCGATCATGGTCACCCACAAATTCCTATCCTTTGTGGTTATTTTAATCATATTTCCCCATGCAAGGTAGTAAAGCCACTAAGACACAAAGAGTTACTGAGTGTGAACGTATAAAAAAAAAGTGAAACATTATGAAGGAGCGAGAACAATAGAAGAGAAATCAAAAAAACATTAGATAACAATTGACGATGCATTTACATACTTGAAAATCAAAGATGGCTGGAAAACCGGAAGAGAGTTTCACAAGCATGAAAAAAAAATGTTAGCATAGAACTTATGGTTACATCTGGCTAATTTAACTGTGAATTGATGAGGCCTTGCGGTCAATATAGTAATACGCTTAAATTCATTGTGTACATACCATGACGAAGAGATCCCTCCCGAACAATTACCATGAAAGTATTTATAAGAAAAGCACAGACTGATAAATTATGGCGGGGCAGGATGAACAATGTGTACCCTCCCCACCAAAAACAAAAAACAAAAAATTGACATTTCGTTGTCTAATAATATAGACAATTTAGGCTCAAATAATTTCAAATTTTAACAAAATGTATAAAAACTAAGTTGACTGTAAGGACGTATCTCAATGATAATCTACAAGGAAGATGGATCGGAGGTGACAGTGATAATGACAATTTGCTGTTGAAATGGCCACCATGTTCACCTGACTTGACACATTGTGTCTTTTTTATGGGGCTATGTGAAAGGACAGATCTATATCCCTCCACTTCCTATAAGCCTAGAGAAACTTCAGTAAAGAATCACTGAGGCACTGGAGAATGTTACACAAGAAATACTACAGCGTGTTTGACAGGAAGAGGACTACTGAATTGATGTGTCGCAGGTGGTGTACATATTGAACATTTGTAAACCTTTGTGAATAAAATAGGTTATAAAATGTGTATCACTTTCAATATCTTGTTCGGATTTTGATAAATAGATCTTTTATTATTCAACATGATAATTTTGTTTGCTTGGAACATGTAGTTATTTAGATATTCACATTTTAACTTTGTGTGGACATATTGTGTATATCCATTAGTACTGTTCCATTTATACACGAGAGAACTCGTGGTTGGCAGTATTTTTTTTATTATGACATTGAATTACGAGTTATCTCGTGCCGACTACGAGTTATCTAGTGTTTGGTATTTTCTCATAAAATTTTAATCTGTGAGCGCCAACAACGAGTTTATCTGAAGGATACGTTGAATGTGAAAACGATGTTAAGGCTTTATTAAAAGCTATAAATCAACTTAATTTTTTTTTTATTACCTGTGTTTGCTATTATGAAGTTTGCGCTTGAAGTCGACATTTCGTAATTAACTTCTGGAGGTGAACATGTTAACAAATCTTTACTGTGATATTGTTGTGGTAGGATCCACCTAATTTGCATAGTGGAGTACCGACCATATAAATATGGTTGGTACCGGGAAGAGAGGGAAGGAATCAAGAGATTCTGAGACCGAGAGACAGACTCTCGAACACTCTGCGTCTAGGCGGGTTCAGAAAGGCCATATTTTTGGCCGAGCCTACGGGCTCGGGGATACCAACATTAAAACGGCCTTGTGCCACATTCGATCCTCGTGGGTGGATTGATAAATACAGGAATCAAGAGATTCCTCGGCGACTGTCGAACTCTCTGCATTAGCAGAGGGGAACCCGGACGAGGCTTTGCCGAAGGGCAAGTTTTCGTCCGGGGAGGTTGACAGGGCCTGAACACGTCTAGGCGGGTTCAGAAAGGCCGTATTTTTGGCCGAGCCTACGGGCTTGGGGATACCCACATTAAAACGGCCTTGTGCCACATTAGATCCTCGTGGGTGGATTAATAAATACAGGAATCAAGAGATTCAACCAGAGACTCTTCCCGACTGCGACTCAGTCAACACATTCTCCAGGAACGGTCTTCCCAGGAATATACAAAAGACTATATGTAAATATTGTGTACACTTTCTTGTTTCAATACATTTTGTTCTAAGTACATTTTGTGTTGCATTATTATTCCATGCCTTAGTCAAGTTTCAACAGATATTATAAATGATTGATCCGTTTTCAACAGATTATCAACCCTATGCAGGTCATCTAAACTCAGAAAATATTTTTTTTAAATTGTAAGAATTCTTTTTTTAGATAATAACGGTTTAGTGGTACAAGTCTTAATAATTAAACTCCGCTCTCCAATAAAGAATTCTGAGCTATTATCCATTAAGCCACCCACAGATCGAAGCTTACAGTACCTGATATTCCCAAGCGGTCACCCATCTAAGTACTGGCCAGGCTCGACGTTGTTTAACTTCGGTAATCGTACGGAAACCGATGTTTCAACGTGATATGGAGAAGAGGTGGAGTCATACCTCTCCCAAGGATATTTGCGCGCTTGTGAATATATCGAATCCAACAGGAATTCGAACTCGGCACTCTGATTAACAATTCCAAGCCCTTAGCCATTACACCAACCACATATCCAAGCTTACAGCGGCTGTTATTCCCAAGCGGTCATATGTCTAGCTACTGACCAGCCTCGCTTTAATGTTATTTAAATACCTAGTAATATATAATTTTCACTAAGAATCTTCATTGGACGCATATCGTTTTTTCTTACTTTTTACTATATATCAATGATTCACTTTTTAATTCTATTGGATTTGTGCTTACGTTTCGTTAAAGTATCGATTGATCAATAGAAATATGAAACTTGCTGTCGTTAAATACAGAATCTGGTAAGATATTTCGAACTTTTCTCCAAAGTTTTCAATTGGGCGTATTTGTATTTCCAAGTTTATTCTCGTAGAGTCTACGGACACAGATACCGGCATCGAATCACAGTATTTACTAAACTTACTTGCGCGAAATCATAGCTATGGACCAACCTCACTTCTGCTTGATCCACAATGTGACGTTCTTTTATTGGTCTATAATACTGCGCAGGTCCACAAGTTATACATAACCAGTTATATTTTATGCTCAAATGAGCTTTATTTTCACTAGTTCAAATATTTGCAACGAGGACGCCGTGCTGCCACTCCTACGGAATTGTATGACCTTTATTTGCTCCGTATTCCGAATGTAAGGAAGAAATTCTCCCCGACCCCGCCGACTGTGGAACAGATTCCCACGTGGACATTTCCCTGAAGGCTACAATCGTAACCTCTTCATGCTAAGGTTTAATCTTTAATTATGTTTTTTTACCCTTCATCTCTTAACATCTCATTCGTTATAACCCTTTAACAGTAACTGTTTACACTGAGTGGCTCTCAAGCATTGTATTGGGGGAAAGTTATAATAAATTATTCTTTAGTCACTACTCGTGAATCTTGATTGCTTCTGATCCCTAATTAGAAGAATTTAATCTGCGTTATATGCCATTTTAATGTATCAGGGTTTTTTTTTTATAGAAACCCAAAAGGGAAATTAAGAAAGGAAAGGTAGTAAAGAAAAGCAAAGAAAAACGAGAAAAAAAAGGAGAGAAGGTTGGTATGACTTAATATATATTGATTCCAAATCTTCAAATGGTAATCAGTATTAGATTTACTTGTCACTGAGAATATGCCCGAATAAAAAAATAAATATTATAAACATTCGATGGTCTTAAAATAACCATATATATATATATATATATATATATATATATATATATATATATATATATATATATATATATATATATATATATATATATATATATATATATATATATATATATATATATATATATAGAGAGAGAGAGAGAGTCATCTACAGACAGTTTCGCAGCTCATCAGTGTGATTAGACATCCGACTGCCTGAAGTTGGAATCGAAACTCTACTGATTTGGTATCGGAGTCTTTAGCTTTAAGCCGTTGGCGCAAGGAAGTGATTAAGGTGACTGGAGAACTCAATTCGTCTTAGTGAAAAGTCTTGCATATATTGTATAGTATATATATATATATATATATATATATATATATATATATATATATATATATATATATATATATATATATATATATATATATATATATATGTGTGTGTGTGATATATATGTATATATATACTGTATATATATATATATATATATATATATATATATATATATATATATATATATATATATATATATATATGGGAATGTATGTGTGTATACAGTTCTTCCGATACTAGATAGATAGATGCACAGAATAATAAACTAATAATGGCTTACGAATTGACCTAAAACGATTGGCACTATATTCACTATGAAGAGTTTCTATTAGTCCCCATGAAATGAAATTTATAAGAACATTAAACAAACTGAATGAAGACTTTTAAAATTTCTCTTGTCCGTGACATTCATTGAAAAAAAAAATATGCTAACTTTTATGGAAGCTTGATACTGTAATATGTTAATTTGCTTATTATAATTATTATCGTTATTATTATTGACTCTATGATCAAACATTTCAGAAGGAAAAAGAAAGTATCTCTGGCTCGAAGATTCAATACGACTATTCGAAATCAAAGTTTTCATCAAACTTTTGACACACACACATACTCATACACACAAACACATACACAAACATATATATATATATATATATATATATATATATATATATATATATATATATATATATATATTTCTGCTTGTTTCTCCAATATATTGGGAGGAACAGTTTTGGCAAAATGCTTGCTTCCGCAATATTATTCATATTAGTGTTTGAGAATCTGAGTATATCCATAATGATTTTGAAAGTTTCTGTGACTATTTTAAGATTATTTAGATGGGTTATTATGGACATACTCAGATCCTCAAACACTAATAACAATATATATATATATATGTGTGTGTGTGTGTGTGTGTGTGTGTGTGGGTGTGTGTGTCAGTGTGTGTGTCACACATTATCATATGGACAAAGTCCGACAATTATTTTAAGACATTTTTATGTTTAACATTCTTTTTTATACATACAGGTATTTAAGTAAATGCTCTGTTTATAATAAACAGCAATATTCGTCTTCCTATACATCATGGAAGATTGAAGTTTAAATAGAATAAATTCGACCTTGTTAACCGAACGCTCCTTCGTGGCCAAATCAAGCTAAATGGCAGTTCCGTATAGGATACAGGTTCGTATCCTGTCGGAAGACGAATATTTTCTGTGAAAATTTCTCGGACATTCAGGCCGGTAAATGTTATTTAATACTGTTTATTATAAACAGAGCATTTACTTAAATACTTGTATCTATAAAAAGAACATTAAACATAAAAATGTCTTAGAGTATGCATGTATGTATTCAAACTACTGAACATGACAGATTATGGATGGACTCTCATCCAGAATGTGTAACTAAGACTTGTCACCGTATAGACTACACGAGAGCTCTATGGGTGTTGAACAAAGATATATATGTCTGAGCAGGTTTCTACAATAGAGATTGGCAAACACTAATATATATGAGATCAGTTTCTGAAAAGTTCTTGGTCGGACCAAATTTCAAAAGTGAGTATTTCAGTGATTAAATATAAGAATATTTTTGTTAAACTGAACGAGAAATTTTCAATATCACACGCATATGCCTGTGAGAACGCGTGTTTTTGTGAGTATGTGTGCGTGTGTTTGCACTTGTGAATCCGTTAAATTTAAAGCAAATATTCACTCGATGCAAACTGACACAAATATCGTACGATTAAATATACCACCAAGATTAGGGATATCGTTCATTTGACTTACCAAAGAAGTAACAAGAATCTCCTACTTCGTCAGTCAGAATTGTATTTTATTTTTAAAAAAAATCCCAAATTCTCGAAGCCTCTTTCGGTCTGAAACCTGAAAGAACGTTGTTTGTAGGCGTTGCCTATTGGTAAGTCCCAACTGATTTCAAAAACTTCCGTCTCGCATTTCCAACTGGAATCTTCTTCAACCGACAAGCGCTCGGCAAGGGTTTGATTATCCAGACGGTAAATTCAAAGCTAGTCTACATTGAGGGCCTAGATGTTCCTTTCGAGGAGAAAATAACCACCAGAAAGAAAAAAAATATAACATCTGCAATGTGAGTTTAAAGAAAACAAGTCAGCCTTTTTTTGTCGTTTAATGTTTCCTTCAACCGACAAAATGTCCAGATGTTTTGAAGAAAGAACTCGTAAGAACATATTACATGATTAGAGATCGGGAAGTTATTGGATTCAATTTGATGTGGCCAAGCAAAGTGAAGACCTATGATTGAACTATTTCGAGCGACAAAACCGAAGATGTTGCGAATTTATGCTGAGACTTTCAAAACTTGACAACATGCCGAGTTGTCTTTTAGCAAAACAACAATTTTCCAGTATTAGACGACAAAAATGTTGATATATCTACGTACACGTATATATAGATATTCTTCTTTCCTAATTATGTACCATAGAAATGTCAATTGTCTCCTCCTGATTTGAAGTATAAGTGTCTTTTCTTTTTCCCTTTTGACTAAAACTTCGTCGTTGCTCACATGGTATTCTCAGCATCCTTCTGTAGTACCACATTTCTGTTACCCCAAGACATTCTTCATCTGTGATGAGATTGTCCAGTATTCACTGTGATTAAAGGTTGTATATAATCAGATTTATAGAAATTTTTTTTTTTTTGGCTAATTATGTATACCATTTATTTACCTGATTGATATTAGGTTGGTGCAAAAATAATGACGTAATAATATCGTTTTTTGACGTTAAAAATACGTTAAAAAACGACATTATTACGTCATTATTTTTGCACCAACTTAATACATTTTCTTTAGTATATATTAGGTTGGTGCAAAAATAATGACGTAATAATGTCGTTTTATGACGTATTTTTAACGTCAAAAAACGACATTATTACGTCATTATTTTTGCACCAACCTAATAGTTATTTGGCTCTAAATGAAGCTGTTTGAATGGAATTTACTTCTCGCTCACGGAATATGAAGGGAATGTGGTTGATATGCAATTATGTAAGTGCCATGGCGGGTGTTGACCGTAAAGATTAGACGTGACGGAACCAAGGAATGTCGTTTGTCCTAGAATTTTCCATAGTAGTAGCGAGAGAGCTGTGAGAGACTCAGCACATCCCGCCTGTGAGAGAGAGAGCTTG
>OZ010573.1:54415381-54442881 GCA_963932145.1 Acanthosepion lycidas
TTTCTTCCTTTTACCCTCACCCCCTACTGTTTCTCTACGTCAGCGATCAAAGTTCAAATCTACGTAAACACGAACTTTGATCACTGTCGCGAATCGGCGACGCAACTACCTCACAAGGCGGCTCAGCGTGGGATAATCGGCAACCTGATGGACCCACACTCCTGAATAGTGTGTTTGATCCTCACTGTTTCATGTTAGTGGCTTCAGGTAGGGAAGAATTGAGCGAGAAAAAGAAATACGAGTGTAAGTCAAAAATTATCCACACCTGCGACATAAATTATCGTTAAGTTTGCTACACAGCCTCCTGTTACAGTATAAACATGGCCGCGGCGCTAGCAGTGTGCACCCAGGAGGAACAAAGAGCAGTGCTCCAAATTTGCAAACATGCTACTTCATCGATGATAACTCGCCGGTTCGCTATTACCATCTCTCATGCTTGCTGAATTTTCTCCTGCGTTAGCGGTTGACGGGCATCCTGATCTTTTTTCGCTCTTGCCAGGCCACTTTTAAAATTCTCGATCCACTCATAGACACTTTTACAAGGTAGTGCACTGCCGCTACATTGTTTCAGCGCCTGACATAACTTTCAGCCAGAAAAATAGGATAACTTCTCTTTATTCCTCCTTAATGCACACTGCCAACGGAGCGGCTATGTTTGCACTGTAACAACAGCTAACGACTTAGCCCAATCAACCTCAAACTTCAATCACGTGATCAAAATAATAATAACAATAAGCAGGCATGAGTAGAAGGCAGAGTGACAATGCTAAAAATTTATTTTGACAAAAGGGCCGATAATTCGTATATATATATATATATATATATATATATATATATATATATATATATATATGTGTGTGTGTGTGTGTGTGTGTGTGTGTGTGTAATTATAATATTATATTAAATCATCGCTATGTAATAGCAACTATGTTTTAACACTACAAATGAATCTCGGTGACTAGTGTGTATGACGGGTCTCTTTGGTTCAGTGGGTATCAGGCTTGCGTCAAATCGTAACTGTCCGGATTCGATTCTCAGTAGTGCATGCGCACTGCTGATGAGCCCCAAAATAGGACGAAACAGCCTTCCAGTTCTTTCTGCATTCTGTTCAATATCTTCTTGACTCGATGAATTACTAAATTATGATTATTCACATACCTCTAATAATAATATCTATCACTTTACATATATATATATATGTAAATTCTATGCTAACAGTTTCTGAATTGCAGTGGGACGATATAGCACAAACCTATTTTCCTGTAAAATTATTTTAGAGAAAGATTTTATAAATTCAAAATTTATAAAATCTTTCTCTTGAAATAATTCTTCAGGAAGATAGGTTTCTTAAGTCCAGTAGCTGTTAGAGCTCTTTCCAGTATTGATGGTCGCTCCCTTCTTATGGTGTTTAAATGAGAGCAGTTTAATTTTGGAGGCATTAAAATTTACGAGCCATTTCCTTTCTCAGTTAACGATAGATTGGAGGTACTTTTCAAGAGCAGCATCCAGGTTAACCTTGTCAGCTCTGGCGTATTTGCTATCGAGATGTGAGTTAATGGCAGTCTCATCTGCATAATTGCCTACTTAGGAACTGTTGACATCAGAAAGTTCATTGATGAAGATCAGAAACAGCGTAGGATCCGGGATAATGCTTTGGGGGGACACCCGCGTTCGTGTGAAAGGATCTGGAAAAAGGGCCGGTTCATATAAGCCAATATAAGTTGTATCTATGTTGTTATTATTCCCGGGGATTCTAGCATTCAGACCAATATGGAAATCCATGATAAATCGACCAGACATGATTGTGCAAGATCCTGTTGAAAAGACATGTCTTCTGATAGATGTTCCAGCCTAACCGACAAAAACACATGTTTCAAAACGTCTGAGAAAGTAAGCAAACTCAAAAACCTAGCGATATACATCAATGGTAAAGTTAGTGATTTCCCTATAAGGAAAAATTTGGCGTTCATTGACCGAGCAGCAGTACTGCTTTCACTTGAAGTTTATAATCTCTTTCTCTTCAAACAATTTTTCAAGGAGATAGGTTTCTCAAGTCCAGTAGGTGTTATAGCTCTTTACACTATTGATCCCTTCCTAAACATTTAATTTGTAGTCGTACAGAACGTCACTATCTCGGTTATGTCACTATTTTCCCTTCGAGATATATGTGCTATCTATTTTATCTGTTGCTGCTGTTGAAAGTCCTTGGGTGATGTGATTTCTATTATTTGGTAAAATACATTGTGATTCTGTAGCGCCAGCGCACAACGTTCGAGGAATGATGGTCTTCGCCAATACCCAAAGGCTTCAGTCGCTCGAAGCCATTTTTCACCATTGATCTTAGAAAGCGGTTGTACACAGCGGGCATATTTCTGAATGGGTTTGGCGCCATGCATCACATCCACAAATGAGAATTTTTTTTTTAATAATTTTCTTTGAGGCTAAATTCAGGGATGAGAATTTCTGACTATTTAATAGAAGTGGCGGCGGGAATAAGAATGTCCCAGCTGGATTTTTCTCAAAAAAATATATATGAGTAATCCGTCTATTTGAATCTGAAAGTGTTATAAGCTAAATTGTAACGATTTCTTATGGTAATCAAAGAAACATACTGTCTAAAATTACACTGTCAGAATATTACATCATTTCTTTTAAATAATCCCGGGTAAACGCAATTTTATAACTACTTCCTCTCTTTAGATCCACTATTTAAAGAGAAGTACACTAAAGCATTTGTTCTGCTGTGCCGAAGTTGATCATGGCAGAAGAATTCCTTCTAATCTTGTCGCATAACATTCTTTGGAAATACAAAAGGTCGATTCATGAGGGTTCATTTAATTTTCCCTGTGATTGTTTGCATTTCATGTTGTTGTAAAGTAGTCACTTTTCATCGTCCATCACAACTCTTCAAGAATGAAATTCTTAAATCCGACCCAGTAGATTTTTCCGCATATCTTATGCTGAAGTCACACAAAAGATTGTCACAACTAATCAGCTGAGGCAAATGAATTTCAAAGATTGATTTGACTATTTCCTACGTGTTATCTCTTCTTTCTTGATAATTGATGTTTTTATATTGTGTCTATCAGTTTCAACATTCTGGTGCATTGTTAAGTGAGAAAACCATTAGCCTCAGTACTTTTTACGATAAACTTCATAAGTTCTTTTGGTGTTTGCATGTGACGTCTCAGCAAATTTATTCAACATTTACAGTGAAGTGGTTCTGGAAGGAATAGAAGAATTTCAGAATAAAAGAAAGAAAGAAAGAAAGAAACGAAAAATTAATGCTTGCGATGAGAGTAAAAGGAAGAAAACTAAGTAAGCTTAGTAGGGCAAAGAAAGAAAGAAAGAAAGAAAGAAAGAAAGAAAGACGTACATGCGTATCAAACCAAATAAAGAAGAAGAAGAAGAAGAAGAAGAAGAAGAATGGATGAATGAATGAATGAATGAATAGAAAGAATTGGGAGAGATGAGAGTGAAAGGAAGAAAGGAAAATAAGCTTAGTAGAGCAAAGAAAGAAAGAAAGAGGTTTTATTCTATCACTAAATTTACCTAATCTTTAATGAAGTTTTATAGAAGTCCTATCAAATCTTGTCAGTAGGCGAATGGTTAATGCTACAGTGGACTGAATCTCCGAAAAGATTTCGAGCTCTGGTCGTTCCAGTTTGAATCAATCAATCAAGTTTTCTTTCATTTTACTCCACTTAATTCAAGACTTATAACCATTCATTTTTTTAAATCTCAAATATTTTCAAATGATTATTGCTTGGTTGATTCGTTTTTTTACGGTTTATCAACCTTTTGCAGGTTAATACCAGAAAATATGTTTTACATTGTAAGATTGTTTAAGATAATAATAGTTTAGGGATACAAGTCTTACGAAATAACCCATAGCCGGAGGGGGAAACAGGTGATTTCATATCTTTCCTAACAGTATTAGCAAGTAAGAAAATATAACGAACACAACGAGAATTGAAACTAGGCTCTCTGATTAACAATTCCGAGACATTAACCTTTACACCACCCGCACATCCAAGCATACAGTATCTGGTATTCCCAGTCTGTCCCACATGTAGGTACTGACCAGACCCCGATAATATTTTCAATTAATGTATAAATCGCACCTCGCTGGGGCTACATACCGGTTCTTAATATTTTACACTATTTTTCCTCTATTAAACTTAGGTAGAACGTTACTGAATGAGGTTGGATTACGGATGTAAGAGTAGGGGTTAATAAGTGCGGATTATGAGGATATGCATGATAGAAAACGGTTGACCCTAGACTTAAAGAGGCTGTGATTGTAGTCACTTCCAAAAAGAACACTTGGGATGCAAAGGGAATGAGGATGATTCAGCTGTGTGGACATAGCCTGGCAGGTCTTAGCTGTAAAGCTCTGAACAATTGTGATTATGGATATAGCTTATCAGAGCATCTTCCATGGGAATAGCGATTTACTAGCAAGATGCTTGAAAGGTTGAGTCTATGAGAAATGCGTTGTAGAGTGGAAAATGATTCATCGCTCACAAGGTCACGGAGACGCTTTTGAATTTTCCCAAGGCTTGAAAAGGAGGATCAGGTAGCCCTAGCCGAGTTATGGTCGTAATAACTCATTTTTAATTTGATCTCACTCTGTAAAGATATACCATGCCAAATAGAGTCAGGTACTACCAAGGGAGTTATATTAACTGAGTGATTGGTTATTGAACCGACATATCAACCACTATGGGCTTTAAATGATTAAATGGTTGGTTGGCTGATTTTGTTCAGCGGCATGAAAACCTCTAAAAGCCACTCGTTGCCGAAACCCAAATAATTTGTATACAACTTTATGGCTTCAGCTACAAATGTTTTGTATGCAATTTTTTACTTTCAGGGTAAACCTAATTTTTTTTCTGTGTAGAGCACCCAGTGAAGACGAACTTATTAACCACTGTTCCAGGCCGAATTGTTCCATATCATGCTTTGCGACAAGAATGGGCAAACATTTTCATAGTGGTTCGTATCGTTGTTGGCCCGGTACAAAATCGACCGCATTGCAATAGCAACACGAGTTGAACAACAACAGTGTAAATAACACTCATCCATTTGCACGTTATTTGTACATTTATTTAATTTTTAGACACATTTTACGAAGAATCTGTATATATAAGAAATTAGGTTCATATTTAATATATTTATTACTATTAATGAGATTTGTTGCAGATGAGAAAGTTTTTCGTGATTAGGATTCAGTTTCTTCGTTGATGTATACAAGACAAATTGCAGATTTCAATCTGTAAAGTATTTTTTATTTTCTTAATTACAAAGAGACCAGCTGAAATTCCCAGGACACATAATGAAGAAGGAAGAATTGATTCATTGATTGATCGATTGATTATTTTACCCGCATATCAATCACTATGGGCCATAAATGCCTAAACGCTTGGTTGGCTGATTTTCTTCAGCAACATGAAAACCTCCATGAGCCGCTCATTACCGAAATCCAAATATTTTGTACGCAATTTTATGGTTTCAACTACAGATGTTTTGTATGCATTTTTTTAATTTCAGGGTAAACGTATGTTTATATATATATATATATATATATATATATATATATATAGTGTATAGATAATAGAATCTATTGTGTTTTATTCTATAAGTATTGAAAGCAGCATACTTCTTTCAGGTACCCAATTATTTGAGAAACAGATAAATTTTGGAAATTTGGTATAAGAAGTCCACCAATATTGCCAGAATTTTCAGCAATGGATCCTTTTGTGCTCATATGCACATCTCCACCTTATAAATAGCAGTTGATACAGCTGGAAGCTAAACTAATCCTACCTTTTTAGCTAGGATTTGTATTCTTTGAATATTAGCCCACGGGTGCCTTCTCCTCCGACGGCAGTATCTCTCCCTCGGGAGGAGCCTGGTTTAGTGGCCAGTGCCTGAGGCGTCCCCAAAATGTGAAGTGCCGAGAGGGATTGAGGAATTTGGCGCAGTATGGCCGTTAAACCCACTTGAAACCGCGACCTCGTGTCACATAAGGTAACTACTGGAAGATGAAACTCATCGGGAAATAGTAGTGAACGCTTTGAACCTTTTATAGTTTGCAAAATTTATATACACTAATATTTCTCTTGCAGTTTCGTCTTCAAGCCTACTACTGTACCAACCACTATTTATAAAGTGGATATTTTTATATGACTACAACAGATTGTATATCTGAATTCCACTTGAGGTCTGGGAACTCAACCTACATTGTTTGCCAAACATGGCTGTCTTGCTATTGAATCCACAGGTGACGGTGTGGAGGAGGTGGATTCATATCAATGAAAAGGACACGGTCGGAATTCGTACTCGGCTCGCAAGTTTTTCGCCTGAACACTAACCGCACTAATGCGCTTCAAAATGCATCAGTTCACTTCTCCCATCACTTTATGTATCTAGAACCATTTATCCTTGTAAGGCATTTCAAAATTGGCCTCGGACAAACTCACCGGACTCGTAAACTTTTCTCTTGATACTGAAACCTGAGCAACTATTCTGGGTGTGTTTACGGCCCTATATCCCGCAAGGTGTCGCCAGGTAGAAGCAATGATAAACAACTTTATTAAGTTGTTCTACAAAGGGAAATTAGAGAAGATATAAGAAAACTGTGTTGCGCTATTCATTCATATAGGGAGTGCTTAACGACCTCGAAAATTCAGCTTCAGACAGATTAGCTTTTGAGCTTGGCTTGAACACGGGAATCAGAAATATCTCACCTTTGCGACAACCTGGCTTGTACAGGTTTGTATAATTTAAAAATTGAACTGACGAGGGAAATATCCAACGCTTGTGACTGGTGATTGATTTATCGAATTCTAATTTTTCATTTAATGCCGAAAGTTAATTTTTATGGGAGCCTATGAGGTAATAAAACATGCAATTGAATAAATGCTAGAGGATTGTTTAGTTAGTTGATTTTGTTTAGCGGCATATCAACACCTCTATATTATTTTACCATAAAATGTATTTTTTATACTCTCATTTTTATACTCTCATAGTGTCTTGTTTTTATATGGCGGTTCATTATTTGCCCTTAGATGGGGGTCTAACACGTGCTACCTCCCCAGGTTAAGGTGGACCTGGGAACAGCAGAAATTAAGAAGTGGCCCACGCACCACAAAACCTCAAATCTCCTGATCAGGAGCCTTGCTACCGGATGTAGTTTAGCGTCATGCCCAGAAATAAAGCCACGGGAAATTTTGCACAAATTAATAGACGAACGCTTTCGTTTCTTTAAAACTGGGTTGGATTTTCTGAAGTCTAATTTCACTCTCTTTCTTTCTCTCTCTTTTTCTTTCTTACCCTCTCTCACTCTCTCTTTCTTTCTTTCTTTCTTTTTTACTTTCTCTCTTTCTTTTTTCTCTCTCTCTCAATTTCTTTCTTTCTCTCTCTCTCTCTCAACTTCTTCCTCTCTCTCTCTCTGTCTTTCTCTCTCTCTCTATGTTACTAAAGACAACAGACATTTTGTGTGTATTAATTTTATTTATCGTCTTATCCAAATTACGAATAATCCTTCTCAGATAAGGATGAAGTTCCGTCAGAAATTGCCCAAAGCTCATTTTAGAAGAAATATGTTGCAAGCTTTCGACCTTGTTAAGTCATCATCAGAATAGGTAGAGAAAAAATCATGATTTTTCTTAAATGAACTTTGAACAATTTCTGACGGAATTTCTTCCTTATCTGTGAAGTATTATTCGTAATTTGGAAAAGCCGATAAATAAAATTAATTGACACAAAACATTTACCTTAAAGAACATTTACTCCCTCAATACACAATATATATATATATATATATATATGTATATATATATATATATATATATATATATATATATATATATATGGGAGGGGTGCATCTCTCTTCATGTCACTCAAATGACTGCGTGGTTTTTCCCCTTTTAATACCCATATCTTTCCTTTTTCCTAATTTCCTTTCATTCACTCTCTTTATCTGTCTCCTCTTTCTTTTCACATATATATATATATATATATATATATATATATATATATATATATATATATATATCTCCGTCCCAGTTTCTATCTCTTTTCCTGCTTCTCCTTCTCTGTAATTCCTCATCCTCTTTTTCTCTTTTGAAATTAATCTCCTGAAAAGAAAAATGTAGTAGTAGAAAAAGTGAATGATTTACCACTGTGATTGTCACTTTAAAATCATTGAACACTGAAATGCGTTCACAGCGCCACCTACCTAGTTTCTTGTAGGGAAGAGAGATTGCTTAACATTCCCGCTAGAGATTTCGACTGGCAAAATGGCAACACCTGGTCTCCAACTATCGACCGAAAGGCTATGAAAACAAAGACAGACTATTTTCTTCGGAAGAAATTCATGTCTATTTTTAGTGCTTAGTCATCATCCTGTCAATAATAACGCAATTCTGCAAATTATTGATGGGGCTGCATATAGCAGTATATGACAGTTCTAACACGGCCAATAAAACAGCGTTCCATTAAAATATATATACGGCAGAGTAATAGATAGCGGCTTGGATTGTCTCACTCGTAAGCCAGATCGGTTCGATAAGGTCATTTGGCAGCTGATCTATAAAGTGACCTACAGTCAGCAAAGAATGGTTAGTTAATTTTAACGCCTCGAAAACGGAATATATGTATTAATCATTTGAGAGAGCCCTTTCTATATTCCATCATCATGGCTGATGCTAACCTCCAGACGAGTGACTCATTGCACCTTCTCAGGCTAATGTTCCTGGCTGATGTGAAGTGGAAAGATTATATTGAATCAATGGCTAACTCTGCTACTAAGAAAGTAGGTTCAGTCTGTCCTGCTAGACAATTTTTTCTCGCCAGAATCTATCTTACATATTTATAGGTTTTCCATGCTTTGAACATCTGAGAAAAAATCCAAAGAAGAAACCGCAATATTATTGGTCCTGACCTGGCATCACGTTTTTAGCCACTTTCCTACCGTTATGATGGACTTTCCTTGTGTCTTTTCTATAGATATATTCGTTGTAGCTGTCCCCGTGCGTATAACCGCGATAAATATTTATACGAGGGTAAGTAAAAACTTAATCGCACTTTCAGCACAATATATATTTACGTTTGTCGCACTGCCTTCTGCTCATGCGTGCTTATAGTTAGTACTATTGTGGTTGATCGTGCCAGTTTTCTTGCTGCTGTTACAGTGCAAACATGTCCGCTCCGCTAGCAGTGTCATTATCATGTCAGTTATCATATACAGGCTGAGATAGATAGATAGATAGATAGATAGATAGATAGATAGATATTTGAGCTTAGAATTTCATTAAGCTCCTATAGTATTTGTGTTTTCAGTAACGTCCATGGATACTTGGTTCTACGTGTATATAGCATTACTTCTGAAAGTTTTAGCAACAGCGTACAATACTGCCAGACATTATCGGTTTTACTTCCTATTGTATGAATTCCAGATTAATTCTGACGTTGACTCCACATAATCTTGAAATCGCTTTATGTATTTACTCTTTCCTAATGTCGTCCATTCTAGCTATAGCGAAGTCGTGTTTGAGATACGTCGTCAATGTAATTCGATATGAAATAGATTTGTTTTCCTGACATATCTTACTTCTTATGTATACGTCTTGCAAATAACTCAATTTCCTATGCAAGATCGTGCTCCAGACATGGTTACTCGATCGAGATAGTAAATTTTTGTTATGGCCGAATCAGTTCACTGGATGTCAATCCGATAAAGTATCTGCAGAATATTTTGAAAGGAAATACTAGACCAATAAAAATCACCACCAGAGATCGTTTGAAACAAGTAATAAAGATACCAAGGATCAACTGTGCAAACATAGTGTCACGTCAAAACAAACGTCCTGGGTATGACGATAAACTACATCCTGCAGCAAGGTCGTTTATTGGAAGGTTTTAAGGAGCGTTGTTCCCGGGTCCACTCTGACTCGCGGTAGTAGAACCTGTTAGGGTCCCAGGTATGAGAAAATAGTTAACCCCCCAAACTGAGGTGAAAAGACTATGAAAATATAAAGATACAAGCAATAATTTTTTGAAAAAAAATATTACTAGCAATACATTTGACTCTCAGCGAATACACTCATTACAAAAATGAAAGCTGATCTCCTCCAAACTGATTTCTTACAATAATACATATTCTATTCATACGGACCTATTCTAAAAATCTTGTTGGCATTAAATAACCTATTGAAGTTGATATGCCGTAAAACAAAATAAACCAAACTAAATTAAACGAAAAAACACATAGGCGTTCAATCCTACCCAGTTAAACGTTGTCACGCTATAAAATAAAAAAGACTGATATGACATAACAGTTCAATACTCTTTTCTAACTAAATTTTCCTGTTTCTTAATACTTTGCTCAGCTTTTGGAAAGCATCTTTCACTATCCCAATATGCCTATACGATTTTGGTGTCGCTTTTTCCGTCCTCTGTCAAAACACTTTCCAGATATTTAAAACATTTGTACTTGCTTTATTTTGGTATCTCCGATTTGTAATTTGCATATTTGGGTGTCCGTTTTGCTGACAACCATACATCACAGGTGGAGATGTAACAGAAATATAGTTCTACAGAAGGATATTGAGAATACTACGGACTAATCATGCAAGTAATGATGAAGTTTTGGATAAAAGGAGAATAGGACCACTTACACATAAAATCAGAAACACAGATGAAATTTCTCGTGCGCTTAATAAGGAAAGAGGGCTTGGAAAACCATGCGGTCTGTTTTATCACTTCTTGTGTGGGATTTCCAAATTTTGCGTAACACTTTACGTACATAAATATGAAAAATTTCTCAGAGTTAACCTGTAAAAAAAGACAATATTTATAAATATAAAAGACAAAAGGAAAACTCAAATAGTTGGCGACGCGTTTCTTCCAATGTGGGCTTGTTCAAAACAAAAAACGAAATGAATTTAGTAACAAAATAACTAATAATAACAAATCAAAATGTCCTTAGCAACTGGAAGAATTTAGAGAAAGCTATTTTCATACTGTTAACTGAAATTACGTCGATTACCGTCATGTGTGGAGATATTGTTTTTTATTGCTGTACTGACGGATTCAACCATTTTTTTATTTCTTGGTACTGTTCTGTACGTTTGTTTGGAAAAGAAGTAATTCTGTTAAGAAAGGTGGAATAGGGAAAAAGCCTGGGCCTAGATTAATATTTGGGTAATATTCAATGGCGGCACTCTAAAGGATTTTCCTTCTGAGTACATAAATATATATACGCGAATAGGCAGGAACACATAAGAATACACATACAAAATATATATATATATATATATATATATATATATATATATATATATATATATATATATATATAATAGATAGATAGATAGATATGTGTATATGTGTGTGTTTGTATATGTATCGATGTTTAGGCAGCATATCTTCATTCAAACATGTTTCACTGAGTAATATGGACATATTCACTATTTACAGTGATCTTTTTCAGTTCTTTAATCAGTTTGTTGATGTTAAGATAAAATTTAACGTTCATCAAGGAACGTGCATCTTCTTTTTTTTTTTTAACCCAAGTACTTTCGATCTTTTCCAAGATCATCTTCAGGGGAAAATTACAAAGACAAACTTATTGTAACTGCGATAAAATCTGCATTCCACTTTGATTATGCTTTTTTATAAAGCACGCCCGAACGCACTCTGCTATAGTTATTTTTTTTTTTAAATTAATTTATCCGTTGTTGTTATGGAAATTTTTGCAAAAGAAGCGTTTCAATATAAGGGGACTGACGGGAAATTAGCAGAAATGCAAAATGGCATTAAATATTTGGTATATTCATTTCAATACGTTGCTGCTACACTTGTAATATCTTTTGGTGAGTGTTGGCTGGTTGATTTTGATATAGAGAGCATCGAGTTATTTGAATCTTTTGGTTATTATTTTCCTGTTGTACTGTTGACAATAAGTATTTTCATTTATTGTGAAGGTTAAGTGGAATATATTTCTATATGTTATACAATATAATTTGTATCCGACAAATGGAGTGTAAGACGTCTTGATAATGTTTTGGTCGTCAAACCAACGTATGTGACAAAGATCGAAAGTACTCGGGTAAAGTACTTGTAAAAACTACGGCGTCTTTCTTGATGAATTTCATCTTAACGCCAAGAAACCGAGAAACATTAAGGAAAAGAACATTTACCTAAATAAATTGTATCTAATAAAATAATATAAACAGAAAGTAAATTACACACACACACACACACACACACACACACATATATATATATATATATATATATATATATATATATGAATTTCATCTTAACATCAAGAAACTGAGAAACATCAAGGAAAAAAACATTTACTTAAATAGATTGTATCTATTAAAATAATATAAACAGGAAATAAATTATATATATATATTTGTGTAGCGATGTAAAAATATAATAAATACATATAGATATATATTTATTCATATATATTTGAGTAGCGATGTAAAAATACTATATATATATATATATATATATATATATATATATATATATATATATATATATATATATATATATATATAAACGTTTACTAAATGGTCTGATCAGCGCGTAAAGCATGGCACTACCAATTAGCATCCAGTTCTGATTTCTGTGTCTACACTGTTTTTACACTTTATCTTTACAGTCTATCCCCGTGTCTTAGTGTTTAGAATGTTCGCTTTCCGATATTAAGACCATGGCCCATTTGTCAGAAAGCTGACACATCTTGATGTTATCGGCCGGCTGTGAGGTGATCCCGGCATGCAGTACCTTTGGAAAGTGCCTGAAAACTATACCACGGGTTGACCTACGCCTTTTGAGTGAAATTGGGTGTCTATTATTTGGGAGACGTCTATGATTGTGCTAGTACGCCGTCACAAGCCATCGAGAGCGTAACTGACCTTGTTCAGACTGTTGATCACACGAGATAATATGCTCTCTAAGATCTGCTTAGTTGCAGTATAAAACACAGGTAGGCGCTGAGGGATTTGAACCAAAACAAATGTGCCTGAGCAGATAGCTGCAACAGGGATTGGCTATTAGACAGACATAGTCGGATACGAGCGGCAAGCAGTTATATTTTATACGGGATACTGAGCACTCTTCCTCTGAGAGTATGTATATATATATATATATATATATGAAAATTTCTCGGACATTCAGGCCGGTAAATGCTATTTAATACTGTTTATTATAAACAGAGCATTTACTTAAATACTTGTATCTATAAAAAGAACGTAAAACATAAAAATGTCTTTAAGAAATAAAATTGTCGGACTTTGTCCATTTCTTAATATATATATATATATATATATATATATATATATATATATATATATATATATATATATATATACGTTGAATGGATATGAGTTTGTAGCCCTGGATTTCACGCTTACGGGATCCTGAGTTTGTCTGACGATCACATAAGCGTGGGGCCTAGGTTTACAAATTCATATCCATTCAACACAATATGTTAGCTCTATCACTGATATTGAGCGCTTCCCATTAAGCACCACGCATATATAAAATATATATAGAAATCATATATATATATAAATATATATATATATTATGTTTATATGTTATTTTATAGATATAATTTATTTACGTAAAATCTCTGTTTTTAATTAAACTGTATTAAATACATTTACCGGCCTGAACGATATTTTCCCGATCGATCATTTCTGCTCACAAAACATATCTTAATACAAACAATGACAACATATTATGACATAGATTAAATCCAAAAATTATTGTTTAAACGTTATTTTTAGATTTTTCGTGGGCAGAAATGATCGATCGAGAAAAATCGTCGAAGATCTGTCTTTATAGACAGTAATTTGGACTTTGCTAACCAAGATGCTTCTCTGTGGCTGAATAGTAAGAGTACGTCAGTCAATATGACGGTTCTCATGAAGGTTACAGGTTCAATTCCTGTCAGAAAAGTGCATATTTTCTACGAAATTTCTCGAACATTCAGGTTGTGATTAATACTGTTTGAATAAGAATATAAACTGTATCTATAAAACAGAAAATATATTAAATCGTTGGCGGATTTAATCCATTTCATAATATATATGAATAGAACAAAAAGATAAAACGCTGCTTAACGACGCGTTTTCTCCTCTGATGTACTTTAGCAAGGCAAATGTAAAGATTTTATTTTGCAAAATATATTTATAAACAGAAGTAAAGAATATCGTTAGGTTTTCAAAATGTTTAAATTTAATATTTTCAATATTTTAATCTTTTAAAAATATTTCAAGGTAAAGGATAGTTTTTAATTTTGTTTTTTCTTATTGTTTACTTGTAGTTTTTTCATAATCTGAATTATATCATTATATATATATATGCGTGTGTGTTTGTATATATGCCTACATATATGTGTGTGTGTTTGTATGTGTGTGTATGTTAGTGTGTGCAAATATACAGAAAAAATGGAAAGAAACGTTAGGTTAATAATCCGAAATTCTTTAGTGTTTTTGTTTTATTTTTTTTTTTTTAAACTGTGCTCAATACACAAATAGAGCCTATATAATAATTATTTTTTTAAAAAATAGGATGCCATCGCCACATAAGAGTTCTCATGTTTCAAAAACAGAAGCTAAATACTTAAATTTAATTATAGAAATTAAATTAAATTAAAGTACCTTGTTCTGTTTCATCCTCAAGCGTATTTTGGAATAACAAATTTTGAAATTTACGGAGCTTTAAAGCGCAAATATTAATCATTGTAGATATGTAATTTCTTATACGGGGCGCTTGTGCGTAAATAACTTCTCTGCAAAATATTAATCTACGTACACTGGGGTTCGGATTGAGGAATCGGAGAGCCAAGTTCGAATTCCAGTCGAGTTCGTTACATTCTCTCTTCGGCTAAAATAAAAATAATAATAGACTGGCTTCTGTAGCCTTGGGTAACAACCTGTCTAGGGGAAGGAAACTAAATTCGAATCTGTTTGTAGGCCTGGCGAAGCATATAATATACACGATCTAGTCTACGGTCAGAAATGCCGAGCAGGTTTCTGGAATAGTGGTAAGACTTGCTGTCAATTGATTTCCATCTAGAACTAATTCATACAATGTGTGTGATAACACAACGAGCATTAATACTGACCGTGTAGTTCGCTCTCTCTCTCTCTATCTATCTATCTATCTATCTATCTATCTTGCAATATACACGCGCACACACATACACACGGATACACATTCACGCGAGCCTATATACAGACACAGGCAATAAATCTGTTCTAAAACTGCACGTGTTTGTTAAACGTGAACGAAATGATTCTTACACCCATTCAAAAAAACAAATACTTCGTACGCATGCGCAAAACGTTTTCATATCTCGAACTAATCGAACAGCAATATTTGTAGCCTGTTTATCAGCATTCACTCGTTAAGAGACGAGGGCATATCGCTGTACATCACGTGTGCTTTTGTAAATAGAAGGAAGGCATCATATTCACCATCAATACTTCTGGTCACGAGCCTGAATGTCTATTGGACACTTTAAAAAGAAGCTAGGCACAAGCAGGTGGAGACGGCAAAGAAATACTCAGGTTAAAATTAAACCGTGTTGTTTGATTCAATTAAGTAGAAGGCAAAGTCGACATAGGTGGATATGAGATTTAATTGGATCTGGCTAACTGAAATTAAACGCTGTTTCTAAAGAACAAAATTCTCGTATTGTCTTCAGGTATTTCCCTAGCGTGTTTTCTCGAATTTTCATCACGTATTAACCTAGTAAATTATGAGTTACGAATAAAAACACTTGAAACAGAAGATAGTCGGGTTTTTTTTCCCCGGCGGACGAGAGACAGTTGCGCGTCGCCGTCTCGTCCGCGGCGGGCTCACACATGGAGCATCGACCGCGGACTCGCTTCGTACCAGGAGGCGCCGAAACCGGCCGACTGTGCCTGGCGAAGTCCTCTTGCTGTCATATTAGCGAGACCGACTCGTGTAACAACTTTTGCTTTTGTCGATTTTTTCCGTCTAGGTAAATTTTTCATTACTTTCTGTAAACAAGATACATGGATGGCACTGTGTTAATGGCAGACACGGAAGGGAATCTGCAAGACCTCCTAGACAAGCTAGTGAAGGAAAACCAGAAGAAAGAAATAACCATTTTCAAGAATTTGTTATTGTCAGCAAGAGAAATAGGCCAAAATCCGAAGTACGGATTGGGGAAGTTAAAATACAACACGTATAATGGGAAAGTGTTTTTATTATTTAAAACATTGCGTCATTTGTAAATATTACTTCCTCTTCTACTTTATATGGAATCCCGGCAAAATATAGTGTTTTATTTTTTTAGTTTCTTTATATTTGAAATCCAGTAGCCTGGAAATCACTTTCAGTCAAGAATGTTTTAGGTGTTACCATAAAAGAATTAAGTATTAGGTTGGTGCAAAAATAATGTCGTTTTTTGACGCTCAACTTCAAAAGAAAAACGACATTATTTTGCACCAACCGAATAATTCAAATTCAGCTTGTGTTAACAGGACTAACATATTGCTTGGCGAAATAGTCACCTACAGAGCACTAAAGGTTTCTAGCAGAAGTTGGAAAATCTTACATGGAAATCCGAAGTCTTATTGGAATAGAAATAAAAAAAAAAACACCTCGAAAAATCTAAAAAAAAAAAATTACTAAAAAATAGTCAAATGTCAGTAGAAAGAAATAAAAGAGCATTCAACTGTTCATATCAATCCTCCTACATGCAAGTGAATGCTGGACATTTTCCTCACAGACTAAGAGAAGACTGATGCCAACAGGACTGCTGTTTTACAGAAGGATGTTTAGAATATCTTCTACGTTCCGTGTTCCTTCAGGATTTTGGCGAGCATGGCTGTCTACAATTTTCTGTGATTTGTAGCACTTAAAAAATTTTATCCTTTTGTTGGCTTTCCTAAACCTTGTTCCAAAATCCATTTACTCAAGCTCGGTATGTAGGTTACGCGTTTTTTCCTATATACTCCTTGTCTTCAGTCTGTCCTGTGAGTATCAAATTTTCCAATCATTCTTTCCTCATTATCTGCCTTAGAATTTCAAGTATCCCTTTCTGATGCCCTTTTTTGTTTCTATTTTCTCTAAAACCTCTCCGTTGTTCACATATCCGGTCCATGGTATTCTCAGCATCCTTCTGTAGAAGCTTATTTCTGTTGCTTTAAGTCTTTTTTTCATCTGGCAGGAGACTGTCCACCATTCACTACTATATAGGTTGAGTGATATTACCTAACAGTTCAGTACACTTTTCTTTTTCTTTTTTCTTTTTTCTAACGACATTTTCCTGTTTCTTAATATATTGCTAAGCTTTTGAAAGGCGTATTTCTCTACCACAATGCTCCTTTGGACTTCAGTTTTGCACTTTCAGTCTTATGTTAAAACAATTCCCAGATATTTTAATTCTTTTACTTCTTTAAGTTAGGTATCCCCAATTTTTAAGTTGTCTGTTGGACTTTTCCTTTTTCTAACAACCATACAAACTCTCTTCTTGCAATTGATATTTAATGTTTTCTTCTCACTTTCTTTCATTACCTTTTCTGGGAATTCTTGTAGTCCCCTTTCTACGTCTGCTATAAACACAGTGCCATGTGCATATTTATGTAGGTAAGACGGTGGCCACAGATAAGGAATCGTGGTAGGATTTATAATTCTCACAGAATTGTTTTACCGTTTAGGTTGAATAAGTCCGTTGAGAAGACACCTCCTTGTCTTACAGGCCCTTCTGCTTTTGTACATTTACAGCATTCATTTTCTATCCGTATACAGGCATATATAGGTCTTCCGATATATCGCCTCTGTTTTGTATATTATCTGTTATGTCTGTAATCTTATCAATGCCGAAACCATCTAAGGTTAGCTGTATCTCTATTAAAATTCCACCTTGCCCTGCTGCTTTCTTTCTGTTCAATTTTGCCAGTGCTGATTTCTTGTCATTCGGTGTTTCTGTATATTGCCGGTTTTCCTCTTTCGCCGTGGAAGAATTATGTATTATAGGTTGGTGCAAAAACAATGACGTAATAATGTCGTTTTTTGACGTATCGTCAAAAAACGACATTATTACGTCATTATTTTTGCACCAACCTAATATCTCTATTTCTGTAGTAGTCACTTTCTCTAATATCAGAGTGTACCGTTCTTCGATTTTATGCATCTTTCTGGTGAGTATGTCTTTTCTCTTTTTTTCATGCATATCTATACGCATTCTTCCTATATGTCGACACATTTTTCATTGAGTCATTTCTCTTCAGCTCGCCTGTGTTTCTTCTAATTTTCTTTGTACAGTGTCCTCGAGTTAAAACAAAGTAACTAAGGATATTTAGTTTTGTTTTTGCCTTGAAAAAGTCCACATTGGACGAAACGTGTCGGCAAATATTACAGTTTACCTATTGTCTTTTACATAATATGTGGCCTGACGATTGCATATAGCATGAAACAGACTGTCGCCTCTAAGTATTGACTTCTATGTTCACTTTTATATTTACACACGCTCTATCTCTGATATTGAGCACTTTATTCCATAAATATAGCACACCTTACGACTATATTTCTTTATATATATATATATATATATATATATATATATATATATATATATATATATATAAGAACAGTAAGATATATAATCCGGTGTTCTTATTGATACTTTTATTTTTACAAAATAGTGCTCAATGTAAATTTACAGAGCATTAATATTATAAATTAACTGATTTAAAATATGTTTTTCGCTACACAGTAATAACCATGTTTGAAAAATGGAAGCTAAAAGCTTCAAATTTAATTTTGTAATTAAATTAAAAACATTACTTCCATTGCATCTTCAAGCTAATATGTGTGTGTGTGTGTTTGTGTATTTAGGCAGCAACTTCTCTTTTAGGCTTGTCTGATTAAATAAATTACAGAATTTATGCCTGCTTATTTTTAATAAAATCCGTTTTTTCTTTCGGGTGACAGTTAAATCATAGTCAAAGATGTTTATAAATCTTTAAAAGTTATTCGGGAGTTATATAGCTACTTTATATAATGTATTGTGTTTTCTTTGAATACTTAAACCTATACTGACATTCTGATCAGTAATTTATTTTAGTCTATTTAGAATTTGTTTAAGCTGTTCAGAGGTGGTAGTCTTTTTTTTAGTGTGTTACGTATCACCTAAAAAGACACTACCATATGTGAACAGCTTAAATAAATTCTAAATAGACTAAAAGAAAATGCTAACAGCTCGGAATGTAAACATAAATTAAAAATTCAAAGAGAAAAAATAAGCAGACATAATATCTAATTTATTGAACATATATATATATATATATATATATATATATATATATATATATATATATATATATATGGGGGTGTTGAGATGTTAAGTTATAATTCTTTTTAATTATTGATGGGTGTATTTATCGTAGGATAATTTGTTCAAGCATCATAAATCTGTTTTTACTATTTCATTCTGATAGTACTTTGGTATACGGCTAAACTAAAACCGCTCGTCTGTTACCCCTCTCTATAGCTTTCTTTTACTCTAACATTCATTCCCCACTCTCATACATACACACTCACTAAATTTTATTTTTTATTCCCGGAGTTGCAGGTCCGATGAATTGGATCGTACGATTCCAATGGAATAAATTATGACCATGGAATATTAGTGTTTAAGCCTTTTTATTATATGCTTACTCTGTCCTGAACATTGAGTTCTACCTGGATTCTATCCTCTTGGAATTTTTTTTTATACAAATATATATGTATGTGTATGTATATATACTTATATATTTTAGATATATGATTGCATATGTATGTGTACAATTACCACTAATATTATATATATATATATATATATATATATATATATATATATATATATATATATATATAAATAAAGAAATATAGTCTTAAGGTGTGCTATATTTATGGAATAAAGTGCTCAATATCAGAGATAGAGCGTGTGTAAATATAAAAGTGAACATAGAAGTCAACACTTAGAGGTTACTAAAAAATTAAAAACGGAAAAAATAAAATAAAAACAAATAAATATACTAATAAACAAAATAAAAAAATAAAAAAATAGAAATAAAACATAAAAAAATACTATGTTACTTAAAAATCGAAAACCGAGAAGAGAAAATATACATGTAAAATAAATTAACCTAAATTCATCCAAGTAAATAAATAAACAAACCAATCCCAAATAAAGATAATCAATTAAAAACTACTTAGAATGAACTACAACAATCAACCCCAAAACTGAACAAATAGCTTTAATTAAATTCCCAAACCAAAACAAAACTGTTAAATAAGTGATATAAACAAATTTTTACTACGTTAATAAATAAATAAATAAAATAAGAAACAAAAATAAAAACAAGCAATATAATTTGACCTAAATAGATAAACAAACGACTTCCGGTGAAATAACCGCCATAACAGAATACCCACAATGCACCACTTGCCCGTATATATATAAATAGCCGAGAAAAATAACAGCACATGTGGCCTGACGATTGCATATAGCATGAAACAGACTGTCGCCTCTAAGTGTTGACTTCTATGTTCACTTTTATATTTATATATATATATATATGTATATATATATATATATATATATATATATATATATATATATATATATATATATGTAAGCAAATATATGGATATAGATCCGACAATATGAAGAAAAATATACGGAAAAAACAAACAAAATCCTTATATGCAATTATGCTGTTTTAATGTTAATATAATGTCAACGTCGGACGTTTCGGTTTAATAAATCATCTTCAGGACATATTCATAAAATATAATATATATAATTAACATCTATTGAACATGACAAAGACGATGGATACAAGAACAAGACTTATCCAAACAGATAACTGAAAGTTTTATATGATCAGCGTTCCATTTTAAAACATGGTCACGTTGTCGTCACGTGGGCGACGCTCTCAAAACGTATTCCTAAAATTTGAGTATTTGAAAGAAAATGAAAAATGAAAGAATTCTATTTTGATCTAAAATTTATATGTACGCTTGTCGAGCATTAATCTCGCTAGAAAAGGGGAAATACTAAAGAAGCCAGGTCTAGTATTCACCGTGCGTGAGATGGATATTATGCCTGCTTCATAAATCCTCCTAAGATTTTTATTATGAAAATACTTCAAAATCTTTTAGTTATGTGTACAACTAAAGCATTGTTTAAATTTCCGAGGCGAATATCTCGTTTATGTTCGAAAACACGAGATTTTACAGACCTACATGTTTCACCCACATATTTTAAGTCACAGTTTTTGCATGAAATTTGGTAGATGCAAGCATTGGATGTAATATGTTGTTTGCTGGTGCTATTTAATAAACTACGGATAGTTCTAGTAGGTAATATTGTAGTTTTAATTTTTAACGCATTTAAATTATTGGAGATACGTTCGGTCAAATGGTTATTTGGTAGAAAGATGTGACCAAAAGAATTATTATCAGAGGCAGCTGAAAGTGTACCTTTCATTGATGTAGTTGTAGTGGCCTTTGAAGTGTTATTTTGTGCTGATGAGTGAATTTTCAACGCTTTATTTTTAGCTCTCAGTAATAATTGTCTCGGATACGAAAGATTTGGAAAGGTATCCTCAATATATGTGAATTCATAATCTAAATATTTTGCTGAACAGATGCGAAGAGCCCTTAAGTAGAATCCAATAATAATACCCCTCTTAGTGTTAGTATCATGGTGAGAGTAAAAGTGTAAAATAGTCATTTTTACATGTGGGTTTACGATATACTGTGAATCCTAATTTATTTTTATTTTTAATGAGTATTATGTCTAAAAAAAAGGTAAAGAATTATTAGACTCAAGTTCATAGGTAAATTCTATAGTAGGTTCTATTTTATTTAATCTATGCATATTTCTAGAATTTCTTGAGTCTGGACCTTTTAAACATATCATTCCACGCGATACACATTACTTCCGATAGATTGATGACATTTTATTTATCTACACACATAAACATGATTTAAATGAGATTACTGATATATATATATATATATATATATATATATATATATATATATATATATATATATATATATATATATATATATATATGAGGAGGCACGGTGGAGTAATGGATAGCGGCCGGGATTGAAAATTCGGAGAGCCAGTCGAATCCATTATATTAACTTTCGTTTGGGAAAGGTATTAATCATCTTCTCCTCCAGCTACGGGTAAATAGCAGGACAGACTGGTTCTATAGCCTTGGATGGCAACTGGTCTAGGAGAAGGACAACAAAACCTACAGAGAGCCATTTGGAGTCCTTGTGGCACGTAGTGCACAAGGTCTCCGTACAAAGTGTGGATGGTCCTGCACGAAACCTTCATCACTATAATCAAATTTCATGTCGGTGTCGGGCTGTCGATTTCCTTGGAACTGATCTGATTAATCCTCATACGTCGAATTCGACGGAGAGATTCGAGTATATATATATATATATATATATATATATATATATATATATATATGGAGAGAGAGAGAATAAATATCACTGTAGTTTCTTTAATTGTCGTATGCACTCTTATTAATCTCTATCTATAAAAGGCAGGTGTGTGTGTGTGTGTGTGTGTGTGTGTGTGTGTGTGTGTGTAACGAATGCACGGCCGCAATTTTCGACGGATTTGCAAGAAAATCTACATGCACATGCTGCAAGTTAGCGGAAAAGGCCAAGACCGACTTTGCATTTCCCAACTCCCATAGATAGTGGAAATAATCGATTTTTTCCTGCTTCTACGGCAGTTTTCATATAGTTTGCGGCCATTTTCTACTGGCCAGAGTGAGTGCCTATAGCTGGCTGCCACGAATAGGCAGGAAGATTCTATTGGCCAGTGTGAAAGCCAACAGCTGACTGACACGAATGTTAACTAGCATGCTAGCATGAAAAAACAACCGATATCTGCATTCGTCACAAGTGGGGAAAAATTTAAATCTGCATGGCACTTTACTTCAATTGGCTCATTTGGTTGCTTAAACTCAACGTTGATTCTGATTCCGCAGAATTGGGTTGGGTGTGAAAAAGCATTTGTTGTTAACATTCTTTTTTCATTCGGTTTTTCCAGTTACGAGTCCTTTTTTTAAAGCTGATCGTTTTGTGTTCATTTGGTTTAGTTCTTCTTTCGTAACAGATTTAATGTTTAGTATAGAGCTTAGAAAACAAGAAGTAAGGCATATCGTAACATCAGCACGGCAAAGGACACTCCTTTAAAGGCAAGGAAGGGCAAAAATATTTTAATTCAATTGATAGCGATTGCTGTATGAATCATACGATTTTTGAATCAAGCCCGGGCAACGCCGGGTCATACTGCTAGTACACTAATAAGATTAAGTGGGAAACATTTGACAACTGCGTATTTACTCTTCTTGTATTCAGCTTCATTTGACCGGAGATGAACACTGTATAAAAAATAAACTGGTAGCCCTGAACATATTGGTCCCTAAACACGCACACATATTGATTGATTTTCAATAGTCAATGTGTAAACATCTACATTTTGTGTGCTGCTTCTGCTATGGTAGATAGACATGGGTAAACGATCTTCCTCTCTTTTATGGATGCTATGAGATACGGCTTAGATTATCTGGTGTTAAATTCTAGTCGCAATCTAACTTCTCAGTCTTGATGCTTCCGCCGGGGAAAAGCCTACGACGTACTTGCGTATGGATATGAATATGGAGATCCGTAAGCAGTTGTCAGACATGTAAATGCATAGGATTCTTACTCTGCAGCCGAGAAGATTTCAGACAGACTTCTCAACATAAAAGGTGTCATGCTCTTTTGAATATATCCATGCTGTATTGATCATTACGATGCAACACAATTTGGTTCTTAGCCCGAATCCCGATTATTACGACCAATTGAAATTACGCGCATTGTAGCGTACCATTTTTTTCTTCTTTTTAGTTTTAGAGAAGATAATTCTATCGAGGAATTGTCAGTACAAACTACAAAAGGATGTATCCAAGAAAACCGCCATATTTATTTTTATATATAGTAACACATGACAGCTATTTATCCAGTTAGATATTAAAAGCAAAGTTTAGAAACTTACGGCCATATCACGATGAAACAACTGTTCGCGTTCGATTACCAAAGTTAAGCAACGTCAGGCCTGATCAGTATCTAGTTGAGTAACCACTTGGAAATGCCAGGTGCTGTAAGGTTGGATGTAGCGGCTGGTGCAATGGATAACGACACGGATTTGTTAATCGGAGAGCTGTGTTCTAATTCCTGTTGAGTTCGTCATATTCCCTTCCGCGCAAATGCCGTTGGAAAAGGTCTGAATCCACCAAATTGCCCCCAGCTGTGGGTTAATTAGTAAAAATTCTATAACTAAAACCATTATTATCTCCCCAAAATAAATACTGTACGAATCATTCATATTCCGGCATTAAATAACCCATAGAGGCTGATATGATGCTAAACAAATCCAGTCAAAAACATTTTAGTTAATCTCGCATAAAAGAATATTAGTGATGAACCTGTAATATTATGTTAGTCACAACTGACAAGAGTAGAAGACTGAATCTTTCATCTCTATCTATAAAAGGCAAGATGTGTGTGTGTGTGTGTGTGTGTGTGTGTGTGTGTGTGTGTGTGTGTGTGTGTGTGTAACGAATGCACGGCCGCAATTTTCGACGGATTTGCACCAAAATTTACATGGACATGCTCCAAGTTAGCGGAAAAGGCCAAGACCGACTTTGCATTTCCCAACTCCTATCGATAGTGAAAATAATAAATTTTTTCATGCTTCTACGGCAGTTTTCATGTAGTTTTCAGCCACAGCCATTCTCTACTGGCCAGAGGGACAGCATATAGCTGGCTGCCACGAATAGGAAGGAAGATTCTATTGGCCAGCGTTAGAGCCAACAGCTGACTGACGCGAATGTTAACTAGCATGCTAGCATGCAAAAACAACCGATATCTGCATTCGTCACAAGTGGGAAAAATTTAAATCTGCATGGCACTTTATTCCAATTGGCTCATTCGCTTGGTTAAACTCAACGTTGATTCTGATTCCGCAGAAATTTGTTGGGTGTGAAAAAGTATTTGTTGTTAACATTCTTTTTTCATTCGGTTTTTCCAGTTACGAGTCCTTTTTTAAAGCTGATTGTTTTGTGTTCATTTTGTTTAGTTCTTTGTTCGTAACAGATTTAATGTTTAGTATAGAGCTTAGAAAAATATTCTCAGTGTGAGATAGGCAAGAAGTAAAGCATGTAGCAACATCAGCACAGCAGAGGGCACTCCTTTAAAGGTAAAGAATGGCAAAAATATTTTAAGTCAAGTGATAGCGACTGCTGTATGAGTCGTACGATTTTTGAATCAAGCACGGGCAACGACGGGTCATGCTGCTAGTACGTAATATTTTATATTTAATTCTGAAATACGTCAAATTAACTTCACCCGTATAGTATATGTGGTCTTGAGCCTTTCTTTGAATATTTAATCTTCTCGCGAACATATGAATGATTCTCTGATCTCTCCCTTGTGATTCGAGCGTTTATATATCTTCCTGTCTTACGTGCGCATCTCTTAAATTCCTCCGCGGTCACTTCCTGTTTATATATCGCAGTCAGTGACAGTCTTTGAGAGAATGCCACCATCTTCGTTTCAAATTTACCTAAAAAAAAAAAAAGAAATATGGCGTCACTTTACCTGAATGTCACGAATTGGGAGGACATTGAGAACGTTTGCTCTCGCCGGACACGGGAACCAAATAGAGAACTTCAGTGAGGAGATGAGAGATTAACGATTGGAGGAAAAACACACCCGAAGGGAAGGTATTAACAAATCGATGTTGGATGAGACTGTCCTTAAATACAATCTCAGGTGTGGGTTTATACTCCCACAGAACACGTATCGCTAAAGCTAGTAGCTGAATCAAAAATCCCCATGAATAGATCCATGGCCTTTTGGGACCAATGGCTACCAATCACTCAAATTATACAACGTTAACAGAAAAAGTATTCCCGTTTGTTTTTTTTATTATTTAATATTTTAGTAATAATTATTCTTTTAATAATAATGAAAATTTTTAAAATATAATAAAATTGTTATTAAATTCTTTTAGTTCTTACGTCTTTCTTTGCGTTTCAAAATTACGTTAACAAATGATGGTAGCATGTTACTAACCGGGGACAGTCCTCGTGTAATTTTAATGTGTTTTGATTAACCAGAACCTACAAACTGAATCCGTATAGAGTCCCGGTTCGCAATAACTAGACCATTTCCCCTCGAACATCTGCAGTTTGTTAGGACGATTTTTAAACCGCCTCTCAACTACTATTTTCGCAATACATTTGTAATATTGCTGGTATGGAATACTGCTGAAATATATGATCTGTAGACCCTGCTGTTCGTCTCAAGGTCCTTGACAAAATCCAGAAACTGATATGCAATGTAATTGGTCCTGATCTAGCATCTCGTCAACAGTCACTTTCTCACAGTCTTGCCGTCGTTTCCCTCGGTCTTTTCTACAAATACTTTCACTTTAACTTCTCCGACGAGCTACTTTCGATAGTTCCCAGACTGCAAGAATTTAAACGGGCTACTAGGTTGGCATCTCAGTGCCATCCTTTCACTGTCAAAAAGGTTAAATGTAGCCGTCTCTTCTACTCCAATAGCTTCATGTCCTGCACTTCCTTTCACTTGCTTCCCAGATAGCTATCATCTCCAAATATTCAAATGCAATGTCAATTGAAATCTTCAGATGCCTTGATCTGATATGAGAAAATAGTTACCCCCGACAAAAATAAAACCTTATGAAAGTATAAAAATAATGTTTTATCGTAAAAATACCAACCATACATTTTTATTAGGTTGGTGCAAAAATAATGTCATTTTCTCACATATGTTACTATGTGAGAAAACGACATTATTTTTGCACCAACCTAATATATAAAAATTACCAGCAATACCTATTTATAGTAAAATTAACATCAATGTATCGATCAATATGAAAGAATTACATTAATCCATGTAATATCCTAGAATTCCTTAAAGAAATCAAACTGTATTCCAAAATATAACTTCAACAAAACTACAACATAAAACACCGTCTCTAGTAATCATGACCAAACATCTAATTCCTCCTCCTTCTCTTCCTCCTTTCCTCTTTCATGCTTCTTTACTCTTGCTCCCACTCTCTGTGACCTCTTGCATGCTCGTGGAACTCCCGCCTTGATTGGCGGGAAATGCTTAAAAAAAAACTGGTTATATATAGTGAATGTGGAAACGTTATTTTTGCCTATTATAATTTACCACGCGTAAAATTCCCAGTAATAATAATAAACATGTACGAGATTTTCTAAAGCAAGCAAGCGTTGAAAAATGTCCTTTTCTTGTTTTTCCTACATGGCATTCTAAAAGACCATTAAAATATTTCAAGTCTTAACAAATTAAATGACAAATGAATA
>OZ010573.1:54447881-54522881 GCA_963932145.1 Acanthosepion lycidas
ATTAATCTCGCAAACCAAAATATGTTTTGATTTTAAATAACCGATAAAGGGTTGATAAACTGTAAAAAAACAAATCAATTAATACATTTCAATTAGTTTTTTGTATAACATAATAAAACATCGTCACCAGCAGGGTATGAAAGAAATGGCAAAACACATTATGATCGGTCTGGAAATACGGAATCAAGAGGATTTCGAGGCTTCCCTTTGTTTTGGTGACTAAACGAGTCAAAATTAACAGTTGACAGCATTCACGAGAAAGGTGTGTATATGGTTCTAACTGTAAAGTATGACCTCTAAAGAAGCAACCTAAAGCTCAAAGGCATGAGATTTCTTCTGTCGAAAATCAAAGGCATGAGATTTCTTCTGTCGAAAATCAGTTGATGTGGAATCCTTGTTGTACTGATTCGACACATATTTTATAATTTTCTGAATGGGTTCAATATTTTTTTGCTGATAACATCACATATTCTGAAATGACTAAAATGGAACTTCCTGTGTATGACGATGAACAACATGGCAGCAATGCTTCTGATCAGGAGATTGGACGTTTTAAGGAGCGTGGCAATCACCTCATAATTGCTGTTGTTCCAATACCCACACTGACCACCAGCTATGGGTAAATAATTAACCTCCAAAATGGGGTCAAAACACTATGAAAGTATAAAAATACATTTTTATAGTAAAAATACTAACAATACATTTTCAGATTAAAAAAATTAGCAACAATAATTTTTTGTAAAAAATAAAAAATAAAAAAGCAATACTTTTTAAAAAAAATTATTAGCATTACATTTTTGTAAAGAAAATTACGAATACACCCAAGAAAATTTAATTTCAGCATTAAATGACCCATAAGGAGTTGATATGCCGCTAAACAAACAAACTAAAATGGACGCTTCCGTCTACACATGAACTCAAATAAAAGATTGGCCTCTCGATTAAGTGTAATTCCTTAAGAGAAATGTAAAGTTCAAAGACCTGTCTTCGGATAAAGATTTAAACTAAGTTGAATGATAAAGAGAATGAAGTTTTAGATTAGGAGACTGAAAAGGAAAACATTGAATGAGAAAGAAAGAAAGAAAGAAAGAAAGAAAGAAAGAAAGAAAGAAAGAAAGAAAGAAATTTACGAGAGGATGGATGGATTAGAGGAAGAATGAAGAAAAGGAAACATTGAAATAGTATTTATCACAAGGTACTTTAAAGGAAGGAAGAAATAAAGAAAGAAAGACAGGGAAAATATTACGTTAAAGATAAATGAATAGGAAAAAGAAAAAGAAGAATGCTGTGAAAAAGAAAAGAGGAAAAAGGAAAAAGAAACGACAAAATAATAAGTAAAAATCGATTAGAAAATTGAAAAGAAAATATGTCAAACGGTGTGAATAATAATAATAATAATAATAATAATAATAATAATAATAATAATATAGAGTGAAAAATGAATGGAATACTCGAAGAATAAGCTGAAGGAAAAGAAAAATAATCGGGGAATGAAACGAAAGAAGAAAGAAAATGAAAGTAAAAAATAGTAAAAGGATGAGCCTGTTTGCAAAGAAAGAAAGAAAGAAAGAAAGAAAGAAAGAAAGAAAGAAAATATTCGTGAGGGTGGAGGGATGGATTGAAAGAGAATGAAGAAAAGGAAACAGTGTAATGCTACTTATAAGGTGGTTTAAAGAAAGAAAGGAAAAAGAAAGAAAGAAAATATATTTGAAAATGGATGGATTCGATGAGGAATGAAGAAAAGGAAACATTCTTATTTAAACAAACAAACAAACAAAATATAAATCTGAATAGATGGAAGGTTTAGATGAAGAATGAAAAAACAGTGCAATGCTATTTATTGAAAGAAAGAAAGAAAGAAAGAAAGAAAGAAAGAATCAGTCAATGAAAGCAGATATGCGTGAGAATAGACGGAGGGAATGAAGAAAACGAATCTAATGTTCATTATAAGGTAATTTAAAGACAAAAAGAATCAATGAATAAAAGAAAGAAAGAAAGAAAGAAAGAAAGAAAGAAAGAAAGAACCAGTCAATGAAAGAAGATATGCGTGACAATAGACGGATGGAATGAAGAAAAAGAATCTTATGTTGATTATAAGGTAATTTAAAGACAAAAAGAATCAATGAAAGAAAGAAAGAAAGAAAGAATGAAAGAAAGAAAAAGAAAGAAGGAATCAGTCAAAGAAAGAAGATATGTGTGAGAATAGAAGGAAACTAATGTTATGTTCATTATAAAGTAATTTAAAGACAAAAGAAAGAAAGAAAGAAAGAAAGAAAGAAAGAAAGAATGAAAGAAAGAAAAAGAAAGAAAGAATCAGTCAATGAAAGAAGATATGCGTGAGAATAGACAGTGTGAATGAAGGAAACGAATCTAATGTTCATTATAAGTTAATTTAAAGATAAAAAGAATCAATGAAAGAAAGAAAGAATGAAAGAAAGAAAGAAAGAAAGAAAGAAAGAAAGAAAAAAGAAAGAAAGAAAGAAAGAAAAAGAAAGAAAGAAAGAAAGCATCAGTCAATGAAAGAAGATATGCGTGAGAATAGATGGAGGGAATGAAGAATACGAATCTAATGTTCATTATAAGGTAATTTAAAGACAAAAAGAATCAATGAATAAAAGAAAGAAAGAAAGAAAGAAAGAAAGAAAGAAAGAAGTCGGATGTGAATAAAGAAATAAAAACAATCGCGCTGTTTAAGCGATGATCAAATAAAATCGACATTCTTAGAACACGAGAGTATAATCAAGTTCGATAATCAAATGCTTTAGGTGGTCATAATGGTGTTGGGTTGAAATCAGTCAAGTCAAGGAGACACAATCAAATTTTGTGTAAAAGGTATGGCCTGCAAGGTTTTATTTTCCCTAAGCCATGATGATGAATCTAAAAACGTAGCGTTCGGACGAATGGTTTTACTACGCACTATCCCCGATAAGTCTCAGAGAAAGCTTCACTCGTAAAAGTAAAGATAAATTTATTGACGAAACCTTAAAAATAAACACTTTCACACCTTTCAGAATGGGCAGATTGAATTGATTTTATAAGTGTGTTAACGTACAGGTTTGAATTGAACAGCCTGTTTAAGAAACAATATCTTAAACTTCAATCTGGAATAGGCCTGTGAATGCTTTAAGAATACTACACGAATTTAAATTTTAGCATACATGTCTCGGCATCGTGATATGTACATAACTCTGTGGTTGTCAACGCGGAAAGTCGAGTCGGTCTGCCATGTTCCAGCACGACCGAATTTGTTAGAAATATGTTATATTCCGTGCTAATAGGAATATATACTTGAAAAACATGGTGGGTAAAAAAAAGTAAAGGTTTACTGTAAAAACAAAAACAGTACAATAAGAATAAAGGTAACAGTTATGCCCAAGGTCGTCGCAAGTCAATCCAGTAGTGAGTGCTAGTATTGGAAAATCGGTAGTTCTCGCGTAAGTCTGGGTCATACTAAACAGATCCCAACTAGTATATTTACCAACCTCCCCATGGGGTAGGATGTGGCACAATACGAGCCCTTTAGCTCGGCCAAAAATTCCCCGTAAAACCCGGATAAACGGTTTTGGGTCGGTCTACTTTCCCGGGCGAGACTCTGCCCTTCGGCATAGCCTTGTACGGGGTTCCTCCCTGCCTGAAGGTAGAGAGTTGACAACAGCTAAGAGCTGAGTAACAGATGCCAGCTTGTGCGTTTACTAACCTCCCCACGCGATCAAATGTGTCACGAGGCCGAATTTAATGTGGGGCAACCGAGCCCGTAGGCTCAGCCAAAAATTTCCGTAGAAACCGTGTAAAACGGCGTCGGGTAGCTGTTTCCCGAGACGAGACCCTGTCCTTCGGCATACCTTCGTCTGGCTGTTCTCTCTGCTCGGAGGCAGAGAGTTTGGCCAACACAGCTGGAAAAGATTCCGGGTTCCTCTCTGCTCAGAGGTAGAGATTTCGGCTAGTCAATATTTACTATCCCCCTCAAAACGGTAGATGTGGCACAAGGCTAAGTTTTACGTGGGTCTTCCGAGCCCGTAGGCTCGACCAAAAAATGCCCGTAGAACCCACATAACGAGATCGGGTTGGTCAACCTCTCCCAACGAGACTCTGCCCTTCGGCTGAGCCTCGTCCGGGTTCCTCTCTGCTCAGATGGTTTTGGGTGGTTCTGTAGTCCGTTGACTTACCTATAGTCACATGAGTGACTACACCTATAGTGTAGTCACTCATGAATTTGACAGGTTATTCCATTAAATCAAAACACTTTCGCACAAATACGATTGGCCAATCTATGAGTCCATCACATCTCCTCTGGGTATGTGTTAAAGAGAAGAGCAGCCATGGTTTTCTAGATATTGTTAGCAACGCGTTTAAAGAAGAACTCCGAATTCAAAATCGACTGCGCGTGGGACTGGCAACTTGTTTACCTCTGAACCTACATATATGTGATTCTCTAATTGAATGTGTGTGTGTGTGTGTGTGTGTGTGTGTGTGATAGCTGGACACTCGTATTCGAGGATACTCGTCTATTAGGGCGGCTAGCCAATCTCTTTTGCAGACGTTCGTTCAGGGACATTTGTGTTTGCTCAAGAACCTCAGAGCCCACCTGTGGTTTATACTGCAACTATGCTGAGCAGACATTAGTTACAGTTTCTGGGAAAGAGCGTGTTATCTAGCGCGATCAACAATTTGAACAAGGCTATCACGCTTAAACCCTCGGCCACGATGACTTGTGCCTTTGTGCTAGCAGAGCTACCGACGGCTCTCAAGATTTCCGTCTACCCAATTTCACTCAAAAGGCTTGGTTCAGCCGTGGTATGGTTTTCAGGCACATTTCAAAGGTGTCACACGCCGGGATATATAATTAATTAAACAGGTCTGGTTAAAGAATTTATACATACTATGTGTGTTCATTTTTGTTTTAATTCTTTCATGTCCAGAAATCAGTTTCTTGTAGCCGTTTAAAATTGATTAAAAAAAATACCAAAATTTTCTTTCAAATAATTTTTATCTCATTTCCATCTCATTTGAGACCATTTTCAGGTTGGGGGATTGGGGTTAAATAAATCTATTTTTCAACGTATCGAATAAACATTATGCAGATTAGTTAGAATAGTATAATAGACTACCCACAATTCATTACGGAATGTATATATAAATAGTCGAATTAAAACCCAATCTGTATGGCCTGACGATTGTGCTTATATATGCAACAGACTGTTGCCTCTGGGTGTTGGCTTCAGTGTCCACCTCAATATTGCATACGCTCATTCCCTGATATTGAAAACTTTAATCCATAAATATAATATATCTTTAATCGATATTCTCTCATATATATATATATATATATTTATATATATATATATATATATATATATATATATGTGTGTGTGTGTGTGTGTGTGTGTGTGCGTGTGTATTTAAATAAAAAGAAAAAACAGTAAGATATGTAATCCGTGTGAAAAGGTACTAAGCTTAATGTGCCGAAACTTTGATGAAGCACGGCGCTCAGCTGGTCTGAAGCACTTGATGTGTACTTGTGTTCAATATATATATATATATATATATATATATATATATAGATAGATAGATAGATAGGTAGATAGATAGATTTAAATAAAAGGAGAGAACAGTAAGATATATAATCCGGTGACCTTATTGATATTTTTATTTTTTACAAAATAGTGCTCAATGTAAATTTACAGAGCATTAATATTATAAATTAACTGATTTAAAATATGTTTTTCGCTACATATGTGTAGCAAAAAATGCCAAAAAACATTTTTTAAATCAGTTAATTTATCACATATATATATATATATATATATATATATATATATATATATATATATATATATACATATTATTGAATAAATTTAAGCAATATAGAATACATAAACAACACCGCTCCATTTATCGCAATTAATGAATGCTGGTAATGCAGCATTTATTACGTGGGATATTTTAGCTAAAGACAATTCTTACAATAGGAAAAGCAACAGGTATATGTTATATCCTTCTGAGAAAAAAAAACGCTTAAGTAACTCGAGCTTATTAAACAAGAGAAATGAATTGATGGTTACATGTAGGAATAAAAATAAATATCTGCTCAAATACGTTGATTCAGATTAATTTTTGATGCAAATTATCGTTCCTTTGGGTTTTTTTAAACGCACTAGTAAACTGTCTTTATGCTTAAAATAAAGAAATAATATTCTCAACTCTACAATATTTTTTACATATACATATATATAAACCCTGTTTATTTTAAATTCCAAATATATTTTTTTAAATAAAAAACTGTAATCCACGTATAATATATGGTCTGCGACAACATTGCGGTAATCAGTTACCTTTGTTAAAATTTAAATTGCATAACGGTCAGTTTTCACCTGAAAATTGTGTTGTGCATGACATTCCGAGTCATGCTACCAGTGAGAGGTAAAGTGTATATTTCTTAATATATACTTAATAACTCTGTTTTATTACATCGAGCACCGTTTTATTAACACTATATATGTATATATATATATATATATATATATATATATATATATATATATATATATATATATATATATATATGGTGAACTTTCCGCTCGTATTCGACATATGAGGGTTAGCAAGTCAACCAACAGCCAGACACCAATACATATCATTTGATTATAGTGGTGAAGGCTTTGTGCAGAGACATGATGCACTACGCTCCGTAAGGTCCTCTAACAACCTTCCGCAGGTTTTGAATTAAGAGTTTTCCTTCTCCTAGACCAGTTGCCATCCAAGGCTATAGAACCCGGTCTGTCCTGCTTATTACCCATAGCTGGATGGAGAAGAAGCTTCATACTTTTCCCAAGGGTATTAGCACGTAAGTGAATGTAGTGGATTCGACTGGAATTCGAACTCGGCTCTCAGAGCCGTCAGTCCGAGCCGCTACTCCACCGTGCCTCCATATTAACATGCGAAATGTGTGTGTATATATATATATATATATATATATATATATATATATATATATATATATATATATATATATATATATATATATATATATATATATATATATATATATATATATATATATATATATATATATATATATATATATATATATATATATATATATATATATATATATATATATATATATATATATATACACTCTGAAAATAAATTAGCATGCGGAGTGTATATATATATATATATATATATATATATATATATATATATATATATATATATATATATATATATATACACTCCGCATGCTAATTTATTTTCAGAGTGGTACTAATGTTACCAGATAATAACTTGGTCTAATCGGAATGGGACAGCACAAACGTTTCGGCAACCTCGATAAATAAAGACAGATAGTCGAACAAAATATTACGGAGAGTTTACCGATAGAAATTGTTTAAATATGGCACTCAACATTGCCGGGTAAATTGCATATTTTCGTCTTAAAACATTTTGACATTGAATGTTAATTTCACTGTTCTTAATATATATTGAGAAAGTGCATGGCATTTCAAAAGCAATAAAAACAAAGGAACTTGTGGAGAGTCATGATCGCCTTCGTCCTGAAAGGACAATATATTGCATTAGAAAAAATAACGATGTTTTATTGCTGACAGTTTTTCAGCAATACCGACATCTTTTTTACCGACATCATTTTTTTACCGCTTTTAAATAACGAAATACTTTGGATATCGCTATTCAGTCGTAATTGAACTAGTGAGACAAACTGGTTAACAATTACATCACTTCGAAGTTTTCAAAATGATTTTCTAAGTCTAGCTTAGATGTTGCCCATGGCCGAATGTATGGGGGAACACAGTGTTGATCGAACTCACTATTCATTGTAATCGATCTGGCGAGACAAGCTGGCTAACTATTATACCACATCGAAGTGCCCACAATGATTTTCTAAGCGTAGCTGAGATGTGGCACAAAGCCAGAAGTACGGGGCACCCAGTGTTGATCGAACAAACTATTCAATTGTAATTGATATAGCGATAAAAGCTAGCTAACCATTACGCAATGTCGAAGTGCGAAAATCATTTCCTAAACTTAGCTTAGATGTCGCACAAGGCCGGAAGTATGTGGCATCCAGTGAGGATTGAACTAACTATTCAGACGTAATTGATCTAATGAGACAAGCTTGCTAACCAATGCACCACGTCGAAGTGTCTAAATCATTTCGGCCGTTGTAGGCACCGGCTTTATTCAGGAGATATACGATGGAATTTCAATCCGAACGCGTTATTTATTCCACGGGGGTAGATTGTTCGAATTCCACGTACCATATTTACATTATTTGAACTATTGTCCTCATCTTTGTCGCCATATTTATTACAACGTTATGACCGTTGTTGGCTCCGGCCTTCTTCAGGTGGTTGAAATGTCGAACTGAACCCTTTATTTCGCTCACTGGGGTAGACTGTTCTAGTTCCACGTGCCATGTTTGATGGATATCAGTTATCAGTTATCTCCTATTAATTTCCTTCTGAAAGTTCTCCACTGCCTTAACCGGGTATTGAACTCACACTCTTTGGACCATGTCACTGGATCTAACCAACGCCTTTATCCCCTGTGCCTTGTGTCCTTGAAGGGTTCAGTTCGACATTCCAACCACCTGAAGAAGGCCGGAGCGTACAACGACCGAAACGTTGTAATAAATATAGCGACAAAGATGAAGAAAATAGTCAGAATAATGTAAATAATGTTCCACGTACCATGCATTTTTTTTTTTTTTTTTTTTTTTTTTTGATATTACAGATTCAGTTAATTTCTTTTAGCAACTCAACTCTACAAACTTTTGTTCTGTCTGTTGTGGCCAGGTATTGAACTCAGAACTTTTATTCACTGGGCCTTTATGTGTGTGTGTGTGTGCTCCTAATTTTAAATAGCATGATACAATCTCAAAATTATAATAAAGATTTTGTTTGCACTTTCATTTTAATAAAGCTAAATTTCGCCCTCGATACAGGGATATATTTTTTTTTAAACTGTAATCTTATTGTCATTTTCCTAATTGTCAACAAATTCCATCCATTAATCATGACTTTATTAGCCATCGGCAAATCACGGTTGATTGTTTCAATTTAATGTCGACAGTGTTTGATTTTCACTTGCAGTCTACTTTGGGATTATTTCCGTCTTCTCTAACTGAAGACAAATTCACATCAAGAAGCTTATGCTCAAATCGCTATTTTGTGCGTGGCTGCCCCGAGGTTATAGAACAATAGTTGGGACATATGCCTCCAGGCCACGATCTAGGTACTTCCGTTTCGGAATATTTTCCATGAAGATCAAGGATAAGGTCATAGACGTGAAGTGCTAGTAGAAAGGAATGGCGGCAGTAAACTTCGATTCAAGCACCAAATGAAGGCAAATAAACCAGATCCAGCGATTTGAAGCAAGAAGGAAAACTCCAAACCGTGGGCGATCATAGCCCTCCCCAACATCCTCTGCTAGAAATAATTGCTGTTTTTTATTACTACCCTTCCCAATTAATACTCTTCCATCTATTTACACTCTTCTGCAAAATTAATTTAAAAAAACAAACTATTATTTACTTTTTTTCGTATTTTAACAATGACCCAATGTACGTATTAGTACTTTTAATGTCCATTGCACGATATCGTTCTTTGCAGATTGACCACAGATTCTCGACTGTATTTAAATCAGGAGAGTTTCCTGGTCAGTCTATAGTACTTAGACTTGCTCACCGGTAAGTCTTGCTAGTGTGTTCATACAGAATTACAATTTTCGTACGCTTCCTTGGAGTAACATCCATAGCAGACAATAACCGTAGGACAACTAATCGACAGTTGAGACAATCGTGCCTGGGCGTGATATAAATCTTGACGCTATATATTTCAAGACCAAACAAATTTCATCATACACCCCGAAAATAGATTCATATTACTGCACATCGTTGCAAATATTTTAATCTGAGGAAAAAATAGAAATCAATTACATCCTGTCCCTCCAGTGGGGTCTAAAACTAAAGTGGCTGTTTCAATTAATTTGCATAAGGATGTATACGACCTTGTTAAGTAGTTTACCTACTGATTTCTTCTGTGCCTTTAAAATGTCTTGTGAGTGCTAAATTTTCTTGTTTCCTTATTATGCGTCTCAGAAATTTCAACTGTCTCGTAATAAAAAAATACTGTAATCGTGAGAGAATGAATTAGTAATACAAAGAAGAGTTGAAGATGTTACCGGTGTGTGGAGAATGGAGAACCTTTTCTGCGATGAGGTCTCTCACTGTCAGGATGGAGAAGTCTGCAGTCACCAAAGTATGAATATATGTTATAAATCTGAGTCACGTGCGAAAACAAATTATGTTTTTAAATGTTACCTTTTGAGAAACGTACGAACTTTTGTTGCCGCCCAGTCTATTGAGTTGTATATGTTTGAATCTATTTCTGTACTGAGGTTTCAATGCGTGACTACTTCAAAATAAACAGTTGCGAATTGAAATACTTCGGTGATATCTGAAGTTCGCCCACAATAAACTTCAGGATGTATATGCATGTTTTGCGCTCATACGCCTTCCATATAACATCACAGAACCAGTTTCCTGTTCTTCTCTCTCAACTTTCTATCAATCTCTCTCGCGGCTTCTTATCCATCCTTTCCGTTTTCTCATCTTTCTCGGATTTTTTTTTTTTTTTTTTTTTGAAAAGTTCTTTATTCTCAAAACCAAAAATAAGAAAACGTAAAAATTAAAAAGAAAAGAAGAAAAGAAAGGAAAAGCCGTCTAATAACAGTTTCCAACTGTAAATTCACGCAACAGCGTGAACAGAATCAAATTATTGTCACGTGGTACGAAAGAGGTAAAGCGCATGCGCCGGTGATTTTAATTTCGGCATTAAAACTAGAGAGGAGCTCCAGGGAATTATTAAACTAATCAAGCTGTTGTGTACAATGAACTAATCAATTGCACATCATTACCGCCATTTTCCTGCCACCACTACTGACACAACTGCACGACTGCTAAATTCGTCTTTTTCTTCTCTCCTCCTACCCCTCTCCTCTCTTCCTCCTCCTTCTCATTTTTCTTTTCTATCATCTCTTTCTTCTCCTCCTCCTCCTCCTTATTCTTCTCCTCCTCTTCCTACACCTATTCCTCCTACTTATTCTTCTCCTACTTATTCTTCTCTTCCACCTCCTCCTCCTCCTTTTCTCCTTATTCTTCTCTTCCTCTCCTCTCTTTCACCTCCTCCTCATTATTATTATACTCCTCCTATCATCTCTCTCCCCCTCCTCCTCCACCTTCGTCTTCTCTTCTTATTATCCTTCTCCTCTTCCTCCTTTTATTCTTCTCCACCTCTTCTAACTGTTAATCGTCTTCGATGTCGTCATTAACTTCGCCCTCGTCGTTGTCTTCTTCAGCTTCTTCATCGTCACTGTTGTCTTCTTCTTCTTCTTCTTCTTCTTTGTCGTATTCATCATCATCGTCATCATCATCTTTTTCTTCTTCTTCTTCTTCTTCTTCTTCTTCTTCTTTCATTGTACCTATTCTTCATCGTCGTCTCTTTCGTCATTTTCGTCATTTTCTTCTTCTTCTTCTTCTTCTTCTTCTTCTTCACCTCTTCTTCATTGTCGTCTCTTCTACTTCTTATTCTTGTCCTCTTCTGTTCCCTCGTCGTCATCGTCTTCTCCTCCTCCATTCTCTCCCAATTTCCTCGTCCTCGTCTTCTTTTTCGTCCACCTCCCCCTCTTCCAACTCCTCTTCTATTCCCCTTTACTCCCCTTCCTCCTTATCATTGTTCGCCTCTCACTTCCCCATATTTTTCTATTTCACATTCTTTCGCATTTTCTTTCGCTCGTCCCAGTTCTCTCGTTATTTCTATCATCGGTGCTCCTCTTTACTGCACTTCTCTTAACCACTGATCTTCCCTTAGCTTTGCAGCTGATATTATTTATCCATCACCGTCTCATTTCTCTTGTTGATAATCACATTAGAAGGATGAGATTTTCTCCATATGTTCTCCGTCATTTTTTACTGTCAATCATCGGTCACTGAGTTGCGCCTCTCATTTCACGCAGCCACCAATCTTTCGCTCTATCACAAATACTTATGTATTCAACATAAAGAAAAACCTTAACAACGAAAGCTATTCAAAAAGAAAGCTGATAACGACGTTATTAACAACTTTTGTAGGAACGTAAATTCTTGAACTGCATCAACAGCTCCACTGTATCTAATGCAAAATATATCGAATTTCTTTAGATTTATTCTTGAAATAGTATTAGGTTGGTGCAAAAATAATGACGTAATAATGTCGTTTTTTGACGTTAAAAATACGTCAAAAAACGACATTATTACGTCATTATTTTTCAATAAAGCCTTCAATATTCACAAAAAAAGAGCACTACTTGCATTGTTCCGACTGTTGTCCTCATCTTTATTGTCATGTTCACGACGTTTCGACCGTTGCACGCTTCGGCCTTCTTCAGGTGATTGGAATTTCGAAAACAGAACCATTTTTTTTGTCCATCGGGGTAGATTGTTATAGTTCCACGTTCCATGCTTGTTCTGGATATCTCAGTTATCTCCCTTTAACACAAATCTCCGATTTAGCAGTAGCCAGGTATTGAACCCACAAATTCCAGTCATCTGAAGAAGGCCGGAGCGTACAACAACCGAAACGTCACGAACATGATAATAAAGATGAGGACAACAGTACGAACAATGTAAATAATGTAAATAATTACAATACCTCATCTTAGAAATATAGACAGACAAAAAAAGTGCAGTTAATCAATATGGTAAAAAAGGAAAAGGGAATTGAGTATTTTTTTTACTAAAATACTGGACACCGTTTGGCTTACGGCTATGTCCTTTCGAAACATTGGTGATCGTACGATCACCGAAGTTAAGCAACGTCGAACCTGTTCAAAACATAAATGGGTGACCGCTAAGGAATACCAGGAGGTGTGAGTTTGGATGTCTAATGGAGAATTCTTCAGAATCGTTAATCAGAAAGCCGAGTTCCAATTACAGGCGCGTTCGCTATATTCACTTACGTTTCTTGGGAAAGGTTTGTATCCACATAATCTCCCTCTAACTCGAGGTTGATTAGTAAGACTTGTATCACTAAAACATCTCAAAAAGAAAATTCTTACAACCTAAAAAGTATATAATGGCTTTAAATAACCTGCAAAGTGTTGATAAGCCGTAAAAAACGAATCAACCAACTAACAATCAACTGAACATATTTTGGAGTTCAGAGTTAATTGTTTTTACAGTGTCTCGAATTAAGTGGAGTAAAAATTTTAAATATACTGAATTTACTCAAACTGAAGTGCTCAGATTTCGTTCGCTGTCGCGTGAACCGTTAATCTAGCCACAATATTTTATGAATTTCACTAAGACTTCATTAAATGGAAAGGTATGGATCCACCTCTTCTTCATCCAGCTATGTGTCAATTTGTAAGACGTGTAGCAATTGATCATTGTCCCCCCACTGACACACACAAATCTTATAATATAAAGGATTTTTGCTGGGTTTAAATAACTTGCAAATTGTTGATAATTCGTAGAAAACGAATCAATCAATGAACACTAGATAGGTCGATTTTGGAACACTGGTATTTTGCTCAATTTCAACGTTGAGGTTTGCCATAATAAATTAAGATATAAAATATTTCTTTCCAAATCGTTAAACTTTCTTAGGGAAACAAATTTAATTATTAAGTTTATGTTAAAAATCGTAGCGTTGGAATTTCATTCCGGTGATCAGTGAAAGCCTTAAAGCACGGCCTTATAAAATATATAATTCACTATAGTTTTACAAATTTTATATGTACAAAATGCATGGCGCAAATACATTATTATTAAATCGTTTTGCCATCAAAAAAGATCTACAGTTACTTCAAAGTGAAAATATACTCAGCAATTTAGCTAAATTATGATGTAATATTTTATATAATGCAGTAATTTTAGTGTGATTTTCAATAAACAATGCAAATTTAAAAACTTTTGTCTTGTAATTTGTGCCCAGCAGTATTATGGTGTTATGTACACTTTTATCGATTTTTTTAGTCATTATGATCTGACAATTGATCGAACTAATCTTATTCAGTTTAGAATTATTCAGATTATTTTCGTAATCTTTTACAATTATTTTCAGTTTCTGCTTATTTAATACAGCACAAAAACAGCATAAACTGCTCGTGGTGATTCATAATTACAATTCTGGTTTTAATCTGGTTTCCACTGTATCTAATGCAAAATATATCGAATTTCTTTAGATTTATTCTTGAAATAGTATTAGGTTGGTGCAAAAATAATGACGTAATAATGTCGTTTTTTGACGTTAAAAATACGTCAAAAAACGACATTATTACGTCATTATTTTTGCACCAACCTAATAAAACTTTGTAGGCAGTTTTTTCAGACGATCTTTGAAACTATATGCTCAACACCAATCCCCAGCTTTCGTACTGCATGCAATAATGATTTTCTAAAAATAAAGTGAAATATCAACCAGCCTTGGGTCTAAAAATGTCCAAGGGAATTCGAGAAGATCATGAGCAGGAATGTCTGTGTCCTTTAGGTTCCATCAAATGTAATCTGCACCCATTTTTGTAGGGTAGCATATTACAGCGAAAAAAAAATGTGATTTTATTAAGTGACACGATGTGTTTTGCTTTTTGATTCAGTTAATTTTCCCCATCAGCATTATTTGTCGATCTTCCTTGCCAAATAACGGCGGCATTTTCTCAGACTTTCTATTCATGTTTCATGATAAGTTTTTCTTTTCTTTTCTCCCCGAGATTTAGATAAACTTTCTATACACGAAGTGCTAGCCTTAAGATAAGAGAATACCCTGAGAATGGAAATAAATATACGACTTTTATCCATTTACCTTTGTCAGCAGTTACCTATTGTGAAGCTTTATTCAAAGAGCAGACAAACGACTGCTTCCAACGAGAGCGTTGTAATTAAGCTTCAGGACAAGTGATCGTTTCAGCGACATTTTTTTTTAACTTTTTTATAAAGTCAAAATATATATCATGGCTTTGACTCACAAGCGAGAATTCCGGATTACTATTCCCGTCTGTAGAGGCCCGATGATGGTCAAGACCTGAACGAGTCAGTAATTTACCGCAGCGATCGCATAGGAGTGTTATTAGTGTCTTGAAAAGATCCGCGCCTCCTATCTATCTATCTATCTATCTATCTATCTATCTATCTATCTATCTATCTATCTATCTATTTATCTATCTCAGTCTGTTCATATCTATCTATCTATCTATCTATCTATCTATCTATCTATCTATGTCTTTTCATATCTATCTATTTATCTATCTATTATTTATCTACGAAATTTCTCGAACAGTGAGTAAGGTAAATGTAATTAATACTGTTTAATTAAAACCAGAGCATTTGCTTAAATAAATTGTATCTATTAAAATAACGTATAAACAAAAATATATATTAAAAACTGTCGGACATTTCATTATATATATATATATATATATATATATATATATATATATATTGAAATTGATTCTTCAGAAGAAAAAAATTTCCAAAGAAGTGATCAATTTTTATTACTTAAATAAATTATAACCAATGGACCCTTAAGGTTGTCTCACTTATATTTAAATTGAATTAATTGATATATATATATATATATATATATATATATATATATATATATATATATATATATATATACATATATATATATATATATATATATATATATATATATATATATATATATATATATAGAGAGAGAGAGAGAGAGAGAGAGAAATGGGAAGTTTTTTAATGTTTTCGGTTTATACGTTATTTTCTAGATATAATCAATTTAAGTAAATGTTCTGTTTTTTAATTAAACAATATTAATTATATTTACCGCTTTGAATTCTCTAGAAATTTCGTCGAAAGTATGTACTCTCAGACAGGAATCGGACCAGTAACCTTGATGTGAACCGCCACTTGATCTGATGTTATATTAACCATTCAGTTTAATTAAAAATCAGAGCATTGACTTGGATAAATTGCATCTTTAAAAATAATGTGTAAACAAGTAATATATTAAATAATTGTCGGACTTAATCCACTTCATAATATGTTGTCATTGTTTACGTTAAGATACGTTTCGTGAGCAGAAATGATCGATCGAGAATTCGTTAGTTTAAATTGTCAAACCAAGATTTAACTCGTATCAGACGGCTTTCAAGGAAGAGGTACGCAAATTATTATTTCGTTAATTAATTGATTATTTTCTGGTCCATACTATTTGATAAACGGTCGTAGAATGTCTAAACGACTTAAACATTGCGAAAAGAAAGCATGACTCATGAGATAAAAGATAAAATGAGTTCAGAAATTACAAAGATTAATTTCAGAAACTGGAACAAATTCTAGACTTTTATTTAAATCATTAACTTATATAAAAAAAAAAGGTAATCACCTGCGAAATTTGAACTCGTATCCCAAATATTTAGAGGCGCGCGTGAGAGCCTAGAGTGTGTAAAGGAGAGCGAGCGGTGATGTTGCCTATAGCAGAGTTGTTTGGAACTCAAACTGGAACCTTCAAGCCGATTTAGTCAAAAGGGCCAACGCCTTCATCGTTATAATGAACAAGAGAACGGTTATAATGATCAAGAAAATTGTTATAATGATCAAGAGAACGGTTATAATGATCAAGAAAATTGTTATAATGATCAAGAGGATGATTATAATGATCAAGAGTATTGTTATAATGATCAGGAGAATTATTATAATGAACACCAGAACTGTTATAATGATCAAGAGAATGGTTATAATGATCAAGAGAGTGGTTATAATGATCAAGAGAATGGTTATAATGATCAAGAGAATGGTTATAATGATCAAGAAAATTGTTATAATGATCAGGAAAATTGTTATAATGTTCAAGAGAATTCTTATAATGATCACGAGAATTGTTATAAGAACTGTTTATTTTTATCGTTTTTTCTTACTTTCGTATTATTTCGTTTCATTGTATTTTCCTACGTTAGACCAGCTACCAATTCTCAAAGCGTCGGCTTTTCTTTCTCTCTCTCTCTTACCCCTCACACATTTTCTATCCTACTATCCCCTTTTTCTCGTTCTCTCCACTTTTTTACTTATTTCTCCCTCCTCCTTTTCTTTTCTACTTCTTCCGCCTCATACTCCTCTGCTTTTGTTTCTTTTCTTCCTTCTCTCATGGCTTCCGACCATATGACGTTGAAATACCGTTAGTCTTACTATCACCGAAGTTAATCAACGTCGATTCTAGTCAGTACCTAGATTGGTAACCGCTTCGAAATACCAGGTGCTGTAAGCTTCCATGTGCGGGTTGTGTAATGCATAACGGCTCAGAATTGTTAATCGGCGTACCGAGTTCCACTTCCAGTTGGGTTTGTTATATTCCCTTACGCACAAATAGCCTTGAGAAAGGCATGAATCGACCTCTTCTCCATCGGTAAGGATCAGTAAATTTGTGTCATAATCGTTATTATGGTTAATAATTCTTGCAGTCTAAAATATGTTCAGGTTTCAAAATGATCTGCAAAAGGTTGATAAGCCGTAAAAAATCAAATCAGTCAATGAATCCTTCTCTAGTTACGTCTCTATCTCCCCCCCCCCCTCTCTTTCGTTTTCGTTTCCCTTTATATATCTCTTTTGGTGTTTCTTTTTAGCAATGCTCTCCTTTTTTTTTCTTTTTTTTTTCTTCTTTTTTACTCTCTCTCTCTCTCTCTCTCTCTCTCTCTCTTTCTTTTACTCATTCTCTTTCCTCTGCTATTTCTCTTTAATTTTCTACTTTTTTCGTGTTGTTTTTCACGTTCTCTATCCCTCTTTCCCTCTCCCTCTTTCCCTCTCCCTCTTTCCCTCTCCCTCTTTTCCTCCCTCTATTGCTCTCTCTCTTTTTCACTCCCTTCTTTCAGTGTTATCCTCTCTTTCTTTATTTTTATTCCCTTTTTCCCTCTTTTCTTTCCTACACTTACTCTTTTCCCTCCTCTCTCTATAACCTTCTATTGCCCGCTTTCTAACAAATTGTTTCTACATCCGTTCTTCGAATTTTCTTTCAAAGCGCCCCCTTTTTTCCTATGTCTACTGCGACTATTTTGTTTCTTTACTCCCTTTCTGGGTTTCCTTTTCTTTTTTTACTTTTTTCTTTTTTTATTTCTCATTTTCTCGTTCTTTTTCTTTACCCTTTCTTCCCCTCGTCTTCACCTTCTACTTGTTTTTCTTTCTCTTTGGCTAACGTCTCCACGTCTATCCTTTTTCCAATCAATCAATTGCGTTCCAATAATCAACGCTATTTTCCCACAGACTTTACAACTTCCTGATGCTGTTTATCGATTCTGGTAAGTCACCACACTTCCGGTCTGATAAGATTCCTTTGTGTTTCTGATTTCCTATCAAAGAGTTCCTATATGACCAAAAAAAATAAATAATTACAACAATGCAAAGGTCAAAGAGTCAGGACTAATATCATATGATTAGTGGTTATAACGAATTGTTTGTAATTAACATTCTTTAATTCTATTCTTATGTAATTCTTTAAATATAATTAATTTTTAATAGACTTAAAAAGTATCAGTCTATATTCCTGAGATGAGCTATTATATACACTATTTACATTATTCGGACTATTGTCCTAATCTTGAAGACGGAAATTAACAGGAGATAACTGACATCCATCAGACATGGCACGTGGAACTAGAACAGTCTACCCCAGCGAGCGAAATAAAGCCTTCAGTTCGACATTCCAACCACCTGAAGAAGGCCGGCGTGTATATCGACCGAAACGTTGTGATAAATATGGCAACAAAGATCAGGACAAAATCCCGAATAATGTAAATAGTGTAGAATTAAAAAGATATATAATAGTCACCTACCGTAGAGCAGCCAATAACACGACAATCTAAGCGGCTGTGTAGCGATACACTTTTTATGATTTTTGACACATTCAGCAAGGTAAATGTTCTTCTTCTATGTGCCGTGTACCTTCAGGACTTTGCTGATCATGGCTCTCCACAATTTCCGGTCCTTTGTAACTCTAAGTAAATTTTTATCTTTTTGTTATTTTTCCTAAACCCTGTTCTGTCGTCATTTTACTGAAGCTCTCTAGGTGGGTTACACGTTGTTTTCCTTTGCCCTTCTTACTTTCAACCAGTCCGAATGCTTCTTAAGAAAATTTATATATAGGCCACTGAGAAACTAATTTAAGTTTAAGATGTAAAAGACAGCCCATTCAAGCCAAGGGTCAATAGGGTTAATACTATTTGCATTTTCCGTTCCGGACGTTGAAGATCATGGCTCTCCGCATTTTCCTGTACTTTGTAGCTCTTAATACATTTTCTATTTTTCTTATCTCTCTTAACCACAGTTCTACCATCCATTTACTCAAGCTCGTTTTCTTCTACTTCAGTTGACTTCAGTCTGTCCTGTGAGTATCAAATTTTCCAAACCCACTTTCCAAACAACACAAATCCCTAATTTCCTTCGAAGATTATTTTATTACATAAAAAGTTACTTAATTTTTAAATACAGTGTAACCCGGATATAAGAGAGTTGTCTGGACAGGAGAAGTCTCTTATATCCGGGTTTCTCCTATATCCGGGTATGGTCTATTTTGTTTAGGTAAGTATGGCTCTAATTTGGGACCAGATAAAATCTCTCTTATATCCGGGTCTCTTATATCCGGGTTACACTGTATCAGTTTTTTGTTGTTTTCCCGACTTTGAATTTTCTGGAATTATGAATTTAACGTTCTTTTACACGCGCATTTGCAGGAATTTTTGCTTTTATTTACGTCTCCATTTTTTGGCTCAAGATTTTTCTTCCAGTCGTAATTTTTTTATTCTTCGAAATTAAATTTTTCTTCGAATCCACTGTAGACTTAAAATTCTGTTGCTTCAAGTCTCTTCATCTTATATGAGATTGTCCAGTATTCACTACCATACCTTTACAAAAATGTGCTAAGATAGAAAATGCACCCTGGAAGTTTTGAGAATTATTCAGGGGAGACTTTGATTTATTTCCAAACTATACAAATCCCTAATCTCCTTCGGAGTAAAAAAAAACTTCGAACTTCAACGCTCTTGTTGTAGAGATACAGTCATTTCTTGAAAGTCTCACCATAGTCCTTCAAAGGAAAGATGTCTAGGGTCCTAGTTACAGCCAATTCCACTCCCGCCACCTCCTCAAAACGTTCATCCATAACAAGTTTTGTTCATTCAATAGCTTTTTTGATAAATTTCTATGTTACTCTTCGTGACAACGCACCAGAAATACGTAGTATAAACTAGGGAATATAAAAATTGTTGAAATCAAAGGTATGATATATATATATATATATATATATATATATATATATATTAATATTATGCAGTGTTACATTAGAACATGCATATACCCACTACAAAACTGTAGATCTTGTTTCAACGTTAAAAATTTCTTTTAACGTTTCATCAGGTGGGAGATCACGATGCTAACCTGATGAACCGTTAAAAATATTTTTTAACGTTGAAACAAGATGTACAGTTTTGTAGTGGGTATATGCATGTTCTAATGTAACACTGCATAATAAATAAATAAATAATAATAAATATTTATTGCTCTAGATTTGTATTGAGCTCTGTTTTAAATTAATGTTTTGAACGCTGAAAACTTACTCTTCGTCCTTTTACATATATATCTATATATATATATATATATATATATATATATATATATATATATATAGCATCCATGATCTCGAGAGATCATAGATCTGTGCAGATATGTCTCGCCTGGTGATTGCTGCTCAACATCTGTTATGGTTGTACAGGCCCACACAGTAGTCTCGGTTGTAACGGTGAAGATGCTCTCCCCGATGTCGCCTCATTTTCTTTTGTTCGAACACGTTTCTCTCCGGTAGCAAGCATCCATTTCTTCTCTCCTTGTTCCAGCCGTAGGTTTAAATCGCATGAGCAATCGTTGATGACGTCGTCCCATCTTTCGATGTCCATTTACATCGCCCTCATGGCACGTTTGCAGATGTTCTTGAAGCGAAGATAAGGTCGCTCTGTTTCCCCGTACAGAGGGGCCTCAGACTCCTCGGAGGACAGTTGCTTCCCGTTTTTTTTTTTTTTTTTGCGCTAAGACGAAGTTGGAGTGTCCTCTCCAGGATTCAGGCCTAGTCAGGATTTTATGAGAGATCGGCGGTTGCTCCTGAAGCATGCTTCGGCTATCCACACTACCGATGTTGTCCAAGAGTCCAATACAATTTCGCATCGACGTAGTCGCAGGAGTTACCAGAACGAAGATGAATATAACATCGGACTGTCTTAGGGACTGCGGCTCCGGATTTGTAATCAGGGTTTACTCCCAAAACATTTCCTATGATTGTGTATAGCAGCGGATGTTTAAATCAGAGTATCCCTTCTTTTAGATGGACTACTCTCCCGGGCTAAGGAGTTACATGTACTTGAATTGCATGCATATATATATATATATATATATATATATATATATATATATATATATAGAGAGAGAGAGAGATAGATATAGATATAGATATAGATATAGTTTTAAGGTGTGCTATATTTATGGGATAAAGTGCTCAATATCAGACATAGAGCTTATGTAAATATAAAAGTGAACATTGAAGTCAACACTCAGAAGTGACAGGCTGTTTCATGCCAGACACATGACGGCCTGACGATTGCGTCTAGCATGAAACAGCCTGTCGCCTCTGAGTCTTGACTTCAATGTTCACTTTTACACACACATATATATGTGTGTGTGTGTGTGTTTATAAAATCTTGTTTTCAGAATTCGTCAGGCACATATTGCGATTGAACAACTTATTACAGTTGTTTTAAAAAAATACTCGGTCATATGTGGGGAATACTAAATATACTCAGATTCAAAGCTGGAAGTTAATATTAGGTTGGTGCAAAAATAATGACGTAATAATGTCGTTTTTTGACGTTAAAAAATACGTCAAAAAACGACATTATTACGTCATTATTTTTGCACCAACCTAATAATTCACTCCAAACAAGGCGATAATGCCACTAAGACGCATTATTACGTCATTATTTTTGCACCAACCTAATATAAATCCAATATATTGGGAAAAATAATGCCAAAAAAAAAAAAAGAATGATGTAACCTTAAAGCTTATATGGTACATGTTCTTCTTTTGGGGAAAAACGCCATATTTAAATTATAAAAATTATAAAGCGTAAGAAGCAAGCAATATGAATAATACGGAGCGGGTAAGTGCAGTGGATTGCAGATTGTTTATAAATAATGTCTATGTTTCCAGGGTGTAACATTGCACAGTATATAAATCTAACGTTTAATAATATTAGGATATAAATTTAAGAAATAAAAAGTGTAGATAGAGAAGGTAAAAATGTGAAAAAAATGTATATTTAAACAAAGAGGAACCTTATATAACCCGTTACATATTAATAAGACGCTTAAATGTTTAAAATAGTAATAAGTATTTAACATAAAATATTTCATGGGCAGTTGAAGTTTTATTAAAAAGATTTATGCAGAATCAAAATACTTTAGGAGTGATCTTTTATAGGTATAAGGTACTACGAGTTCACAGTGTTTGTTCAGCCGGTTGAGTCGTTAATATTTTTGAGAATGAATCCTTTTTTCCAGCAATCACAGGTTACATCGGTCGCCGCGGTCGGAAAAGGTTGTAGTTTTGGCGACAAAATTCCAGTTTACCGCACACACACACGCACACACACACACACATATATATATATATATATATATATATATAGCTCCTAGCGGCTCCTACTGATATCAACCATTACACTTCAAGTATGAATTTAGTTCTCCGAGCCGATGGCGTATTTCGTATTGAGAAAAACGTTAAAATTCCTTTCCTTTCTGCCGTGCGACGATTCTCTATAGGTAAGATAAGTGATTGATGTCAAATCAGTTGGGTTTCGGAGTTCACGATAGACGACTATGGGCTTCGTATTTGGGGGCTGTTAATGCCAGAGCAATAATAGGCGACTGTTGTCCCCACACCGCTCCTTTTATCAACTATCGTGACATGCACATAACGAGACATTTGTCAAGATATCTTGCAATGTAAAAGAGCGCAGAGAAAAGCAAAATAATTGGTTATCTGACATAAAGCATATACACATATCAACAAATAACTGAAACATAGATAAGAGAGTTTGTTGACATAGATTTAGAATAGAGCATTTTATTAGTTTGGTTTGGTTTGGTTTGTTTTACGGTATATCAACCTCAATGCTTCATTTGATGCCGATAACTTTTTTTTCCTCGTAATATTTTTGTTTTGTCAAAAATTTATTTCTGGTAATATTTTTTTTCTCCTCAAAATTGTATAGCTGGTAATATTTTTTACAAGTGTTTTGCTGGTAATATTTTTTTTCAATAACGTATTGCCGATAAAGGTTTCTTTTGTTTTGTTTTTTTTTCAAAAAAGCATTGCTGGTAATAGTTTTTGTCTCCATAAATTTATTTCTGGAAATAATTTTTTTACAAAGTATTTCTGGTATAAAAACCTATTTTTACCCTTACAAAATGCGTTTTACCTCAGTTTCGGGGTTAACCATCTGCCCATAGCTGGGACCCCTAACAGGTGCTACCACCTGGGGTCAGAGTGGACCTGGGAAACATCAGCAATTAAGAGGTGGTTCCACGCTCCTCAAAGCTTCCTGATCAGAGGCCTTGCTGTTGGACGTAGTTTAACGTCTTACCCTGGACGCGGATGTAGTTTAATATTTTACCCTGGACGGAGCATTTTATTACCTGGTATCCGCATGGACGCAAGATTGCATGGTGGGCTATCAAAAATCCTCTATTTCCAAGGTGAAATAATGAAAACATTTGGGATGTGCACTTAATTTTTTCTTTTAGATTTTTACATGTCTCGATAGTAAGCCTGATCAATTCGACAAGTTCAAAATGGTAGCCGACGTGGAAAACGATCTCCAACTTGTCGTTAACTGAGGCAAAAGATAGCTTGTTCATTTTAATGCCTCCAAAACTAAAGACATCTCCATTAATCATAAGAGAGACTCTTCACATATTTCCACCAGCATGGCTGATGCTAAACTCCAGGAAAGTGACTTGTTGGGCTTCACGTTCACAACCGACATGAAATAGAAAGACTATGTTGAATCCATTGTTAGCTCACTATGTCTTTTTCTCTCTGTGACAATTTTTCTCTCTAGAATCTATCTGACAGATCTCTAAGTCTACCATTCGTCCATGCTTAGACTATCACTGCCCCTGCTATTTACCTTGATGAGATTAGAAGAATAATCAGCAATATTACTGGCCCTGATCTGACAGCTCGGCTTTAGCCACGTTCCCAAGTGTTGCCGCCCTGTGACTTTCTATAAATAATTTCATGATAATTGTTCGGGTGAGCTCTTCCCCTCCCTCGTTAGATGGTCAGTGATGTCAGTTCTCTGGGGGATGCAGGGTGTCTTTCGTTTCGGGTGTGTTTTTCGTGTTTGAATAAGTGGGTCTTTGAGTGAGTGCATAGGATGAATGAATGTTTTATATTATTATAGTTCCGCATTGATTTCGTCCACTTAACTGATGTTTCTGCCACATTTAAGGATTGTTGGATGGGGGCATTAAAAACATTATTTTATTTGGTTTCTTGTAAATAGTTTTGTTTTTCATATTGTAAATACTCATTGGGGCTAGTTTTTAAATTGTTGTTTTATTCCCCTCCCCACCTCACAGACAATGAATTGTACATATGGAGAATAGTTAGGATTTTTATAGAGACAATGAAGTATTATGGGGGATATAGTAAGAAAGATAAGTAAGAATACATTGTTTTGTTAGGAATATTGTTGTATGTTTGGGTCAGTGTTGGTAGCTAGCTAAATTTAAAATTAAGACAGATGAAGAGGGTCCTTTTCTCCTTTACCCAATTGGCCTTGTCCCACATTTTGTAAATATTTAAAAAATAAATATCGTTCTTCGCTATAGTACCTAGATTTTTCTTGAATTTAATCGCAGTACTAGATTGGCGTTGAGGTCTCATCAATTTACATCTGAGCTAGCTAGATGCAGCCGTAAGTTTTATGTTAACACTTTCTTTTCTCGCACTACTCGCTTTGGGAACTCCTTTCCAGATCCATGCTTTCCAGCTAACTTTAATCTGAAAAAATGCAATGTCAATCGCTATCTCCTGTCCTCCGCAATCTACTATTTCCGCTCATTATTAATGTTTCTGTTCTTAATTCTTCCACACTCTGTAACCCTTTGAGTTTTAGTGGCTTTATTGCCTTATATGTGAGGACGATTAAAAAACAAAAAGATTATAAGGATGTATTTTTAACTATATTTTCTATTTATTAAGATATTTGTGCTGACCAACAAGTACAATTAAACTCAGCCTTATATTTCCACTATGATTGACTGTAGTGCCGTTTGTCGCAAACCAGATCAGCCAAGAAGCAAGAAAACGTTCTAGTTACGTGCTACTATTACAAATAACTTGTTTTATCAGACTCCATATTTGTGTGTCGATAAAACATTTAAGGACACCAAAAAGCATAAAAGCAATAAACATATATGTGAGAGAAAAGTACCTTAGAATCTCTGAATATAACTATTGATCATAAATCAAATTAAAGTAAATAACTCCAATGTTCAGACTCTAGAGAGCATTTGTTTGATTATTTTATCTATATCAGTGACGATTGGTGTTGTTATATATATATATATATATATATATATATATATATATATATATATATATATATATTTAGTTTATGAAAAACTACGTAATCCGTAATGGAAGACCCAAGGAGGATAAAATCCAGAGAGTGCAATGTAAATCCAGAGCAAATAATTTAAATAAAAACAGACCACTTTAAGGTTCCATGTAATAAATTATTTCACCACAGCCCTTTTAAAGGACTGCAGATCATCAGACTTTACTTCCAAAGCTTTAGAAGTAAAGTCTGATGGTACGCATTCCTTTAAAAGGGCTGTGGTGAAATAATTTATTACATGTAACATTAAAGAGGTCTGTTTTATATATATATATATATATATATATATATATATATATATATATATATATATATATATATATATATATGGGGTTGGTGTTGGTGTATACGGAATAAATACCAATAACCAAAAAATTTAACATTCTTTATACTTTACATAAATGAAGTACCTTATGTTTATTTGTGAATATCTATGCTTTTGATACAGTGGTATATGGGTACACGTCCAAAATACTACATAACCAGAGTTTGGCAGCAGATCAATCTTCTGGCCTACCTCTATCAACTAATTGTAGGAAAAACTGACTGCTCACATTCAATCCCTCGAAAAACAAACTAGTGACATTCCATCATGACCCGTCAGACCCAGACCTGTCACCAATCACGATAAACGGATGTACCCTCAAGGAGACCCCATACATTGAGCGCCTATTGGACTTAACGTAGACCTCAAATGGAATCAATACATTCGATCCATAGCTAAAGAGTCTGGGAAAATGGTTGATTCTCTGTATCACTCCTCCTGCTGACCTCTAGCCTTACAAGAACCAGATCACACCTAAAATGGAGTACTGCTGCCATGTATGGGCAGGAACTATCAGTCTTCACTTTCTAGTCCCGATAGAGTCCAAAAGCATCTCCACGTCATTGTGGGGGAAAAATTATTATTATTTTTCACTTTAAAATTTCTTTCACTATATCGCTATTTCCATGGAAAGTACTCAGACGAACTAGATTACTTAACTCCGCTTGTTCTTATATTCACGTCTAAGACACGCCATACCAAGCACATTGTAGCAAACCCACTTCATTCTCTTCACATTCTTTTAGTAAAATGTAGATTCTACTTGAGCGCTGCTTTATGGAACCAACTCCCAAGGAAATACTTCCATGATTAAAACAGACTTAACCTTTTCAAGTAGGGTTAACCGTTACTTTTACTACATATCCGCATAATCTATGCCGCTTACTCTGTATGCCTCTAGCTTGAGAGGCTCCAGGGCTATAGAAATAGCGAATGCGTAGCAATAAACTTGCAACGTTGCGTCTGTTGAAAAGAGGCAGCAGAGTGAAAAATAATTAATTCCCTACAAAACCTTACAAACGATTTTAAAAACTATCAAGCCTCATAAACAAGGTTTGAGCAGCTCCAGGCCAGGCATTACGGCAATACTCCACAACTTTGACATAAAAAATGCTACGGTGATCAAAGGATAAAATAATTCACTACGACATATATGTCTAGAGTGCCTTATTCGCAAGGTCATCTACAGAAAATTTCTTACAACTTTTCCCCATTCCTGGCAGATCTAAATCCTAAAATTCCCAGCCCCCTCAGTCGTCCGCATGTGTCCGCATGTGTAATATTACCAACAGGGAGAATTTAGTCCGATGAAATAATGAAGGACGAACACGAAGAGGAAGCTATGAAGAGATCAGAGTATCGTTCCAGCTGCCATTCAGGAATAATGCACCATCAAGAAGTAAGCATCAGTCAACTTCGTGCAACACAAAAGCAAAATAAGACAGTTAACTGTGTTCCTGCTGAACTTGGATACAATACATTCTCCTCAATGCTTGTGGTCTTTTGTGAAATTATCTAGCCGGTCATGCCCGTCATAGGCATGAAGATAATTAGTTCGTGGTCGTCGGAACCCCATACGTCGAACTCGATGAAAGAAGCTATTATATATATATATATATATATATATATATATATATATATACATATATATATATATATGCATGAAGAAATTTTAAAAAATGTCTTTAATAAATAAATTTCTTAATATATGACGTCATTTGTCTACATTTGATACGCCATGAGCAGTTATGAATGTACGAGATTCATGGAAGATTGAAGTTTATAAGCAGTAAATTCGACCTTGCCTACCGCTCCTTTGTGGCCGAGTCGGTTAAGGTACGTCAGCGTAAATGACGGTTCCGTATAGGATGCAGGTTCGAATCCTGTCCAAGGACGAATATTTTCTATGAAAATTTCTCGGACATTCAGGCCGGTAAATATTATTTAATACTGTTTATTATAAACAGAGCATTTACTTAAATACTTGTATCTATAAAAAGAACGTTAAACATAAAAATGTCTTTAATAAATAAATTGTCGGACTTTGCCCATTTCTTAATATATATATATATATATATATATATATATATATATATATATATATATATATATGTTTGTGTGTGTGTGTATCTGTGTTCGTGCATGTATATGTGTGTGTGTGTGTATGCGTCCTTGCCTGTGTATGTATGTACATAAAAAGCCACAGATACACATATTATCCTAAAATAAACTTTCAAATATACGCACACAAACACGCGCACGCACATATATATATATATATGTGTGTGTTTGTATAAATGTATATTTGTGTGTATGTATCTATAAAGCATGCATTTAAATAGATATTTATATAAACGAGTATGTCTTCGGTATCTGAAACCTTTCTCAACAAAATAATATTATGATTTAATTTGGTTAAAAGCCATTTTTTCATGGTGCCTTTATGTACGATAAACAAACTGACCGAGGATCAAAAAAAAATCGGTCCACTGATCATGTTTTGAGAAAAAAATATAAGAAAATCCATGTTCTTCTTTTTCATATTGGGCAAAACTGTTGCAAAAGCGAAGATTATTGATTAAGCCTACGGAATTAGTTTTGGTCCGTAGCATTTTCTGTCGTGAATGGTTTCCGAAGTTCAAGGAAGGTGCATTTATCTTGTTGGACAAGCCAAACGGCTACAGACTGCACGATATTTTAAAACGATTACTTTCAAAATCTTTTTTTCAATGATGACCCCATTCGATTTGCATTTGTCTGGAAAACTTTGCGTTGATTACTAAGCACAGTTTTAAGACGTTTACAAAGAATAAGTTTTTTTGTTTTTTTTAAATCGGTTGAATCCTAAATTCTTTTGAGAAAAGAACGAGACGGCATCTCACTACGAGAAATTTCAGACATGACTTTCAACGTGTAAGACTCTCACAAAAGATGAAAAAATTAGTTCGTTACGATAATCCGTAGTGTCAGAAATTATATTTGTCCTCTTTCCACTGTTACTCTCTACATTGTTTGGAACATATATTCATTTCTAAATAAAGACATGTGGTCAAAGGTTTACTAGCTAAACATGTCAGACTGAAGTTGTTCAAACTGCCTTAAACATTTTCCTATAAATATATACGGTATAACTAATCCGCAGTGTCGCTAATATAGTCATGTATATACACGTGGGTGAAGTCATTTTCTCCAACCTACAAAAGCTTTGCCACAAACCCAACATTGCAAGCCTGTCGCTACTTCCATGACAAATGTTCAAAGGAAGTGAATTATTATTTCTAAAGAAGCAGTTTCAAATAATTCCATTAACCATATTCTCGATAAATAAATCAAACTATCGTTTCAAAGGATTTTTTAAAAGCAATAATACAAATAAAAAATAACGTTAAAATGCTATTAAATATTAAAAATACTATTAAGCTGTTCCAGCGGAACCAACACAGTAACCAGAAATTACGCGAAACTATCATGAGGCGCCTAATACATAGATACAGTTTTCCTGAACAAATAAACAAATTAAACTTATCACCCAATTTAAAATCCTAAAAGCCTCCATGATCATCACCAACAACACAGCAAAAATAAATAAAAATTCAACAAACCAATGTTGTCTGAAATTTGCTCGTAAAAATAATTCATAGACACTGGTTTCACAACAACCACATTATCGCGTCGTTTGAGGTGCCATTTATCTGATTATCGTTCAATCAAATCTCATATCTCCAAGCAACACAAAGCATAAACCCAGACAATGTTTGACGTTTAATACTGACATGAAGTGTAACGATTATGTCGAATCAATTACTAAGTCTGCTATTAGAAAAGTTCGTTCCCTATGTGATTCTGGATAATTTTTCTTTGCCAAAATTTATCTTATATCTATATAAGTCTGACTGACATTCATCAGCGCATTGAATGCTGTTGTTTGCATATGTTCTTGTGCTTCTGCTATATATCTATAGATTCGTCACATAATCCAGATAAAAATTGGCAATATTATTGGTCTTTACCTGTCATCTCGCCGTTATGTAGCTTCCATGGATAATTTTTTATATTTTCCTTGTAATTGTTCTATTGAGCTTCCCTTTTTTTTGGTAACTCATGAATTTAAGCGCAGTACTATATTGGGAATTAGGTCTCATTATTTTTATTTTGAAATTGCTAAAGGCAACCATAAGATCTATGATAATAGTTTCTTCATTCGCACCCATCGATTATGCAAATTTCCCCAGCTTCGTGATTTCTTGTTAACTATGATCTTCGAAAATTTAAATAGAATATTAATCACTATCATCTGTTCTTTTAGTGCCTTTTATCCCCATTTTTTTTCTTTCACACTCCGTAGTCCCTTTAGGTCTTAGTAGCGTTATCGCCTTGCATGGGGTGAAATGATAAAAAAAACCTAAAAATTTAAAATTCCGTATAAATTCCTAATTATCTATTAATGACTTCAGCCGGTGTTTAAATTGTAATAATGACTAAGATTTCGAATAATTTCCATCAATCTATTTAAGCAAGATGCCGAGAAACGGGAAAATTCGTTAGAAACAGAGAAAAGAATGATGGATTACTATGTGATATCTATCTTCATACGTGGGTGTGAATGCTGGAAAATCCCCCCAAGAAAAAAATAAGAAAACTAGAAGCAGCAGAAACCTTGTTCTACAAAAGAGTACTGACAATTCCATGGGCGGAGCGAATAAGAAACAAGGAAGTCTTAAAGAAAATGGCAACAGAAAGATAACTCAAAATCAGGAAAAGACAGCTGCAATTCCTTTGACGCATAATAAGGAAGAAAGGCTTGAAAAACTCAACACTCATGTGTCATGTTGAAAGCAAGAGAGCTAGGATAAGACAGCGAGTCAATTACCTTACAAGCTTGTGTTATTTGAACAAAGAGTGGGACATGTCACAAAGGGAACCCCATACGACAGAAAGTTATGGAGGGTCATGATCGCGCACATCCTGAAGGGACTCTACACAGAAGATCTATCTATCTATCTATCTATCTATCTATCTATCTATCTATTTTCTAACTATGATCTATCTATTTTCTAAATATGATCAATGTTTCTATATCTCTCAGTCTGTTCACTTTCTGTGTTTCTATCTATCTCAGTCTGTTCACTATCTATCTATCTATCTATCTATTTTATATGGATGATCTATCTATCTAAGTATGATCTATCTATCTATTTTCTAACTATGATCTATCTATTTTCTAAATATGATCTATGTTTCTATCTCTCTCAGTCTGTTCACTTTCTGTGTTTCTATCTATCTCAGTCTGTTCACTATCTATCTATCTATCTATCTATCTATTTTCTATGGCTGATCTATCAATCTAAGTATGATCTATCTATCTATTTTCTAACTCTGATCTATCTATTTTCTAACTATGATCTATGTTTCTATCTATCTCAGTCTGTTCACTTTCTGTGTTTCTATCTATCTCAGTCTGTTTACTATCTATCTGTCTATCTATCTCAATTTCTTCCTATCTATCTACCTATTAGAATATCAGGATTGACTACATATACGTTCGCGTTCTCCTATCTTCTGGTGCATATGACAATATTTTAAGCGGTAGATATAAATAAAAGAAAACTATCCTGAAAAGAAATATCATACTTTTACGGCTTTGATATATTTCACAGAGAGCGAATATTATATCCTTTGTCACAATTAAGGTTTTTATTGCCATTGAACGAATCCTGATGCAATGTTTCCAGCGCCCTCTACTGGTCACTAATAGTACATCAGTGACAAGAATATTGAATTTTCCATCTTTATACGCATTGTTTTATTATTCTGGACTGGAATTATGTGGCTGGTTTTCGTTTTAACACTTCATCTTGTCATGGAATGTATTTGTGTCCTGTAATGAACGTGCGTAAGGTGAACCGTTTTCAATAGCTAGGTATGTAGAGGCACTTCTTTATCTTCACAGAGAGATAGATAGATAGATAGATAGATAGATAGATAGATAGATAGATAGATAGATAGATAGATAGATAATGGACTGATTGAGATAGATAGATAGATAGATAGATAGATAGATAGATAGATAGATAGATAGATAATGGACTGATTGAGATAGATAGATAGATAGATAGATAGATAGATAGATAGATAGATAGATAGATAGATAGATAGATAATGGACTGATAGATAGATAGATAGATAGATAGATAGATAGATAGATAGATAGATAGATACGAGGGTAGGCTGAAAAGTTCATAGGTTGACTATAGCTGTTATATCTTACATGTATTAATTTTAACTCTTCTTATTATTGAAGTAATGATTGTTCAACCCAGTGCGTCGTGTCATTAGTCCAAAGGGGTCCAGAATTAATTTAAGCATTCTGGAGACTTTCAGCGAATGGTGAACCCTATCAAACCATTTATGGGGCGTCTATCGCACGTAAATATGAGGAAGGTATGGAGATCCCTGCGACGACATAGCTCAATAACTCTGCTGAGGAATCCATGCTAGGTTGCAGCAACTCACCTTACTAGAGGGTCTCCTACGCCATATTGGACACCTGCCGCATGACTTTTGAAATTTCTGTAGGAATTTATTAATATTTTTTACACCTTATCAATTTTTACAGGTTATTTAAAGCCAGAAAATATGTTTTTAGATAAAAAAAATTACTGATACAGATCCTACTAATTAACCCATAGCTGGGGAGAAGAGGTAGATTCATTACCATTTTCTCAAAGATTTTGAGCGGAGATGAATATTATGAACTGGAAGTCGGCTCTTCGATTATCAATTCTTACACCATCAGCATATCCAAACTTACAGCAACTGCTATTCCCAAGGAGTTCTCTCTACTTACTCACCAGGCTTGATGTTGCTTAACTTCGGTGATCGTAGGTGAACCGCCGTTTCACCATGATGTGGAAATAAGCCTTATATATATATATATATATATATATATATATATATATATATATATATATATATATATATATATATATATATACGGAGAACCCTAACAATAATATGATATACATTGGGTCCACGAAAAATGCCTTTAAAACCAGATGGAGGCAGCATAAATGCTCCTTCAACAACATAAACTTTAGACATCAGACCTCTCTATCTAAATATTTTTGGCACCTGAAAGAAAAAAATAGGACACCTAAAGTAAAATGGAAAATCATTAACAGGACCAGAACTTGCAAAACTTGGGATGACCCATGCCCTTTGTGCCTCCATGAGAAACTACACATTATTAAGATTCTAAACAATAAAAACCTATTAAACAACAGGCAAGAATTAACGGTTTTCTGCCGACACAACCGAACTTACGCTCTGAATAACTAGCTAAAAACACGTATACAATAAAATAAATTTTAAAATCCATAGCCCATATACATAGTTTTAATACCCTACAAAAATTGATAACCCTTTATGAAGTCGTCAAATAACAAACGTTACGGCCTTTTCATATACACAAATCCCTTTCATAAAGAGATATAATAAAAGAATAAAATAAAAATAAATAAATAAATCTCCGTAGACGCTCAAGCCAGACTATGCGAAAACTTCCTCCGTCGTAAATTTAGCCACCCCCACCTTACCGTGACCCGGCATCTATGAAAGTAACTCTATACTGATACAAATTATTAACACCCCACCCCTGCCGATTCTAAACAATCCGCCCTTGATGTTACCATGAAAATATTTGATTTCAATTCTGACCATACTATTAAATCTCGTAAATTTCAGAAATAAGTCATTCCCAAAAAAATTTCGCTTCAAGTTAATTCAAATATTATTTTGAAGTTTTCGGCTCTTGTTTTGAAACATGAGACCTCTTATGTAGCGAGTTGGAATCATATTTTTAAATAAATAATTATATTTATGCTCTACTATCGTATCGAGCACTATTTTTTAAAAATAATTACAAAAATACTAAGGAACTTTGGATTATTTACCAAACCAGTTTCTTTCCTATTTTCTACAATATTTTCACATATATATATATATATATATATATATATATATATATATATATATATATATATATACGTGTTAACGGTTTTTTGCCGACATCATCAAATTCGCGCATTGAACAATTTAGCTTATAAACTAACATACAATAAATTAACTTTTTAATCCATGGACCCAATAAAAAGTTTTAAGACCCTACAAAAAATGATAGCCCTTTATGAAGTCGTCAAATAACAAAGGTTTTATATACACAAAACCCTTTCATAAAGTAATTAAACAAATAAGTAATAAAACAAAAAAATAAATTAATCTTCATAGACAAGTTAACCTGACTGATTGAAAACATCTTCCGCTTTAAATTTGGACACCCCCACCTTACCCTGACTTAAGATCTATGAAAGTAACTCTATGTTGATACATATCATTAGCAGATAACATCCCTACCTATTTCAAATATCCACGATGGCTGTCACCATGGGAATTTTAGATTCCGATATAAAACACGTAAATTTCAGAAACAAGTTATTCCAAAAAATTTCGCTTGAAGATGAAACAGAGCTCACTTTAATTCAATTTAATTCTAATAATTATATTGAAGTTTTCGGCTCTTGTTTTTGAAACATGAGACTTCTTATGTAGCGTGTTGGAACCATATTTTTAAATAAATAATTATATTTATCCTCTACTTTTTGTATCGAGCACTATTTTTTAAAAAATAATAACTAAAATAACTAAAGAACCTTGGATTACTAACCTAACCCGTTCTTTCCTATTTTCTATATATTTTCACACACACACACACACACACACACACATACACACACACACACGCACACGCACATATATATATATATATATTTAAGTTATGAAAACTTGGTAATCGGTATTCGTAATCCCAAGCAGGATGAAATCCTGAGAGCTGTTATTTTTCTCGGCTATTTATATATATATACGGGTTAGTGGTGCATTGTGGGTATTCTGTTATGGCGGTTATTTCACCGGAAGTCGTTTGTTTATCTATTTAGGTCAAATTATATTCCTTGTTTTTATTTTTATTTTTTTTATTTTTGTTTTTATTTTTGTTTCTTATTTTATTTATTTATTTTTTTATTTCTTAACGTAGTAAAAATTTGTTTATATCACTTATTTAACAGTTTTGTTTTGGTTTGGGAATTTAATTAAAGCTATTTGTTCAGTTTTGGGGTTGATTGTTGTAGTTCATTCTAAGTATTATTTTGGCGGGAACAGTTTTTAATTGATTATCTTTTTATTTGGGATTGGTTTGTTTATTTATTTACTTGGATGAGTTTAGGTTAATTTATTTTACTTGTATATTTTCTCTTTTCGGTTTTCGATTTTTTAGGTAACATAGTATTTTTTTATGTTTTATTTCTATTTTTATTTTTTATATATTTTTTTTTTTTTTTTTTTTTTTTGCTTATTAGTATATTTATTTGTTTTTATTTTATTTTTTCCGTTTTTTAATTTTTTAGGTTACGTAGTAAAAATTTATTTTCATGTCTGCATTTTGAGATGAGTTCGGATCTTTTGTTTAATAATTTATTTTGGTCGGGAAAAGTAATGATAGCTATTTTTTCCTCCGAGCAAAGTTTGCAAGTTTTTGATTGGTTATTGTAGGCTGATGATTTTTTCCTTATCTTCCAAGATATTTTTGGTGTGATGTTCGTTTTAAATATAGCGTTTAAGTGATAATGTGTAAAAATATATATATATATATATACAGTGTAACCCGGATATGAGACCCTGATATAAGAGAAACCCGGATATAAGAGAGATTTTATCTGGTCCCAAATTATTCCGATACTTACCTAAACAAGATAGAGCAAACCCAGACATAAGAGAAACCCGGATATAACAGACTTCTTCTCCGGTCCCGACAACACTCTTATATCCGGGTTACACTGTATATATATATATATATATATATATATATATATATATATATAGAGAGAGAGAGAGAGGGGGGGCGGAATTTTACGTACCCATTCCTTGAATAAAGATACCAATGACCGACAGGGTCAGGTTCATAGAAGTGCTTTGCAGTATTAGCAGTAGTAGTCATTGTTTACAAATTCACGCTTTCTCTCAAGAGTGCTCGACTGGAATTACATTTTCCAGATCCCTATATATATATATATATATATATATATATATATATGTGTGTGTGTGTGTGTGTGTGTGTGTGTGTGTGTGTGTGTCTGTTTGCGTGTGTGTGTGTGCGTGTGTGTAGGGGAGGATATATAATAGTAACCAAAACAAAAGTAAAGATGGTCATACAAGGGGAAAACTTCTTTTCGACGTGTATGTCTCGTCTCTTGGCGCCCTCCTCGAATTAAAATAAAAAACTGACAAAACTGTAGGTGAAGAAAATGCTGTGTGATCTCGGGGGATAAACGGGAAATATGAATTAAATTAAATTACATTAAATTATCACCCTCCAATGACCGGGGTCAACAGAAAGTCCGTCCGCCTGTTGGTTTGTTGGTTTGTTTGTTTAGTCTATATCCATATTAGGGCCTTTGGTGTTGTTGGATTTTAAATCAGTCCGGCAAAATTGAAAGTGATTTTCACCGATTAAGCCCTATGGATAAAATGGAATTTTTAACATCTGCTCCTACTTTAATGCATCGCTGTTCGTAAAAATTAAGCGATATGGCAGCTGGTATCGCGCTTATATAGAACGTATATAATGCGTTAAAGATACCTTTCTTCTTCTGTGTGCCGGTAGCCTAGAGTCTCTGACTGATGTCAAATCTGTTGAGTTTCGATCCCGAGGATGTCTAATCACACTGATGAAGTATGATACAGTGGAACATGCTGTCTGTGGATGATTATATATATATATATATATATATATATATATATATATATATATATATATATATATATATATATAGGGTCTACCTACACAAAAGCAATATAAAATTGACAGACAAAAGAAAACTTTTTGTATCACAACACATTTTCAAATGTAACCAGGGTAAGTTTAATATCATGCCGATATATCAAACAGACAATTACTCGTACCTACAAATACAGGAAAAAAACTTTATAAACAAATTTAAACCCGAACTAAATAGATCATAACCCCCCACACAAAAACACACAACATGCACACAAGGTGACCAAACACAATGATCAAATCACTCACATACATGAGCGCACGCTCATATACGGGAGATATGAGATTATATACATGTATGCACACATTTACATATATATATATATGTGGAAATCTCCGCTTTTACCTGAAGACGGTCACGAGACCAGAAACACGTGTAGTGTAACATTATGTAAAACAAAGCATAATATTTTTTTCTAAATAAATCCACATTACAACCAAAAACGTTTACGGCACGTCTCTTCTCTTCTTTTTAATATATATATATATATATGTGTGTGTATGTGTGGTGTGTGTGTGTGTGTGTTTGTAGATAGATAGATATGTGTGTGTGTGGTGTGTGTGTGTGCGTGTGTGTTTGTAGATAGATAGATATATGTGTGTGTGTGTACGTGTGTGTGCGTGTGTGTGTGTTTGTAGATAGATAGATAGATATGTGTGTGTGTGTGTGTTTGTAGATAGATAGATATGTGTGTGTGTGGTGTGTGTGTGTGTGTTTGTAGATAGATAGATAGATATGTGTGTGTGTGTGGTGTGTGTGTGTGTGCGTGTGTGTTTGTAGATAGATAGATAGATATATGTGTGTGTGTGCGTGTGTGTGTGTTTGTAGATAGATAGATATGTGTGTGTCTGTGTGTTTGTAGATAGATAGATATGTGTGGTGTGTGTGTGTGTGTGTTTGTGTTTGTAGATAGATAGATATGTGTGTGTGTGGGTGTGTTTGTAGATAGATAGATAGATATATGTGTCTGTGTGTTTGTAGATAGATAGATAGATATATGTGTGTGTGTGAACGTGTGTGTGTGTTTGTAGATAGATATATGTGTGTGTGTGGGTGCGTGTGTGTTTGTAGATAGATAGATATATGTGTGTGTGTGCGTGTGTGTGTGTTTGTAGATAGATAGATATATGTGTGTGTGTTTGTGTTTGTAGATAGATAGATAGATATATGTGTGTGTGTGTGCGTGTGTGTGTGTGTGTTTGTAGATAGATAGATAGATATATGTGTGTGTGTGCGTGTGTGTTTGTAGATAGATAGATAGATATGTGCGTGTGTGTGTGTGTATGCGTGCGTGTGTGTTTGTAGATAGATAGATATGTGTCTGCGTGCTTGTGTTTGTAGATAGATAGATATATGTGTGTGTGTGCGTGTGTGTGTGTTTGTGTTTGTAGATAGATAGATATATGTGTGTGTGTGTTTGTGTTTATAGATAGATAGATAGATATGTGTGTGTGTGTGTGTTTGTAGATAGATAGATAGTTATATGTGTGTGTGTGTGTGTGTGTGTGTGCGTGTGTGTTTGTAGATAGATAGATATGTGTGAGTGATTCTTCATGTGCATTTCCTCGAGTTATCTTTGTCATCGTTTTACAAATGTAACGTTTTTGAACCAACCATTTTTCATTGTAGGTTTCCCGTGCTCTTTCCAAGATGATCTTTTTAAGAATTCTAGATACCTCTATAAATCCTAAGATTCGAGCCTTGAGGTATCACTTGACTTTACACTGAATAAATAATTTTCATTAGATTTTATTTTTATTATTTTTTTACTTAGATCGATTTTTCCAGAGGATTAATATGGGATCATTTGGAATTATGAGGAGAAAGGATTAAGAAAAAAAAAATCTATCTAAACCTAATATAGTTATTCTTTCCGCATCGGCTTTTGAAAGTTTTGCTTAGATGATCGCAAATATTTATAAGTTAAATGAAAGCAAACTCACAAAATATTTCTTACAAAGGCAGATTTAAAAAGACGCTTTCGTTTTTTTTTTTCCCTTTTTTTTTAATTTTTTTTTTTTTTTTTCGCTTTTAAATAGGCTTTGCTTAGGACAGTATTCATTCATATCAAATAAAAATGACGTCTGTAATAGTCATGCCGGTTGGGATTTTCCAGAGTAACAGCCTAGTAACTCTCATCCCATACATTCTTCTACTTCTACTCTTGAGTACGCTGGCGATCATGGCTCTCCACAATTTCCTGTCATTTGTCGGCCTTAATAAATTTTGTCTTTTTGTTATTTCTCCTAAACTTTGTTTCACCATCCATTTGCTCAAGCTGGCTAGGTAGATTATGTGTTGCTTTTCTCCGTACTTCTTGCCTTAAGTCTGTCCTTTGAATATCAAATTTTCCAAACCCTCTTTCCTCATTATATGTCCTAGAAATTTCAACTGTCTATTCCTGATGTAATTTTCCATTTTTTCCTAAAACCCGTTAAGTATACAGAGGCAAAAGGGCCAGCAATGATATCATATTGTATTTGTTATAACAAGTTTGCTTGGAATTCACATTCTGCGCTTCCGTATTTCTTTGGATAATATTTAGTTTCGAATAGATATTAAAAGACACATGAAGGCCATCTACCCACGGAAATTTCTAGTGTCAACACCATTCCTCAATTTTATTCTGATTCCTTGATTCGCGCGTTCGTAATCCTGACTCTTAGATGGCTATTGATTTTGTTCAACATATGATTGAAAAATGGTCATTTTCGTGAGTGATCACTGTTGTTTTGTTCGTACAGTCTACACGTCTACAAGTTCCTTTTTAGACACATAGGGACCTGGTTACAGCTGGATGAGGTCATATCAGCTATAATTTCGAATTTGTAGACCTTTTTACCAATGATGTTCACATTGTACAAGGCCCAAGTGCCACTGGAGATAGAAGGTTACAGTGTGAGAGGTAGTGTTTATGGGAATATGCCGGAGAGAAAAGGGATAACCCTAGACTTGAACTTGATTGTTGTGATCGCCTACCTAGACCGATAAGGTCAAGATGTTGCCTTGCTTACAAAAGCGAAAATTGGATAATTCGAAATGATGACAAACCGACCATAGTGAGATCCGAATAGCTAATAAATCGAAGATGGTGAGATTCGTAGAGTTGACAAACTGACCATGATCAGAATCGAAGTGATGACAAACTGACCATGATCAGAATCGAAGTGATGACAAACTGACCATGATTAGATTCGAAGTGATGACAAACTGACCATGATCAGAATTGAAGTGATGACAAACTGACCATGATCAGAATCGAAGTGATGACAACTGACCATGATCAGAATCGAAGTGATGACAAACTGATCATGGTGAAATTCAAAGAGCTGACAAATTGACCATGGTGATATTCGAATTGCTGACAAACCGACTATGTTAAGATTCGAAGGGCTGAAGACTGTATATATACAGACATAAATACATACGCACACACATGTAAGTATGTATGTATGTACCTTTGGAGAAATCGTCAAGACAAGTTCGAATTCCAGTCTTTCGCTATATTATTAGGTTGGTGTAAAAATAATTTCGTTTTCTCACATAGTAACATATGTTAGAAAACGAAATTATTTTTGCACCAACCTAATACTTTTCGAGCAAATACCAATGCATTGTTTTTCTCATTTTGGACGCCTATTCATTTTGGTAAAGATATGATTGTAAAGTGGCCATTTCTGTGAATGTTCACAGTTGTTTTGTTCGTACAGTCTACAAGTTCTTTTTTAGAAACCTAGATACCTGTTTACAATCGAATGAGTACATATTACGAATTTGTAGACTTTCCTTACAATAATGTCCACTCTATATAAGATCCATGAGTCACTCGAGGTAGTGGGTCAATATGCGGCGAAGATAACGGTTAACCCTAGACTTGAACAGATTAATAATGTTGTAATCGGGGAAGCATCATCTTAGAAGTAGGTTCCACAAAGCAGCAGTTCGTGCGAATAAGTTGCTCGAGTGAGACTCACGAGTGGAATACGAAGGCAACGAGGGTGGTTCGTTACAATGTGCGCGGCATGGATGTTCGTAGCCGTGAAGCTTAGAACATTTGGAACTATGGAATGTAGTTCGTTTATTTTTGCGGCATTTAGACGAAAATTTATCCATCGCACCTTATATGTATTTATGTATGTATATATATATACTTTTGGAGAAATCCGCAAGCCGACTTCGAATTCCACTCGTTCGTTACATTCCCTTTCGAGCAAATACCAATTCCTTGGTTTGTACATTAGTAAACATGATTCTTGGACGCCCATTGATTTTGGTAAACATGATTGCAAAGTGGTCATTTCCGTGAATGTTCACTGTTTTGTTTTTATAATCTACAAGTTCTTTTTTAAAAACCTAGATACCTGATTACAGTCGAATGAGTTATTACCATTTTACAGGCTGACGCTATCACGCAAGCATTTTTGATGCTAAATAGCAAATAAAAGAGCTATAAAGCACTCGAGGATTAGTATATTTTATTTATACACCGAGATAAAAAGAAATGGTCTAGCTTTAACCATAAACTGGAGGCTATTCTGAGCTAGGTTAAACTACCCGGGTATATTCTGGGAAAACGTGGAATGAATGCGGAGAAAAACCATACATTTGAAAAATAAAGATGGCGGCCTGTTACATCTGAATTAAGAATGGCACGAAAGCAAGCTAAATATTGAAGAGGAAAGAAACAACTGAATGAAAGCGAATACACAAGTTCGTTAGGTAGGTTATTCTCTGTTTTCATCTGTCCATCTTGCATATGGCATTTCTTGTGAGAGCATATCAAGGCTTGGGTTTATGGTTTAAATGATTATGATATGCGTGATATGAACGAAGGAGAAACTGGTAGGAAGTAATGATTATATGGATAAGGAGGATAGATCACGAGCGACCCTTGAATTGAAAATGTTAAGAATGGAGTTTTCGGGAAAGGATCCCCGTGATAGTTTACAGAACTAATTTCAACTCGGAACCTCAAAAGGGTAATTTGGAGTTCAAGCCTAGCGCTCAGTTTCTAATAAATATTTCCCAAATAGTTCCATTTAGGTGTAAATATACATGCTGAATTCGAAAATAACAAAGATATTTTGATAAAAACTACCGTTTTAGAGTTAGCGACAATACAATTTCGGACTCATTCGCGTCGCGGTAGGTGAAATTGAAATTAATTCTGCATCTCGTTTGTTCCATGCAGAGTTTGTAATTTGAAATACACAATTTTCGGCCATAATTGAAATTTCGGCACAAATCAGGAAAAGCAGTTTGAGCGACATTTCCTCCTTAGAATACGGCGGAAATGGCAGTGGAGTCACTCAGCTCCGTGGAAGTAGCGTGTCTGAATAAAGAGAACTGAAGCTCATCTAAACTCATGACTTAGAAATAACGGTAGATTCGAAATACCCCTGCGACGTTGCAAAGTAGTTAATAAGTTTTCCTCCTCCAGACGGCGTAAATAATTTTGAGATCTCTCAAGACTGGAAAAACAGAACAGGCTTCTTTCATGCCCATCAAGTTTCCTTTCTTCATCCTCTTTTGCCAAAATATAAGGGAAAAAAACTTTTTTATCATATTTAGACATTAATCTGAAGTGATCAGAGTGTCATGACTAAAAGGTTAATTCTCGTATTATCGCCTTAAATATGTCTCTACATCCTCTTCTTTGTGTCATGTTCCTTAAGGACGCAGGCGACCATGACTCTCCACAATTTCTATCCGTTATATTAGGTTGTTGCAAAAATAATGACGTAATAATGTCGTTTTTTGACGTATTTTTAACGTCAAAAAATGACATTATTACGTCATTTTTTTTTTTTTTTTGCTCTTAATAAAATTTGCTTGTTTTTGTTATTTCTCCCCGGCCCGTTTAGGATCAAAGTGTAGTATCTGCCCTTTGTGATCATCCGGGCTGGCTTCTGTCGAACTCTCTAATGCAGAGAGGAACTCGGACGAAGCTTTGCCGAAGGGCAAGGTTGCGTTCGGGGAGGTAGACAGGACCTGAACCTGTCTAGGCGGGTTCAAAGGTCATATTTTTGGCCGAGACTACGGGCTCGCGGGCTACCCACATTAAACCGGCCTTGTGCCACATTTAATCCTCGTGGGTGGATTAATAAATACCAAGCCTGGTCCTGCTACCTATTTACTAAGTTATGCGTTGTTTTCCTCAGTACATCTTGCCCTCCTTCTGTCTTGAGAGTATAAGATTTTCCAAGCCCTCTTTCCTCATTGTGTGCAACAGAAATTTCAATTGCCTCTCGCTGATGTTAAGCATAAGTTCCCTTTTTCTGTCTATTTTCATCGTTGCCTACGTCTTAGATCCATGTTATCCTCAACATCTTCCTGTAGAACCACGTTTTTGCTGTCACAAGTCTCCTGTTCATCTGTGAAGAGACTGTCCAGCATTCACTGTCATACAAGAGGAATGATATCACGTAACAGTTCAATACTATTTTCTTTGTTTCTAATATTTTTTTCAGTTTCATAATATTTTGTTTAGCTTTTGGAATTCATCTTTGGCTATCCAAAATGCGACTTCGGATTTCTGTGTCACACTTTCCGTCCTCTGTTAAAGTCTTCCCAGAAATTTAAATGTTTGTTTGATTTTTGTATCCCTAATTTGTAATTTGCATATTGGGTTGCCCATTTTACATGTTTTTCTTACAGTTGATCTTTAATCCTTTCTTCTCGGTTTCCTTCTGCAGGAATTCTTGTAGTTTCTTTTCCATATTTACTACCAGCACTTTGTCATCTATCTTACTGTTGTCAAGATTGTGGACGCCAAGAATGAATCCCGATAGGACTTCTAATCCTCTCATAAACCCCTCAGTGTATAGGTTGAGTAAGTCTAGTGAAAAGACACCACTATTACTAAATAGGTAATTTTAGTATTAATAACATCTCTATCTATAAAAGGCAGGATATGTGTGTGTGTCTGTGTGTGTATAACGAATGCACGGCCGCAATTTTCGACGGATTTGCACCAAATTTACATGCACATGCTCCAAGTTAGCGGAAAAGGCCAAGACCGACTTTGCATTTCCCAATTCCCATCGATAGTGGAAATAATCGTTTTTCCATGCTTCTACGGCACTTTTCATGTAATTTGCAGCCATTTTCTACTGGCCAGAGTGAGAGCCCATAGCTGGCTGCCACGAATAGGCAGGAAGATTCTACTGGCCAGCGTGTGAGCCAACAGCTGACTGACACGAATGATAACTAGCATGCTAGCCTGCAAAATTAGATAGCGGCATTCCTCACAGGTGGGAAAAATTTAAAACTGCATGGCACTTTACTCCAATTAGCTCATTTGCTTGCTTAAACTCAACGTTGATTCTGATTCCGCAAAACTTGGTTGGGTGTGAAAAAGTATTTGTTGTTAACATTCTTTTTTCATTCGGTTTTTCCAGTTACGAGTCCTTTTTTTTTTAAAGCTGATCATTTTGTGTTCATTTTGTTTAGTTCTTTTTTCGTAACAGATTTAATGTTTAGTATAGAGCTTAGAAAAAATTCGCAGTGTGAGATAGGCAAGAAATAAGGCATGTAGCAACATCAGCACGGCAAAGGGCACTCCTTTAATGGCAAGGAAGGGCAAAAATATTTTAAGTCAAGTGATAGCGATTGCTGTATGAGTCGTACCATTTTTAAATCAAGCACGGGCAACGCCGGGCCATGCTGCTAGTTATATATTAAATCTCATTATTTTGTAATCATTAGAGGGATTAATTTACTGAATATTCCTTAAATGAATCTTTCTCGGGGTATCACGGGTTATATAGTCAACGATTCCAATGAGAAATAAAAGGTAATCCGTACTTATCAACCTTGAACGATAACCCGTAGAACTCAGTTTGGAAACGAAGAAAAAAATTTGATAACATACGGTAAATCTTACTTTGCATTGATACGGAAACGAACGCGTTCAACTGTTCATAAATAAATTTCGATAAAGGACTACACTCGGAGAAGACAATTGTGTACAACGTCTTTTTAAGACATTTCAGTTTCTAAAGATATTGGTCTTTAAATCACGCTAAATTAAATTCTTTCCATTTTAGCTCATTCCTCAGTCAGTCCATATAGTACAAAAGTTAATATTCTTGCGTATTTCTAACACGCATACATACACACACACACACACACACATATATATATATATATATATATATATATATATATATATATATATATATATATATATATATATATATTAAAATAAGTTTTCTCTTTGTCTTTATTCATATATATATATATATATATACATACATATATATATATATATTAAAATAAGTTTTCACATAGTTTTTATTCATATATATATATTCATACATATTTCAATATATATCTACAAATATGTATGTATGTATGTATATATGGATAAAGACAAAGAGAAAAGTTATTTTAATATATATATGTATGTATGTATGTCTATATATATATATATATATATATATATATATATATATATATATGAATAATGACAAAGACAAATATTTATTTTAGTATATATATATATATATATATATATATATATATATATATAAGTTTTCTCTTTGTCTTTAAGTTTTCTCTTTGCTTTTATTCATATATATATATACATATATATATATATATATATATATGTGTGTGTGTGTGTGTATATATATATGAATAAAGGCAAAGAGAAAACTTATTTTAATATATATAAATATATATTAAAATTAGTTTTCTCTTTTCTTTATTCATATATATTTACATATATATACGTGTGTGTCTGTGTGTGTGTGTGTGTGTGTGTGTGTGTGTGTGTGTACGTAAGAATAAAGACAAAGAAAAAACTTATTTTAACCGATGTGCACTTATAAATCTCTTCAACCCAGTCTCATTATTTCATGATTGTTATATATATTCTATGTATTTTGAAATGTTTGTTAAAGCCACCGGCTTATTTTGGTATGAAGCCTCATGTTGCATTGTTATACTATGATAAACATGGCGGCAAAACTTCTTCGCAATCTGCTAGATTCCTTCTGGGCCCACTTGTCTCAAGGTGCTTTAACGATATATATATATATATATATATAGTCATGACTCGTCTAGATCCTTTCATACTAAGGAGGTCCATCCTTGGGCCTAACCAGTTTTTAATTTTCATTAATGGCCTTCCCGTTGATTATCAACTTCCAACTTGGTATCTATGCTGGGGAGGCAATTATTCCTGCCTGATCAATCTGACAAACTCAAAATGGCAGCCGATGTATAAAAAGGACCTTAACTCCGTCGTAAACTGGTGCAAAAGATGGATTGTTAATTTTAATGCCTAAGTTAAAATTAAACTTCTCTCATTTGAAAGACCCCTCACTGCCTTCCATCATGGCTGATGCTAACTTCCAGGAAAGTGACTGGTTGTGCCTTCTCAGGCTAACGTTCTTAGCTGACATGAAATGGAAAGACTGTATTGAATCCATTGCTGGGTCAACTGATAAGAAATTTGGTTCACTGTGTCTTCCGAGACATTTTTTTTCCTCTCCATAATCTATTTACATATCTATAAATCTACCATTCGTCCATGCTTAGAATATTGCTGCCACATATGGTCAGGTGCCATTGCTATTTACTTTGAGATTCTTGATAAAAGAATCAGCAATATTATTGGTCCTGTTTCGGTTTCAATAACTTTCCCACCACCATAAGGTTACCTCTGTGTCTTTTCTATAAATACTTTCATGGTAGTTGTTTCGATGAGCTGTTCGCTATGGAGGCGAGAAGTTTACCTCTTCCCAACTGATCTTATACTTTAAGCATCAGCTTAAAGTCAAGACTAGGACGGAAAGGCGGCGGCTCATTTCATCAGAATTCAACAAAATATGGGTGAATCTTGCGCGCTTGTGTCGTGTGAAAGGGGCTGACCTTGAGTGGCACATTGATGCCGGTTAGGCATCAGGATATTGCTCGTCCTGGGTTGAACTTGTGCAACCCATCCCGAAATTAGGCTAGCTTAGGTTTCCTTTTTTGATGCTTTAGTTTCCTTTTTCAGTTAACTTAGCTAGGGTATGTATGCTCATTGACCCCTTTTATTTCTGTCCCTATTTTTCTTTAAGTTTAATTCCCCATCCCCTCCTTCGTTAGGGGGTCAGTGATGTCGGTTCGCCTTTCGTTTCGCGTGAGTGGTATTTTTCGTATTTTGTTGTTGTGTCAGTGTCAGTGCTTGGGATGAATCAATGTTTTATACTATTATAGTCCCGCATTGATTTCGGCCCTTTTCGGTCTTGTGCCACATTTCTGTAGAAAACAGAATAAATATCGCTCTTTGCTATGGTACCTAGACTTTTTTAAATTTAAGCGCAGTACTCGACTAGCGTCGAGGTCTTATCAATTTACAACAGAGCTGGCTAGATGTAACCGTAAATTCTATGCTGACAGTTTCTTTTCTCGCACGTCCCGCTTGTGGATCTCGCTTCCGGATCCATACATTCCAGCCAACCTACAAAGATTTAAATGCAATGTCAATTTCTATCTAAGGTCTTCCTGATTAATCTTTTCTATTCCCGCTCATTATTAATGTTTCTGTTTCTAATTCTTCAACACACTGTAGCCCCTTGTGTCTTAGTGGCTTTACTCTCTTACATGGCGTGATGTTTCCCTGTGATTTTTCCCTCATATATATATATCCATATATCAATGTGTTTTACACTAATTTGTATCCTCATGCGTTCAGAGGTTCTTAACATTATTTCGGTTTTCACATTCGAAAATTTTTTTACATATTTTTTGTATTGATATTAAAATACGTCTCTTTCACGAAGTCGGTCTTTTCTACCGGCTTATTTCACTCTTTTGTCCGTCTTGCCTTTAATATGTCCTCCGATTGTCAAATTTTCTAAGCCCTCTTTTCACATTATATACACTAGAAATTTCAACTGTCTCTTTATTATGCTAAATATATATATGTCCTTATTGTTGCCATTTTCTCTTGATCCTCTCACAAATTCAATCCATGGCATCCTCATCATCATTCTGTAGAACCACATTTATTTGGCCTCACGTCTCTTCTTCATATGTGATGAAATTGTGCAATATTCAGTGCCATATAGAAGGACCTATATTACATAACAGTTCAATACTCTTTTCTTTGTTTCTGTTTTTTTTTCTGTATCTTAATATCTTGCTTAGCTTTTGGAAGGCATCTTTCGCTATCTCAATGTACCTTCAATGTCGCGTTTTCTACCATTTGTTAAACCACTTCGGATTTATCTTAATTTTTGTACCTGCATCGCAACCACAGAACATGACTTTAAATGTTTCTACTTGCTTGATTTTGACATCCCCAATTTGTAATTTGCATGTTAGGCTGTCCATTTTGCTGACAACCATACATTCTGTATTCTTAATCCTTAAGAAGAGGAATTAAAACACTGATTCATTTAGCAAGTATTTCCCGAGAATTATATAATAAAAATAGATGGAACGCACATGTCTATTTTTATATTGCACACCACCGCTTTCAACATATTAAATGCATATCACTCGTTGGTCGCCGGCATTTGTAAGTCTACCCACTAAATTCTTTTCATATACCCCGCAATCTCTCTCTCTCTCTCTCTCTCTCTCTCTCTCTCTCTCTCTCTCTCTCAAATGCACGCACATACACAGAGAGAGAGAAACGTGTGTGCGTGAAAATATTTTTTACTGGCGAGCAAAAATTTATGAGAATATTTACTCGCGTGCACATGTGTTCTTATATCAACAATGTTTAGATTTTTAAAAAGTATTCATAAGCGATTCATGTTTTTTTTTTTTTTTTCATTTTCACCTCGCAGGAAATAGAGCTAGAAATCTCCTAAACCGTTACGAATCGAATTTTAGAATATAAAATCATTAAAAATAAATTTTAGAAAAACAGAAAAAAAATTAACGTGATTAACTCTAGAAGTATGAACCCCCCCACCCCACTCCCCTGGAAAAAAAGAGGCTACTTACCGAGAAGAGACTCGGGACAAACAAAATGTGCCTACATTTTCTCTCCCATGACCGGGTGTGGTCGTAGAATCAATACTCAGTTGAGAACCTCACCATTTCCCACATCATATCTGACTTTAAATTCACTTAGGTAAGTAGACCTGGTAAAAACAATCATCTACAGATCAAATTACAGCCGATGTCTTTTTGATTTGGTTTTTTTTTATTTTAATCGTTCCACCCCAAGCAAGGCAATAATGCCACTAGAAGGCAGGGGTTTACTGTTGGAATTTTGGGGTACCCTGGTGTACTAGTGAACCAGCCAAAATGAGCTGACTCATTTATAGTTCACCAATAGAAGGGTTAACCAATCAGAATGCTCAAAATATTCAATGCGACCTGTATAAAGGCGGCCATGTTTTTCCCGAATATTCACCGCCAGCCTTTGATAACCCGGACGAGGCTCAGCCGAAGGGCAGAGTCTCGTTCGGGGAGGTTGACTGCCCCTGAACCCGTTCGAAATGGAAAATATTTTTGGCGAAGCCTACGGGTTTGGAAATCACACGTTAATCCCGGCCTTGTGCCACATGTAACCTTCGTGGGGGTTAGGGGGCTAAATATCACTGCCAGCCTTTTATATTGAAGACTGAAGAATTACAGAACATCTGCTGGTGGTATTGGCGATATAATCAGATTCAGTTGAGTGTCTCACTCGTGAGTGTTAATCTTTAACGTTGTTTCATTGAACAGATTACGTACTGCGCTGTATTCTATATTCATAGACTATGCTGAACATGGTCAAGATTTACAGGGAGTGAAAGTGAAAGAGAATCAGAAGATTGAGAATTGGGAGCACTGAGGAAAGAACAACAAAGGAACAGGACTCAAGAAGACAGTAGATGGCGATTGACGTTGCATTTAAATTTCTGAAGATTGCAGTTATCTGGAAAGCGAGGAATCGGAAGGGAGTTTCACAGGTGAGAAGTGTAAGAAAAACAAGCAGTTGGAGTAAAATTGTCGTTTGCATCGAGCTAGTTCAATAGTAAAACGGTGAGACTTATTTGATAATCAGATAAAAGATAAAACAATGAATTAATCTATGGGGGAAGGTTCTTATCGCCCCGCTGTTTATTAATTATTTACGGATTTTCATTCTTTAATTAAAATTGTTAATTGCATCCAAAACAAGGCCCGAGATCTACTCAAGGTAGAAGTTTACAATGGGAGTGGTATTGACGAATGAGGCCTGAGATATGAATGTAAGAGGGTAAGAAGTAGAGATTATCAAAACAAGGAGGATAGATAATGACTGTCGTCGGACCCTAGAAAAGATCAAGAATAAAGTACCCAGGAAAACCGAAAATAAATTTTTTATCCTTTCGCCCTGAAAAAAAAAAGGCGACAATGTTACTAGAACGCAGGGGTTTACAGGGAGTAAGAATGAAAGAGAAGAAGATTGAAAATGGGGAGAATTGAGGAAAGGGCAAAAAAAAGGAAGAGGGTTCAAGAAGACAAAAAATGGCGATTGACGTTACATTTAAAGTTCTGAGTGTGCGTTATCAGGGAAGCAAGAAAGGAGTTTCACAGGTGGGGAGGGCGGGAAAAGAAACTGTTAGAGTAAATGTGGCAGTTGCATTGAGCTAATTAAACAGTAAAACGATGAGACCAAGTTGCAAATCTAGTAACATGCTTAAATTGATGTAGACGGGACACCAGCAAAAAAAAGTTCATCCAATCAGTTGCCATGATAAGAAGAGACAGAAGGAAGCCAAGCCACGTCGGTAATAATGTGAATGGAGACAAGATACCTGATCAGTATCGATAGCAATTCTTAAGAAGAGGCTGCCTGAGTTGAACTTTCTTCTTGCATTTGAAACACAGGGGAAATAATGGTGAATTGACTCCTTGGAAGTAGCAGGACATATCCTAGCAGTAAATGTCTGAACTGATAGGACTGTATCAAGGCTAGAAGGTGATAATTAATTGAACCCGGCCAAGGAATTGTATCGATATGATATATTTGTCCTAATCTGACATTTATGAATATATAATAAGACAAGGAGTCGGATGCTTTCCGAGTATTTTTCTCCCTACAATCGATTGTATATATGAGATCTACTTGAAGATGGGAGTAAAATTGATACCCAATACGCGTTCAAATTATGGAGCCTCATTGGGAACCTAACTGTTCATCGGGTAGGACGTTAGTAGTTTAGGAATTATTTTAAAAAAATAATGATAGGAAAGTTTTGCTCTATGGCCTTCTTAAGCCGTATTTCCATCTGTGTAACCTTTTAGTGAATTTCGAACTGGATTCTTGAATTAATCTATAGGGGCGTAACGACTAAAGTACGCGGGTGTAGGCTTTAAAAAAAAACATTATTCAACTGAGAATACAAGGTTCTCGTATAGTGTCCTTTTATAGTCCCAGTAAACAGAAATAGCTCTCTCAAAAAGGAGAGTAGCAAAACAAGGGGAGACCACTCTGGATTATTCGTAAGAGGGGGGATGTCTTTATCGTTCCACTGTTTATTAATTATTTACAGATTTTCATTTTTTTTAATTAAAATTGTTAATTTCATTCAATAAAAGGCTCGAGATCTACTCAAGGTAGAAGTTTACAATGGGAGTGGCATTGATGAATGAGACATGAGATATGAATGTAAGATGGTAAGAAGCAGAGATTATGGAAACAGATGATGGATAATGACTGTCGTCTGACCCTGGGAGAGATCCAATGTATCCAGGAAAATCGCAAACTATTGTTTTATGCTTTCCCTCTAAAGAAAGTGAACAATGTCACTAAAACGCAGAGGGTTACATGGAGTGAAAATTAAAGTGAATGAGAAAGTTGAAAACGGGGAGGATTAAGGAAAAGGATAAAAAAAGAAGCCTTCAAGAAGACAGAAGATGACGATTGACGTAGCATTTAAATATTTAAAAATTCTAAATATCAGGGAAGCAAGAAATCGGATCTAGTTACACGGGTGGAAAGTGCGATAAAATAATCTGTTACAGTAAAAAGGACTTTCGCATCTAGCTAGTTTATTAGATAAACGGTGAGACCTAACTGCCAATCAAGTACCACGTTTAAATTCGTGTAGTACCAGAGAAAAAAAATTCGTCCAACCAGATACAATGAAAACATTTGTAGAACAGACAGAAGGAAGCCACGTCACGTCGGTGTGAAAGTGACTGTAAACAGGATAAATTACATTGAAAAACCTTGAAGAATTCAGACTGGTTTCACAGGGAGCTAGGACGTCCGCTTGAAAGCCCGACTGATCCACGGCTTACAACCACATCACGTTTAAAAACCGTTCCTCTTATGATCACCGAAGTTAAGCAATGACTAGCCTGGTTGATACCTATATGGGTAACTGTTTCGGAAAACGAGGTGCTGCAAGCTTGGATGTGCGGGTGGTGTAACGGATATTGGCTTAGAACTGTTAATCGGACAGTCGAGTTCAAATTGCCGTTACGGTTAAATTCACTTACGCGCAAATACCATTTGGAAAATTATGAAACCATCTCTTCTCCTCTCTGCTATAAGTTAATTAGTAACACCTGTATCACTAAACTATTATTATCTTCAAGAAATTTTCTCACTGTCTAAAGGAATATTTTCTGGTTTTAAATAATTTTCAATTCGTAGAAAACGAATCAATAAACATCTGTCTATATTTCTGAGATGAGCTATTGTAACTATTTACACTATTTACATCGTTCGGACTGTTGTGCTAATCTTTATAGCCATATTCACGATGTTTCGGCCGTTGTGTGCTTTGGACTTCTTCAGGTGATATACATTGGAAGTTCGAAACTAAATAAAGGATTCGGTTCGAAATTCCAACGTATCACCTGAAGAAGGCCATAGAGTACAACGGCTGACACGTCGTGAATATGGCAATAGACCTGAGAACAAAAGTCCGAACGATGTAAACCGTGAAAATAGAATCAATAAACAATAAAAAAGGATCTCTATTTAACAGACTGCGTTCTATGCCCAACTTGTAATGAACGATGTGTTTGAGTTTCGATAGAGAAGTAATATGAAGCGCCATTAGCGACAAAAAAATGACACGCTCGAAAGTTCCATTACCAAAACACTGATTCCAATGATGAAGTTGAAACGATAATAACGGTAACCTCTAGACCTGAACACGCTGCCCATATAATCAAATATATATACATTTTTTCGATTTTGACGTGCCAAATTCATAGTTCACCTCTCTCTCTCTTTCGATGAAAACTGTACATTGGTTCTTTACTTTTCTACTTAACTGTTTAACCCTCCATCTAGTAATGGGTCCAATGGACCCATATTTTTTTCAAGACCTATTTTTTTTACTCTTATAGATATTCTATACAAATTAGTTTTGTAACATATTTTTTCTTCATTTTCTATCATCTACATAAAGGAAATAAATGTACACCAAAAAAAAAATGGTGAGAGACTTCTATTACGAAGTGGATCTATTAATTGAATAAAAAAATATTTTTCTTTCTAAAGAGGTGCCATTTTTTTTTTATTGGAAGGCTTTTCAAGTTACACTTTTTCTTCGCTATATTTCAACAAAACAACGCTTTCACGCACAAAGTATTCTTCTCCCACAAAGGAGCCATCAGATTCTTAAAAAAATGTATTTTATATTATAAGACAAAAGAAAGCGTAGATACAATTGATATGATACTAAAGGTTAGGTTCTTGTAAAAGAAGAAATAACAAGGAGATTCTCTTTGACTCTATTGTACGACGTGATAGCCGTCAGTGCCGTTAATACTTTCATCATAGCCAAAGATCTTGAGTTAGAATCTAAGAGAAAAAAAGAAAGAATTTCCTCATACGTCTTGGAAATGAACTCGCAGAATTGATACAACTACAAACTCTAGCAAACAATACACTGCCCAAGAACTATCCAACAAGAGAAAGAAAAAACGATGCACTTTTTATGGTCCCAAAATGGATAGAAAAAGGCGAAATATCCATCATATTTTCCAAAAACATATCTGTCAAAACCATTTGAAAGTATTCTCTGCAAAATGCATCGATGAATTGTAATTTTTTAAAAATGTAATTTGAATTAAGTTTATAATTTCAAACTAAATGCAAAGATGTATTTTAATTTTTTCGTTTCAGTGAATACAGCTTGTTTAAAATTGTTATTTCTTTGTTCATCTATAATTATACATACCTAATATCATCAAAAAATGCAAAAAGTTTGAATAGTTAAAAAAAATAGAAATGAGGTCGTTTCACCCAAGCGGTATTTAACAGAAGCCAGGACGGAGTTAAACGGTATAATATTTATTATTAATATTAATATTAATATTTATCATAGTTGTAATTTTGAATCTAACATTCGCACACTGTCGTCTACGTAGCGTATGTTTAAAGGCTAAGTCCGTCGACAATAAATCCTCGTGTGTATTCTTGTCATCTTAAAACCATTTCGATGTACAGGTTAAATCAATCCGCTGAGAAAACATATTCTTACCGAAATCCTCTTTCTATTTTTGTGTATTCATCAAGTCGTTCTCTATCCACATGCAAGCCGTTTTGTTTCCAGTAACGATTACAGATTATTTGGTATATCTTACAACTCATGCTTGCCTAACATTTCAAGTTGTTCGAGTCGCGCCTTTTCGTTGGAAAAGATTCAAAAACCTCTCTTGAGGTTCTGGCGATTAAAAATAGGGGCTGATATTTACCCAGAGGCTTTAATTCTAAGACTAGGCTAAAGGTTAAAAATTAAGATATACACTATATGCCAGAATTTGGGGTTGCTTGTAGTTCCAAAACTGAATTACTAGCTCCGTTCGGAACTGATAGCCTCTGTCTTCCTGAAGTGTTTTATCATATATTGACTAATTATAATATTGACTAATAATAATATTAATTATAATAAGAATAAATAAACTCATTGCTGCATAAATCTACCTTAGTATCTGTCTATATTTCTGAGATGAGGTATTATGTACATTATTTACGTTATTCGGACTATTGTCCTCATCGTTGTCGCCATATTTATTACAACGTTTCGGTCGTTGTACGCTCCGGCCTTCTTCAGATGATTGGAATGTCGAATTGACCCTTTATTTCGCTTACTGGGGTAGACTGTTCTAGTTCCACGTGCCATGTTTAATGGATGTCATTTATCTCCTGTTAATTCCCCTCTCCAAGTTCTCCACTGCCTTAACGGGGTTTTGAACTCACACTGTTTGGATCCTGTCACTGGATCTAACTAACGCTTTTATCCACATGTCCTTTTTTTTCTTTTTTTTTCTTTTCTTTTTTTTTTTTTTTTTTTGACTAATCTAACAAGCTGACTAATGTTGCTCTTAATGCTGTTAGTTTTTAACTTTTAGGGTACTCTCTCTCTCTCTCTCTTTCTCTCTCTCTCTCTCTCTATATATATATATATATATATATATATATATATCTTTTCTCTCTCTCTCTTTCTCTATCTCTTTCTCTTTTTCTATCTTTCTATTCTCTCTCTTTCTTTCTCTCTTTTACCCTCTTTCTTTCCTTCTCTGTCTTCTTCTTTCTCTCTCTCCCTGGAAAATTAGACGCTGTGCACTGATGAGTTAAATAGTTTTTTTTTCATCCGAGCTTAGTAGGATCGTATTTTCCACCTCATCCTATTCCCTTCCCCAACGTTGTCCCAACATTACGCTAATGTTCCGAAGTACTGCTTAAATAATATCACAAAATGTTAACACTATGTATAGAAGTTATATTTCTGTTTGCGTGTGTGTTTCTAACTGGGAATCACTAATTCAGATGATTACTCCAGGTGCTTATATCATTCTCGGAATTATCAATTTTCTGTTAATATTCTAACGTTACAATGCATTATACTTGCAACGTTACAAGGACAAAATATTTTTTATTCTATTCGTAGTTAGAAAGCTGTGTTAGAAATATTTTAGAGTTCCATGAAAATAAGTGGATACAATTATCCAGACGGGCTAAACCATAAATTTAACAATATAGATAGTATTAATATATAACCCCACAAACAAAAACTTACCCACATTTCGCACCCACACAAGACATACATGCTTACGGAGGTGTTGTGGCCTCACATTTATACACACACCCACGCGAATCTACGCACTTACACGCATCATACTCACGCACTCCCTAATGAGCCAAATGATAACACACACACCCATAGTAATATACACGCTGACAGACATCATACTTACTCCTTAAGAACCAAATAACACGCACATACTCTTAAAGGAGACATTTCCCCTTTCCAGGAACCAATAAAACTGTCAAAATGGCCAAGGGAATTCAGAGCGGCATGAATCAATCCAGCTCTTATCTTAAATAACAACTTAAAAGAGACTGTTTGACCCACACAAGTCTGACCAAAATTCCTGTTAAAAAAATAAAAAAAGGCAAATGAAAACTACAGACAAAAGTTCATTTTCTCCATAAAGACATTAATTTCTGTAGTTCACGGCTACCAGCAAGCAGAAATTTTTTCTCGCCTGATGATGGCCATGTTGGCCGAAACTAGTCAAGGAATGTCATAATAATAGAAACGAAAGAATATTAATATACATCCTAGTGTGTCTGAAGATTTTAATCTTTTTTTATTGTTCAATATATATATATATATATATATATATACATTGCAGACGCTCGGTCAGGCACATTTGTGTTTGTTCAACACCCATAGAGCCAATCTGTGGTTTATACTACAAATATGCTGGGCAGACCATAGTTACAGTTTCTGGGAAAGAGCGTGATCAACAATCTGAACAAGGCCAGCACACTCAAACCCTCGGTCACAATGACTTGTGACTTTGTGCTAGCAAAGTTACTGACAGCCCGCAAGGGTTCCATCTACACAATTTCACACAGAAGGCTTGGGTCAACCCGTGGTATAGTTTTCAGGCACTTCCAAATGTGCCGCACACTGGGATCGCCCCCATCAAGACCGATAACATACACATACATACACACACACACATATATATATATATATATATATATATATATATATATATATATATATATATATAAACACACACACACATATATATATATATTTAGTTGAATGGATATGAGTTTGTAACACTGGGTTTCACGCTTATGCGATCCTCAAACAAACTGAAATAAGCAGGGTGCATATATAAAACATGTATAGAAAGTATATATATACATCAAGCATATATATATATAGTGATTTTCTAAACCCGTCTTAGATGTGGCACAAGGCTGAATGCATGGAGCACCAAGTGACGATCGAAGTACTAATCCTGTCATAATTGATCTAGCAAGACAAGCTTTTTAACCATTGCACCACGTCGAGGTGCCTATATATATATATATATATATATATATATATATATATATATATATATATATAGTCGATTTCTTTTACGCCAGAATGCGTTTTCAAAATCGACCTTGACCAAGTTCATAAAAACAAATCAAGTAAACACGTTAAGCAATCAAAATGTGGTTTTAAAATCTCGAAATTATTGCTATGCATAACATTCTTTGAAATGTATCTGTAATCGATACACACTCTCTATTGATTAGAATCGATCAATGCCTGTTATAAAATGCCGCATACAAAGAAGAAATTATTCTGCGGTAAGTTTTCCGGTAAGTTTCGACAATTGAAAACAAAATCTGTGGTTGACCGACATTAGTTTAAATAAGGTATATTTTCAGTCTGAATTTCACAGGTGACGAGTTTACTATTTATATCAGGACTATTGTCCTCATCTTTGTTGTGGTTATCAAAATGTTTCAGTCGTTGTGCTCTCTAGCCTTCCAAGGGTTTATATCGATCTGAATAACCTACATGCAATTCCGAACTGAATCCTTTATTTAATCTATAGAATTAAACTACACATATCCATTGCCCATGTCTGTCTCGTCCTTATTTTACTTAATACTCAGTTATTTCACGCCCTGTTTTCACTGGCTCCAAGCACACACTGCCGGGTCTAGAGATTGAACTCACAACTACTATAACACCAAATTCACCATCTAACGCTCGGTCCTACTAGTAGAATAAAGTGTTTGTTTCGTACTTTGGTAACATAATAATTGTGAGTTCGTTAACAATCAGGGTTAAATATTATCTATCTATCTATCTATCTATCTATCTATCTATCTATCTATGTCAGTCTCTTCACTATCTATCCATCTATCTTATTGTGTTCAGGAATACCTATTTTATTGTCTCCTGATCTATCTATCTATCTATCTATCTATCTATCTATCTATCTATCTATCTATCTATCTATCTATCTTAGTCTCTTCACTATCTATCTATCTATAGATCTATCTATCTATCGTATTGTGTTCAGGTATACCTATTTTATTGTCTTCCGATCTATCTATCTATCTTTCTCAGTCTCTTCACTATCTATCTATCTATCTATCTATCTATCTATCTATCTATTTTATTGTGTTCAGATATACCTATTTTATTGTCTTCGGATCTATCTATCTATCTATCTATCTATCTATCTATCTCAGTCTGCCCTAGGTTATCCGGATCGCTATCCACCTGATGTAGGCTGTTGTGATAATCCCCACAAAGCTGAGGACAATAATCCGAATATAAATATTGCAAATAAAGAATTCTTTTTTATTTTCCAAAAAATCGAGAATCACAACTAGAGAATTTCTTTGCCATGCTGAAAGCCATACAAAATATGTCAAAAGTTTTTTTTTACATAGTTATTAGCTAAACCATTATGAGCACGCAGACATCAAAATATTCCCATTAGCATATCCCTTTACATCTTTGGAAAGAGACTGTCTGGGAAGATGGATCTCCAGTCTTTGGTCAATTGTTAGATTTTTGGCCGCCAGCCCGAAAGCATTAGCAATTTAATAAAGAACAAGAAAAATCAGTGAAGGTTTTCGACTTCTGTTTTGAATGTTTGGGAAATTTTATTTCGAACCCTTTCTGTGTAGAAATTCATTCAGTTACATCATGAGGTTTTGAGATTATTACAAGTGGTGTTATCTATTGTATATTAGATGTTGTTGTTTTTTATTGCGATGTAGTCATCTTTCATTATTTGTAATGGAAGATATCTACATTTTAACATTTTACAAAGAATTATTTGGCTTACAGATAAATCGATAACTATGCCATGTTGACAGAATAAAATATCGATATTAAAGGAAAAGAAAATATATATAGTACCAGTCTACTACGTAAGAAATATCTTCTTACCTTAAAAGGTAATATTCGAACCCTGATTGTTAATGAACTTGGAATACAACTGTTAACGCTGCCTGAGTTGCAGTCTCGGTAGCTAGATAGATAGATAGATAATGAATAGACTTAGATAGATAGATAGATAGATAGATAGATAGATAGATAGATAGATAGATAGATAGATAATGAATAGACTTAGATAGATAGATAGATAGATAGATAGATAGATAGATAGATAGATAGATAGATAGATAGATAGATAGATAGATAGATAGATAATGAATAGACTTAGATAGATAGATAGATAGATAGATAATGAACATGCTGAGATAGATTGATAGATAGATAGATAATGAATAGACTTAGATAGATAGATAGATAGATAGATAGATAGATAGATAGATAGATACTGAACAGACAGATGATGAACATCGTCTCATAAACCGAAATTTTCCTAACTTTCTTAAATTCAGGCCAAAACAGTTTTGCCAAATGGGAACCTGTTGAGCAAGTCCATTCCTCTTTAAGTTTTCACAAATCTAACCCTTGAACTTAAACTCAAGCACATTCAAATGTCTTTACATGATGTTAAAAATCTCCTCTGCGAAGTCAAATACCTCAAATGTCAGTTGTTGGAGCACGACGTGTTGGAAGTGCAATCTCCGAGGGGGCATGACATCTATAAAAAAAAAAAGAAAAAAAAAGAAAGATATACAGACAGGAGGACACCATTCACTTCCATTTCTGCTTCTGAAAAATCTGGAATGTGACTAAAAACGTCTGGCAATTCTAAAAAAAAGTACAAATCATAGATCACAAGTAGAAGATAATCGAGTCATACTTTCTTTTTTCTTTCGGTTAGAAATTACGACACTGGTCGATTTTGTCGGCCTGTCGGATGTTTTTAGCCCTTTCTTTCCTTTACCAATGATTTTCCCAGATACCGATTTATTTTAGCATATTTTTATTTGAAAATTATGTTATCCGTTTTTTTTTTTACATAAACCGAGTATAGTTATTAACATATTAGGTTGGTGCAAAAATAATGATGTAATAATGTCGTTTTTTGACGTTAAAAAATACGCCAAAAAACGACATTATTACGTCATTATTTTTGCACCAACCTAATAATATATATATATATATATATATATATATATATATATATATATATAACACTGAACATCGAAGTCAAGAGTTAGAGGCGAAAGGCAATTTCATGCTGAACGCAATCATCAGGCCACTAGTGCTGTATTTTTTTTCTCGGCTATTTATATATACGGGTCAGTGGTGCATTGTCGGTAGTATATAGTGATTTTCCAAGCCCGGCTCAGATGTGGCACAAGGCCGAATGTATGGGGCACCCAGTGAAGATCAAACTCACTAGTCAGTCGTAATTGATCTAGCAAGACAAACTTTCTAGCTATTACACCACATCGAGATGCCCTTGCCGGTAGTAATTATTAGCGATTATTTTGCCGGAAGTCGTTTATTTATGTGGGATAGATTATTTTACTTGTTTTTATTTATTTTTATTTTTTATTTTTATTTCTTATCTTATATATTTATTTATTTTTATTTTAATCGGTGTTTCATTAACGTAGTAAATTTTTTTTATCTCTTATTTAATAGTTTTGTTTAGGTTTGGGAAGATAAACTTATTTATTAAATTCTGGGGTTGATTGCTATAGTTTATTCTAAATATTATTTTCACGAGAACAGTTTTAATTTGTTTATTACTTCATTTAGTTATTTGGATTGATTATCTTTATTTGTTTTTTCGAACGATTAATTTATCGGGATCGGTTTGTTAGATTGTTTATTTATTTGGATTAATTTAGATTAATTTATTTTACTTGTATTTTATTATTTATTTATTATACTCTACATTTTTATTTACTCTTTTCGGTTTTCGATTTTTCAGTAATGTAGTTTTTCATCGTTATGTTATATTTATCATTTTATATTTACACACGATCTATCTCACATATTGAGCACTTTATCCCATAAATATAGCACACCTCAAGAGTATAGATCTTCCTATATATATATATATATATATATATATATATATATATATATATATATATATTATATTATATTATATTATATTTAAATGCCTATTGGAGTTGTATTCAGGATCAATCAAAATTCGTAAAAAATTATATCGCCTATACTACAATATATCTGACACGAAGACTTACACTACATCTTTCTGATCATAGCTCAATTAGATCTCATAGAGATCAACTGGATCCTATTAGCAACATACTTGTTGACAACACAAATATAATAGCATCGTCTACATGCAAAAAAAAGCTAAAAATAATGAAAGCCTTATTAATAAAAACAAAAAAAACAACACTCACTAATATCAACTATGAACATGGACACAATGTCTTGACCGTGTTTTGAAAAATACAAACATTATATAAATATATATATATATATATAATAATCATCGACTCTCTCCCGTCGACATTCGACGTATGAGGGTCAGGCAGACAGCCCGACACCGGGACATGAGATTTGATTATAGTGGTGAAGGCCTCGTGCAGGACCATCCACACTTTTTGTGGGGACGAATACAGAGACCCGGTGCACCGAATGCCACAAGGTTCCCAAAAAACCCTCCGCAGCTTTTGAATTCAGAGTTGTCCAAGGCTATAGAACCCTGCTATTTTACCCATAACTGGAGGGAGAAGAAGAGGATTCATATCTTTCCCAAGGGTATAAGCACGTACGTGAATGTAATGTAATGGATTCGACTGGAATTCGAACTCGGCTCTCCGATTCCTCAATCCAAGCCGATATCCATTACTCCACCGTGCCTCCATATATATATATTATTATTATTTTGTTTATAAAATATTTAAGTAAATACTTTTTTTATAATAAACTGTATTAACAACATTTACCGGCCAGAATGTCCGGGAAATCTCAAAGAAAATATGTGTCCTCCGACAGGAATCGAACTTGTATTCTCCACGGAACTGCCATGTAGCCTGACGTGATATACCATTTAGCTACAGAAGAAGCGTCTGGTTAGTAAGGTTAAATTACTGTTTTTAAACTACAAATTTCCCATGATTTCTCTCGAACACTCATATCTGCTCGAAGCGTATCTTAACGTAAACAAATGATATCATATATTATGAAATGAATGTCGGAGGACTCATATTTTCTTTGCTATTTCTCGGACATTGTTTTATATACAAATATTTAAGTAAATGCTCTGTTTATAATAATAAGTATTAACAACATTTACCGTCCTTTATATCCGAGAAATCTCAAAGATCGATCTCACTATTCAGTCGTAATTGACCTAGCGAGATAAGCTTGCTAATCTTTACGCAATGCCAAAGTTCCCTTTGATTTAGTAAGTGTAGCTTAAATGTTGCACAAGATCGAAAGTATGGAGAACACTGTGAGGATCGAACCAACTATTGAGTCGCAATTGTACTAGCAAAATAAGCTTGCTAACCATTACACAACATTGAAGTGCCTAAACCTAATATATATGACGCGATATGGCTTCAAGTGTTGTTCAAAATCTTTGACTGTTCTTTTCGTTCTTACTGCAACAGTTAGGCTGAAAGGTGCCATGTGGTCAATTAAACAAGCAATATTAAAGAGAGATGGCTGTGTTCTGCAGAAATCGGTAGTGAAGAAAAAAAATATAACCCTACCATCATGCCACATAAGCGTAGTTTAGGGAGAGAATTTCAACCTGCGTTGCTGGGTATCCGCTAATCAGCGAAACCCACTTTACGCTGCCACCTGTTCGGTTTATACTCTGTGATTTACTTCGGAAAGAGAAGCTTACCGGATAGAAATCATGTCGCTATATTTTCCTATCGGAAGAGTGTCTGTAATACACGCATAGGCTGGGACCATCCTCAGTAACGTGGGCTACACATGCCAAAATGTGTAACGCAGGTGATTCCATATTTATATAGAGGGATGCTTTAACATTCTTTATCTGCTAAAAAATTCATTATAATATATATATATATATATATATATATATATATACTCAACTCTGCTGTCGATTTCGACGTATGAGGGTCAAGCAAATCAGTTCCTAGGAAACCGCTAGCCCGACAACAGCACTTGAGATCTGATTGTAGTGGTGAAGGTTTTCGTGCAGGACCATCTACTATTTGATATATATATATATATATATATATATATATATATATATATATATATATTAAGCATTACGCCCCGAGAAAGGCAGGAAGCCACTAGATTGCAGGAGGTGACAGAAGATTTGGAGCGAGAACAGACAGGAGTGATAGAAGAAAGGATGAGGAGAGGGATAGTGGATAGATCAAGGTAACTGGAGATGTCGATTGACATTACATTTGAATAGTTGGAAATTATAGCTCTCAGGTAAACAGTAATAGGGAAGGGTGTTCCACAGACGAGAGGTGTGCGGTATGAAGCTATTGGAGTAGAAGAGACGGCTAATTTAGTAGTTTCGACAGTGAAAGGGTGAGAGCGGATGCCAGCCTCGTAGGGCGCTTGAATTCATGGAGTCTCGGAACAAGTGAAAGCAGCTTATCGGAGCAATTAACATGAAAGTATTTGTAGAAAAGACAGAGAGAGGCGACGGCGCGTCTGTGAGAGAGTGACTGTAGACGAGATGCCAGATCAGGGCCAATTATATTACATATCCGTCTCTGGATCTTGTCAAGAACTCCGAGGTAAACAGAAGGTGCCCCAGACCATATATGGCAGCAATACTCCGTGCAAGGGTGAATGGTTGATTTCTAGATTTGAAGTATCGATTCCGGGGAGAAAAATTTCCTGGAGCGGCACAGAGAGCCAACTTTCCTCGCGGTGGACGAAGCATATATATATATATATATATATATATATATATATATATATATATATATATGACTTATTATAAGGCGATAAACATCATTATTATTCGTAATGTACAATCTGTTTTAAATCAAAATTTCGCTCAGAATTTATCATCAAAAGAAAATTACAAAAAATAAAAAACAAGGGAACACAATCATGAAAAACAAAATGCAATGCAATTTATATAACAAACAATAGACATGAAGGCAGGAGAATAAATAATTCAAAGCCTCCTGAAAGATATCTGTTAATAGTAATGGCGATATTCGCCGTTTCCCTGCAGGAAACTTTGGGAATTCATTGACTAAGCAGTTTTGCACACGACTGGAATTTATAAAATATTTTTTCTTAAAATGTTTTTTCAGGAAATTTGTCTTAAGCCCACTAAATGCCATGACGCTTTCTAATACTGATGGAAATTTCCTTCCAAACCTTTGGTTTCTGATAGTGTGGAAAGTTAACAGCTTAATTATATCGGTATGCTCTATTCAAGTCGTATATGGTAGCCGTTTTCCTTGTTGCTGTTTTTGGAATTGTTCAAGGAATAGGTTTAACGTTATTTGGTTAAGTTCTTTGTGATTTTGTAGCGCTTGTCTGATAATGTAGCGCCTTCTTTAAGATTTATTTGTATGAAGCCACTTTTGATTATTAACCAGATGCAGGCAGATGATAGTTTCGACATTACTGTTTTGAACAACTCATCTCTTATTCACTGGGAATTTAACTTGCGAAACGACAGAGTTTTAGAGAAATTCGAAACAAAAAGGACAAAGACTTAGCAGCAGGAAGGGACAGTTTAAATTTCTAGCGTAGATAATGAGGAAAGTGTGCTTGGAAATATTGATACACCCAGAACAGATTGAAGGCAAGAGGGAGAGAGGAAAACAACGTATAGCCTACTCAGAGAGGTACAGTAAATGAATGACGGAACAAGGTTTAGGGGAGATAAAAAAAGACAGAAATTTATTAAGAGCGACATAGGATGGAAAATTGTAGAAAGCAATGATCGCTAAGGTTCGAAAGACATACTTTGTAAAGAAGCTACATACTCTGGCCGACGATGATTGCCGAAGTCCGAAGTTGTTTTATTTGTTGATTTGGTTGATGGCATATCAACACTCTATGGGTCATTTCATGCCAAAATTTAATTTTTTGGGAGCTTTGAAGTAATAACATTATGCCATTGTGCTTTCGCATTTAAATTCGTGTCAAACGGTACTCAGCTTTTGAACATATATATGTTTGTATAGATATAATTTTGAACATATATATGTTTGTATAGACATAATTTTGAACATATATATGTTTGTATAGACATAATTTTGAACATATATATGTTTGTATAGATATAATTTTGAACATATATGTTTGTATAGACATAATTTTGAACATATATGTTTGTATAGACATAATTTTCAACATATATGTTTGTATAGATATAATTTTGAACATATATATGTTTGTATAGACATAATTTTGAACATATATATGTTTGTATAGACATAATTTTGAATATATATATGTTTGTATAGATATAATTTTGAACATATATATATGTTTGTATAGATATAATTACTATAGACGGTCATGTGTTATATATTTTAAAATACAATTTCATTTAAGAAATTATAAAATATTATAATGACTAATATTATGAAAGTGTTCTTTCATGTGGGTTGGTTGGTTGGTTACGTTTAGCGGCATTTCAACCTCTTTGGGGTATTCAATACTAGAATCTAAATATTTTTAATGCAACTGTATGCCTTCAACTACAGATGAATTCTGTTGATAGTTATTTTACTATAAATACGTATTGTTGGTGATTGTTTTATATGTACAACTGGTATTTTTACTATAAATATATATTTTTATACTTTCATCGTGTTTTGCTTTTGTTTGGGGCTTCACTATTAGGTCATAGCTGGTACATTAACAGGAGCTACGACTCCAGGTCAGATGCTGTTCGACGCTCTTCAAAACCTTCAATCTTACGATCCGAGGCCTTGCTGCCAGTGGTCGTTTATCGTCATACCCAGAACAAGAAGTCTGAAGTAAAATAAAGAGTAATGTTACGCATGATATATTAAGTCTCGTGCTAGGAGTTTTTGGTGGGTTTTATTCGTTAGTAATGTCGAAAATAATTTGTAACTTATTTTTTAATCATTTCACCCCAAGCATGGCGATAATATCACTAAGAGGCAAAGGGTTAGCGGGAGTGAAAGAGAATGAAAGCGTTCAGAAGAAACCGGCAACCCAATCCTGTATAGGAAACTAGGGATAAACCCTTACTCTTGTCAATAGACTGGAGAGAAAAATTTGACTCGGGCGATAGTCGGACCTATCTAATCCTATTAAACAGTAAATGTAATCCCAGAGCTTACATGGAGACGTACTTAAATTAGCCTTTAGAAGGAACAGGCAACCCAATCCTGAATAGGAAACAAGGGATAAACCCCGACTCTTGTTCAATAGAAGAGCATGAATCGAGCGATAGTCGAACCTGTCTACTCCTATTGGAAAAATAAATAAATAAGAGGAAACATAAGCAAAGGAATAAAGAATAAACATTTTCGAGTTTAGGTGGAGACGTTAGAAGAGTGTAGAGTTATGCGAAGAGTGGGGGCGATTCCGATTCAAAAGCATATTTTCACATTATTTATATTATTCGGACTATTGTCCTCATCTTATCGCCATATTTATTACAACGTTTCGGCCGCCGTACGCTCCGGTCTTCTTCAGGTGGTTGGAATGTCGAACTGAACCCTTTATTTCGCTCACTGGGGTAGACGGTGCTAGTTCCACGTGCCATGTTTAAGGGATGTCAGTTATCAGTTATCTAATCGAGGACACATGGCACAGTGGATAAAAGCGTTGGTTAGATCCAGTGACAGGACCCAAAGTGTGTGAGCCGGTTAAGACAGTGGAGAACTTTCAGAGGGAAATTAACAGGGGATAACTGATAACTGACATCCATCAAACATGGCACGTGGAACTAGAACAGTCTACCCCGATGAGCGAAATAAAGGGTTCAGTTCGACATTCCAACCACCTGAAGAAGACCGGAGCGTACAACGGCCGAAACGTTGTAATAAATATGGCGATAAGATGAGGACAATAGTCTGAATAATGTAAATAATTTACATAATACCTCATCTCAGAAATATAGACAGATACTGAAAGGCCGAAACGTTGTAATAAATATGGCGATAAGATGAGAACAATAGTCTGAATAATGTAAATAATTTACATAATACCTCATCTCAGAAATATAGACAGATACTGAAAGGCCGAAACGTTGTAATAAATATGGCGATAAGATGAGAACAATAGTCTGAATAATGTAAATAATTTACATAATACCTCATCTCAGAAATATAGACAGCATATTTTCAGGTAGGCGCTGGTAATAATGTAACTCTTTCCTTAATGATAATAATGTTAATAATGATATTAATATAATAATGATCCTTAGATATAAGTAATGCTAATAATGTAACTCCCTTTCCTTAATGAATTTTAACTAACTATATTTGTATTAGCTTGTGAGATAGGTTTTTCGTAATTTAAATCTCGTCCAAAATTTGCAAAAAATATCAAATCTCATATATTTTGTTTTTCTTGGTTTAACATTTAAACTTTTAGCCAGGAGATTTACGTAAGAAAAAAGTATTTTATAACGTCCACTTTAATCAAAACACATTTCGAAATCGAGGTTGACCTCAAATTAATATTGTTTTTTTTTGTTTTTGTTTTTTTTTTTTTTGTGTGTGTGTGTTTTTTTGTTTTTTTTTCATCTATGTCTTTAAACGTGTACATTATGTTTATTTATAAACGTCGTTCTTAGAAAATCACTTTTTAAAATCATTTTCCTTTTGTTTTTTTCCTGGAAATCAGATTAGATTGTTTGATTTTTGACAATTCAGAAAAAGGAAATATCATATCAAGGAAGAAAAAAGACAAACATCATTTTGTAAATGAAATTCAAGAGACATATGTTTATAAAGAAAACAGCTCTATATTAGAAAGAAAAGCGCTTGGACGTTCTTGGTAACGTTCGATTTAATACTGAAATATGAATATATCCTCATTATGTTTCTATACCTAAAGCCGAGTTTGTTTTACAAGTCTAATCGATATGCTGCAATAGAAGATTGTATTTTATATAGACTATTAAACCTACGAACTCAAAATAGATTATTATTATTTGCTTATTCACTCGGTTTAGTCTTCGTTCTCTTCTCGTCGACTGTTTATGGGACATGTGGGTACAGCCAGATCACGCCGGGTGTGGGGTACTTCGCCGCGGTGGAAAGGTTAGGCGCCTTCTGTCCCTAGATCAGTTACGACTGAATAGTGAGTACAAACATCGCTGGGGTTCCCCAAACTTTGGGCCGTGTGACACATCTAAGCTAAACTTAAAAAATCATTTTCCGCACTTCGACGCGGTGTAATGGTTAGCAAGCTTCTCTCGCTTGATCAGTGGCTCTCAACGGGATCCCATATGAACGCTGACGGCCCATGTGTAACATTACTGTAGTCGACATCAAAATAGGACACTGAGGGTCCAATGGTAAGATTTTAGTGGTTCATAGAGCAACTTCACTTCGGAACAGTTGTTGCAATTGAGAATTGAAATTTCTACACTAATCTACGCCATTAAAACCGAGGGGGATATAGTGATTTTCCAAGCGTAGCTTAGATGTGGCACAAGGCCTAAATTAAGGGGCACCCAGTAAGGATCGAACACACTACTCAGTCGTAATTGTTCTAGCGAGACAAGCTTTCTAACCAGTACACCACCTCGAGGTTCCCAAACTGAGAGGGATGTATAGTGTACATGAATGTTCTATGGAATTTAGTTTCTAACTACAAGTTTATTTTCATTGAATTAGTTTTAATTCAAAATAAAGCATATACATTTACTATTTCTAAAATCAGTCACTTATGTGCCATGCGTAATGTTACATGCTTAGGTGATCATGTATATTTCGATACATGACTGACGAGGCATATTTTTCCCGCATTAGGTTGCCATTTCTTTCTGCAGTAGACCAGAATTTAGAACCCGGCCTCTTCTGCCAATTACCCATAGCTGGATGGGGAAGAAGAGGATTCATACCTTTCCCAAGGGTATTAGTACGTGAGCGAATGTAAAAGATCTGACTGGAATTCGAACTCGGCTCTCCGATTCCTCAATCCGAGCCGCTATCCCTTACTCCACCGAATTCCTAAACTTATATCCTACTACAAATATAATAAGCTTTTTATTTTTATCAAATTTTTATGGGGGTCCACCAAAATTTAAGAGTAAAAATGTTTCATGGGTGAAAAAAAAAGGTTGAGAATTATTGCGCTAAATCAATTATGACTGAATAGTGAGTTCTATCCTCACTGGGTACCCCCATATATTTGGCCTTGTGCCACATTTAAGCTACGCTTAGAAAATCACAATCACCCAACGTGGTGTTGATGTGCCCTCAGTAGCAAGTAGGTTTACTACTATCCCCATGCTCAACAGGTTTAAATAAGGAGTTCTCTTTCTCGTATATTGGTTGCCAATTAAAGTCAAAGATCCGATTCTGTCCTACAATTTAATCCATATATTTTCTGAGGAAAAGATGGATTTATGCCTTTGCCAAAGGTGTTGGTGCGAACGTTGAAGCAACGTCCTCGACTAGAAATTGTATTCGGATCGCAGATCCCTGTTTCTGCTAAGCGCTAATCTAATACAGCACAAGACCAAATGCAGGAAGAAACAATCTGTGCGCCAATTTTTCATGCGAAGAGAAACTCCCTCCCTTGAAAATCAACATTCGAATTCTTATTTTTTTCCTTAGATCGAGCACAGATCTGTGGCAATATTAGGAAATAGGCGAACATTTAATTTATAAGTTATCTTTTGTTTTATTTTACAAAATTTTAAATTTTTACCAAATAAAGCTATCAAGAATACACACACACAGAGACATGCACACACACACACATATATATATATATATAGATAGATAGATAGATAGATAGATAGATAGATAGATAGATAGATAGATAGATAGATTTGGTTGGATAGATGTGAGTTTGTGACCCTGGGTTTCACGCTTTTGCGATCGCATATATATAAATATGCGCATATAATATATATAATATATAAATATATAATATGTATAATATATAAATATGCGCATAAAATATGTAAATATATATAATATATAAATATATATAATATATAAATATATATAATATATATAATATATAAATATGTGCATATAATATATAAATAATTATATATATATATATATTTATTTATATTTATACACACACACACACATACACACACACACACACACATATATATATATATATATATATATATATATATATATATATATATATATATATATATATATAAAACGTGTGTAACAGCAGAATTGTTCACATTTTGAAATACCAAAATTATCCATCCCAAAAAATGTTTTTTCCCAGGTTGGCACATAAGACGTTCAGCCATCTTGACACGATTTGTCGTAAGAATCATTGAAAGACACTTTGAGTTATTCATCTAAAAAGAGACCGGATTTAAAGTTTTTGTGTCAGACACAGTCTTCCCAAATGAGCAATGTTGGGAGGAAAATTATCATTAAGCCCTTCAGTAATGGTACCAACTTTCATACCCTGGCGTCAAAGCCCATTCAAGAACCCTGAAAAGAACGGTGAATGTGTTTAAGAAAGAAGGAACAGTAGAGATAAAAACTGGATCAGAAGGTCACAACAGGAAAAAGAGCCATCATTTACAACTTAGAGCTAAAGAGAACAATTAGAAACATCCAACTCAATTCATAAGACGTTTGGCACGTGAGAGAGGAGTTTCAGCTACAGTTCAAAGAGCAATGGAAAAAGACTTGACTTCGTACGTGAAACCTGTGATGTACCTTGTTATTCAAGGACAGAAAGTTAGAAGGTTAGAGAGGGGAAAGATCAGCTTGAATGAGTTAGAAACTGATCCTGGAATAATATATATATATATATGAACTTTATTTCAATACTTGAGCTTCTGATCCTTAGATCTGATTAATTAATGATGAACATGTCATGTTCGTTTCTGATTGGTTTCATCACGATTCTTCTGTTACTCTTAGAGAGTAATTATAGATTTTTATTGCTCAATGTAGAGTCTAGCAGTGTTATAAAAACCTCGAAAAATCCCAGTAATATATAAGTAATCATTTCTAAGATACAACTGTTCAGAGCTTAATCTAACAATTGGACAATAAGCCTGTTACACGATTTGGACAATTTTGCTGTTACACACAAACACACACACACACACACACACACATATATATATATATATATATATATATATATATATATATATATATATGGAAAGAGAGAGAGAGGTGTCATTGTTTACTTAATTTGTGTCCTACGGCTTACTTTTCCACGCTTTACATGTTATTTAAAACCAGAAAATAGTTTTACATTGAAAGATTTTTTTTTATACATACGTGCTTTTGCAGATGTATCAATCAACGTAGCCATAAAAATCAACAATAAAGATTTTAAAATAGTTTAAATTAACATCTGTCTATATTTGTGAGATGGCCCAGTGGATAAAAGCATTGGTTGATTGATCCAAACAGTGACTTGACCCAAAGACTTCTGAGTTCAATCAACGGAGAGAACAAAAACTTGGAAACTTCTGAAGTGGAATTAACTAAAGCTGTGATATCCGAAGGCATTTTACGTGAAATGACAAAAAATCTACCATCGTAAACTAAATAAACGCTTCGGTTCAAATTTCAAACAAATATCACCCGAAGAAGGCCGTAGCGTATAACGGCCGATACCTCGTTATTGTGAAAGTAAAGATGGCGACAACAGTCTAAAAAATATAAATAGTTTAAATTAATTAAGTAGTTTACACCAGTAAGCGTACAGTGGGAAATTAGAGCCTTGACATTCTACAATTATATATGTTGTCCTTGCGTTTATTAAACAAGGATAGAGAAACAATTTTTGTATCATCTTTTAATGCTGGGTACCTTCAACTTCTCACCTCAGCATTCGTAGTTAATAGCGTAGCTTTCTTCTCCAACATTGTGAATTCATTGTTCATCTCCTCGGCTGACTTACACACAAGGTTAAGGAGCCAGCCAAGCCCCGTCTACCTTGCACTTTAACTCATAAATCGGACTGGTGAGAAATGATAGATTTATGCTTTTTCTTAGACCAGAATTTGAGCTCAGCTTACTTATTCCACTCTTGCTTTGATAATCATTCTTCACCTTCAAGTAGGTGACTGCATACAAGAAACGAACTATTTTATTCATCAGGTCTAGAGTGCGTAATGGATTTGATAATAACGTCAACGATCGGGGTTCGTATCTAGATGGAAGACAGGAAATTGAATACTGACATTAAAAGGAGTTATTCTTTGATTGCAGCAAAATAATCTTCCTATTGCTTCTATTGAACATTGTGCCATATTCAGCTAAATTTTAAGTGCCTAATTTAACATACCAAAAGGTAAAGAAATAGTAAATAGGGTCTGACTGAATTTCTAGGATGATGAGTCATCATCATTTATGTTATTTACAATCGGACTATTGTCCTCATTATAGTTGCTATTTTCGCAACGTTTCCGCCGTTGTTCACATCTGGCCTTCTTCAGGTGTCTTTCGATCCGGATAACGTTCAGGCCATATCAACCTCAACTCTTTCATCTACGGATGTATATTGTTCTCGTTTTGCTGCACGAGACTGCGGATTGAACTTACAGTTTCCATGCTACCAAATTCGCGAAGCAACGCTTAAATACTGCAAGCTATTTTACATTGGTACCTCTGAAAAAGGCCGAATCGTAATCATAATAACAAAAAGGACGTGGACATTAGTAATAATTAAATAGTAAATAGGCGTGGTATGTTTGGTGAGGGAGATTACAGAGGATTTTTCTCTGGCGTCATTTGGCAGTGTTTGTGCCAATGTAAAAGCCATTATTTCAAATGTCGAGTTTCAAAACAGACAGATTCACTCGGAAGATTGCTCTAATAAAATCTTTCAATCACTGTTTTCTTCCATTTGGCCAAGTGCCCTAGTAAGGTAGGCTTAATTAATAACACGTCTGTTTGCCAGGCACTTATCACATTCTGTCTTTTATAAGACCATCTTTAATAAGAGAGCTATTGTTAAACGAGAAACATTTCCTGCATAAAACAACGTGGGGTCCTGCGGCCGAGGGAAAATTATTGACCCAAAATTTCTATGTTGATTCAAGCTATGTCTGGAAAGTAATCAGCTATTCAGAATATTTCTGAACAAGCCGCATTTAATGACCTTTCACAGAGAGCCTTACAGAACCGCTACTGACATTTTTTTAAAAACCATTTCCCCACAAAGCAAGACAATAAAGCTAGCATGAAGCAAGGGATTACTGGATGTTAGAGAGCATGAGAAAAATAATCTTAGTGAGAGAGAATAATAAAAGAACAAGAATTAAGAATACAGATGGCATTTAAAAAGTTTACTGAGAAGCAAGAAGCCAGAAGCGAAAAGTGCGATAGAGGGAAATGTTAGCAGAGAACCTACGGTTACGTCTAGCCATTTCAAATGTAAGATGATGAGACCTGGCGTAGAATTCATAGTCAAGGTACAATAGAAGAAAGTAATATTTATTTTGAAAATACAATTATGTAGCACATGGCTAAAAGGGGAGTAATAGTCATCAGTCTTAAACATAGCTAGCCATAATTACTGACCTAAACAGAGCACAGTATTCATTCCTCTAATACAACACACAACTTACTACAATCACCATAATACCTCGGAGTCTCTACGAAATCCTAACTAGTTCCCATGTGTACAATTTTTCTGTACAGGTTAATGAATAAAAATAACAACTTAAAAAAATAAAGGAAATTTCATCAGAACAATTAACTTGGAAGTATTTATAGAAAAAGTCACAGAGAAGTTATATGTGTGAAAATGACTAAAGGCGAGATGCCAGGTCAGGAGCAAAAACATTGCAGATTATTCTTTGAATTTTATCAAGAATTTCTAAATGTGTTGGCTTGTGGGTGTTGAGCAAACACAAATGTGCCTGAGCGAGCGTCTGCAATAGGGATTGGCTAGTCGCCCTAGTAGTCAATATACCACATAACACACTTGAGGGCTTAGCCTTAGAGCGTGTAGAATGGAGATCAACGTGTTTTAGTGGAGTCAGCAATTTTCAGTCTGCTTGTCTGAATCATGTTCAAGAAGCGAGAGCAAGATCTAAAAGGTCACCCAATCTAACAGTGATCTCATTTCACAATCCTCACACTTGCTCCATATGTGTCCTTCTTTGTAAATCATTAGCGGGTCTTAAATGCTACTTAAAATTATCGCAGAAACTTTCATAACTGAATCAATAAGTTGTCAGATCCTCATACATCGAAACCGACGAGAGAGTCTATTATACATATATATATATATATATATATATATATATATATATAATATTGCATATTGAATACTGTTGTGAATAAAAATAGCGCTCGATGTAATATAACAGAGCTATAAATTATATATTAATAAATATACATTTTTCCTCACAGGTATCACGACTCGGAGTTTTGTACACAACGCAATCTCCCTTTGTTGAATTTAGACTATTTATATATATATGTATATATATATATATATATATATATATATATATATATATATATATATATATATATATAAGTTCTGAATTGATAGCTTTGTTTTTGATGCGAAAATAGGTTTCATAGATTTGACTCTTAGTCTTCAAACTTGAAATTCTTGCAATTTAGGCGTTTATACCCAATTTTAATGATGGCAAAATGGGGTTCAAATACAAATTTTCTGAGACGGATAGAGGAAAGAAAATTCAAGGAAAGAAAGAAAAAAAGTGAAAGCAAAAAAAAAAAAAATACTCCACAGCAGCTGAAAGATAAATGTTTTAAAAGTTTGCTAAACTGGTTAAACGTCTTTTCGGAGTGGGCGATTGTCGCAA
>OZ010573.1:54525381-54625381 GCA_963932145.1 Acanthosepion lycidas
TGAACAAGGTGTGACACTATTTACGTCGCTAGAAAGAAAGAAGAAAAAAGAAAGGCAAGAATTAAATTTAAGTGATAAGAAGCCATCACGAAAAGAACACTAAGCAATGTTATCTTCTTTCTAACAGAGAAAAGTCCTAAAGGTTTTTATTCTCATTAGCGAGGAAAGTAGGGTCACGGATGTGTCGGATTTAAATTAATTTATGACAACGATAATGAACATTTCAAGTTGGACAAGCGACCTCCCGCAGAATTCTAAAGAGATAAAAATTAAATAGGTCATCAGCTTGACCGAAACCAAAATGTCTGTGGAACCACCTCCATGTCATTTGGGAAAAACATCTGTTTATTGTCAGGGCTGGGTATGATAGCGAAATTATTTCATCAGAACAGTTAATTAGCAACAGAATGCAAATACGTCCAATTGACCACCCACTTGTTTGACGAAGGACCTGGGTAAATAAAGTCCAAGTGACATTTGACTAACATAAGAGTCTATGGTTGTTGTCGGGCAGAAGGAAAGAAAGAGAAAGAAAAGAAAAAGAAAAAAAGAAAAAGGAAGATAATTTTTTTCTTTGAGCAAGATTTTTTAAACCGAGGCTAGTCTGGCCACACTCACGCCGCTGAGCGCCCATTGGCTGGGTGGTGGCATGAGCGTTAGGCGGAAGTAATCATGTGAAGAATGAGGGGAGGCCTGTTGCGCCCCCCTGAAGGGATAGGTGTGAGATGCCACTGTGAGAGAGAGAGGAAACCCGTTGACACCCTCTGAGGGTATGGTGAGGTACTAATATGAGAACAGAAGAAGGTGGGAAGACGAAAGACTTCCAAAAATAGAAAATAATAAATTTTCTTGACCGAAAACAAAAAAGTGGATTGTGGATTTAGAATTATCAAGGAACCTCAAACCCCGACAAGCCCACCCCGGTTTTGGTCGGCCTCCATATAAGCAGAGTCGCAGCGAGTGAAAAGCAGTTCAGTTGAGTTCGAGTTCAAGTTCGCAGTTGGGGTTTGAGACAGACAGGCAAGCAGTTGCATTCGCCTCGAAGAAGCTGACTAAGATTCGCCCAAATTCCGAACTCAATTTCTAACGAAGAACAATTTATTTTTGAAGAACGACTTAGACTCACGCCACCAAATCAAGTTTTACGAATATCACCTGAAGATACACCAAGAACCAGTTTCTTAAAAAACAAACAACTTAAGATGTTAAGACTCGCCTAACAAACACAAAGTGTCACGAACCCATATAGCGGGTTGGGAAGTAGACGCAGTCCTGTATTCAGCAACCATATATAAAATATTGTTATCCTTTTTTTAACACATTTGAACTTTTCGAGTAATTATTTTATTTTCTTTTACATATACTTGTGTGATATCGCCCTTATTCGAACTCGACTTGCATTACGGCCCGGCGACTGATTGATTTCGTCTGCCTAAGATCAATTCACAACGTGGGTAGGTTAGACTGGAAATCAAAAAAGTTACTTCGGTAACCAGACTTTGGAAGCGAGCTGGGAACGACAAGGCTGATACCGAATCTAACCAGATTCCCATTCGAATCACCAAAAGGTTAGAACGTCACATTTGGTGCCGCGACCAATACCAAGCCAGTTGGTTGTCACAGGACAGGATAGCACGACGGACAGCGACTAGGCAGACGTCACATTTGGCGCAGCGACACTGGGGGAACGTCACAATGGCATTGGCACAAGGACAGTCTGTTCTGCTTTAATAAATCTCATTTAGATCGTATTTCATGTTTTGAATGCCTTTTCTTTCTTCTGAATCTTATAAATTTGCCTGATGTAGCGACGGCTGCTTTTTTCTAGTCAATGTTAACGATTTGAAGGGGACTATCTGCAAGTTAAGCTGACGAAGGAACCAAGGAACCTGGAGACGCGTCAGTAATTGCAAAAGAGAATAATTAATAAAACGAGACAATCGTCTGTTTGCCAATGATTTTGTCTGCAATGTTTTTCTATTACAGAGCAGCGAAACCAAAGAAATAGGAATTATCTTTTTTCTTAATCTTAGCTACAACATTTTAACAATTAAAGAAAGGCTTACGTTTCCTTTAAATATACACGCCAAAATGGATCTATAAATCTGCATAAATCTTAAAAGGAGAACAAAACCAAAAAAATTCATTGTATAATATTCGAGTGATATCTGATCATTGTATATTACTCCATCAGTGTGATTCACCAATGAATTTAAAATATGGAGAAGAAAGAATAAGTATTTGTTGTGTAAAATATAAGAATTTCTCATTATTATTAATGATAATGGACAATTATTTTAGGTAAAAAATACAAAAGGTCCCTAGTCTGGAAAAGATATAAATGTCAATAGAACAACCAGTTGCCCGACTAAAAGACGTGGAAGTGTACAAGAATACAAGAGCTAGTCAGTCAGCTGTTGTATTCTGGTACACTTGATGAGCCATATTACAATATTTTGGTCAGTCTATGAACATTTCTGCCGACCCTCTGATTATTTAACATTTTCTTCTATATCCTGCCGAAAACTTTTCAGCAACCCTAATACATATATATATATATATATATATATATATATATATATATATATATATATATATATATATATATATATATATATATATATATATATATATATGTAAAAGAAATACCTGCTACTGAGGTAAAACTAACTTTACAATGAATCGTCTCAACCATCTGAGAGAATTAAGAATTAACACTAATCTCGGGGTAGTAAATCAGCCCATATGACGGTTAACCCTTCAGTATGCCCTGCGTGTGGACTTGTTTGCAAATCCCGGGCAGCATTGCTGTCTGATATGAAATATAAACATAAAACTAAACTGAAAGACACTCATACGTCGAAAACGACGGGAGAGTCCATCGTATATTATCGTCTACATAGATAGATAGATAGATAGATAGATAGATAGATAGATAGATAGATAGATTGGTTGATGCATAATTATCAGGCGTTTTTGTAGGCGAGTTATTTGTTAATAAAAATGGGCTGTTTTGTTTAATATTTTTAATAAAAATATTATTTTATTTTTAGCTTATAAAAATGCGGGTTGATAATCATACTAATTTTAAAGTGTTATTGTGGAATTATGTTACTTTTTTCTTAATAAATATTGTTTAGAAACGCCTGATATTTAGGCACCAACCCAATACACACATACATACATACATATATATATATATATATATATATATATATATATATATATATATATATATATCCAACATATAGTGCTAGAGTTAATAAAACAGTGCTCAATGTAATATAACACAGCTATGAAGTATATATTAATAGATATACATATTATCCCTCACCAGTAGCACGAATCAGAGTATTAATATATATATATACATATATATATATATATATATATATATATATATATATATATATATATATATATATATAGTTTTTCAAGTCAGCTAATTTGGATAGTTTCTACACGTTTCTTTCAGTTATCCAAGGGACGGTAGGTCTATCGATACTTACAGGAAAACCGCAAAGAAAATGAATAAAAAAAATTCATGAAAATTTAATATCACATTTTTAGACCCTTAATGATTATTACTGGCCCTTTTGGGATACATTTAGTTTAATCTTGAAGTAGGCCGCGATACATGAGATCCCTATGAATCTTCATTTCTGCTTGTCTAATCAGAGTTATTTTTCTCACCATGGTTTCACCTGTCAAAACGTATATACTAACTGGGCACCCATTGGATTGGAACCTAATAGCAATAGCTTGTGAATATATATATATATATATATATATATATATATATAGATATAAAACTATATATATATATATATATATATATATATATATATAACTATAACTATATATATATATATATATTACTATATATATATATATATATATATATATATATATATATATATATATATATTTGTATATGAGGAACAATATTGGTTAAAATGTATGACAAAATTTAAAAATGTTTCACGGATGAAATCCTAAAGGACAAAACGCGTGACAAGAAGTCTTTTCCACTTTCTCACACATTTCCCCCTAATATACATATATATATATATATATATATATATATATATATATATATGTGTGTGTGTGTGTGTGTGTGTGTGTGTAATGCCATTCGCATAAAGGCCTGTTTCGCTTTATCACAGATCATCAGTGAGATGAGACAACCAAATGCTTCAAGCCCTGGTCGAAAATAGGCCGATTTGGTATCAACCAGTGTTTTTACCGGTAAGCCATCGGCGCTTCGACAGAGTAAAATACGAATTCTAGCGTATTGTTTTTACGAATGCAAACAAACGCTAAACAGCCAGAGTGCTCTATTCATTAATGAAGAGCGATGTGTTATATATATATATATATATATATATATATATATATATATATATATATATATATATATATATATATTATTAATACAAATAAAATTGTCACTTAGCTGGTTGATGTTATATCCAGCACCTCGATACTGGATTTTCCGAGATAAATCATTTAGTAATCGTTTTGTCCACTCGTCAGTAGGCTTCAGATGAATAATAATAAGTGAAAGAACGAAATGAAGATCGACAACTGAGTAGTTTTTTGTCTACACACAATAATGTTTTTATAAATGCAATTAATCAAGTTTTTTTTCCGGCTAGGGTTAATAATATATATATATATATATATTAGCGGATAGTCGTGGGTATGACGATTAACTACATCCGTCAGCTCGGCTTCTGATCGGAAAATTGGAGGCTTTGAGGTGTGGAAAACCACCTCTTAATTGCTGTTGTTTATACGTCTATCTCGGTCCGGTATGGTAGCATCCGACTGGGCTCCAGATATGGGCAGTCAGTGAACCCCCAAACATTATGAAAGTATAAAAATAGATTTTTATGAAAAAAAATACCAGCAATACATTTACTATTTTTAACAATACATTTTTACAGCAGAATTAACAATAGATTTTATAGCAAAATGACCAACAATAAATGTATTTGTAGTTGAAGGCATAAAACTATGTTCAAAATATTTAATTTTCGGCAATAAATAAACCATAGCGGTTGATATGTCACTAAACAAATCATCCAACCAACTAAAATTAGTAGGAATACGTTTATCATTCTAAGTAATAAAACATCAATGACATTATTGTTTTGTTTATAGAAATATATTTTAGAGTCTCAGAAATTCTTTAATCAGTCTAGGAATCAAGCGAAAAATACATATTCCACCGCATTAATCCTACCCTTGATATTTTCTTTTCCCCTCGTTTTTTTTTTTTTTTTTCTGCCTCGATTTCCGATTTTCTCTCGAGCTATTCAGCAAACGTGAATTATCAGTGTCTTGCGCATGCGCAAAACAAATCATAAACTCTACGCGGGAAGCAAAGAATGAGTACGGCAGATAGATGAATGGCTTCGATAAACTTGAACGGAAGCTCTAATTAAACGGCCTCCGGATAGGTATAAGCAGTTGATATCTGATTAACCTGGAACAACATTCCCAGCCAAATCCTCCCCATTCAAGAAGCTAGTTATCCAAAATGATTTCTTGTTAGATTTCTCTTATTCAGGTCAACTTTAAATAAGTTAACTGCGTATAGCTCGTCGGAGAATTGCAATTCAAAATTCATATATTTGATTTCATCAAACGACTTTTATTTTGTTGTCTTAATCGCACCGGTTCAGCCGATGGGCTATTTTGTCTTCTAAGTATAAATGAAGTTTTGGCATGAAGTAATGTCATTACGCTATGTAATATTCGTACTACTGGCATAATCTTTGTTTTGTTTTTGCTTTTTGTTTTTTTTCGATTACGACCGATCCCTTTTCTTTCAAACCGTCTAGAATTGTTTAATGTTCTATGTGTGTGAGTAATTGGATCGTACGGGTATACTGCAGTCATATTTTTAGAGGGTAAGATATTCTGAGTTTTCCTTCTCTTAAATTAGTTGCCACCTCAGGAAATAGATGCATTTTTTTTTCGAAAGTGAACGTAACGCGCTCTGCCGGAATTCGAACCCTGTTCGCCCGTTTCTCTTTTGTAGTCGTTCACCGTTACACTATCCGCTCATCAAACATAAAGTAGTATAATTATTAGAATTATTGCTACAATATAATCTTTTTGTTTCGATTACAACATTATTTCAGCCGATGCGTTCTCTGACCTTTCTAATATTGCTATTATCCCATCAATTATTATAGAAACTATAATGTCCTCGAGTACACATGGCACAGTGGATAAAGGCGTTGGTTAGATCCAGTGACAAGACCCAAAGAGTGTGAGTTCAATACCCGGTTAAGGCAGTGGAAAACTTTCAGAGGGAAAATTAGCAGGAGATAACTGATAACTGACATCCATCAAACATGGCACGTGCAACTAGAACAGTCTACCCCAGTGATCGAAATAAAGGGTTCGAAATTCCAACAACCTGAAGAAGGCCGGGGCGTACAACGGCCGAAACGTTGTGATAAATATGGCGACAAAGATGAGGACAATAGTTCGAATAATGTAAATACTGTACATAATACCTCATCTCAGAAATATAAACATACTCAGAAACTATAATATTATTAATATATACGTATATACATGCATATATATATATATATATTGGTGTATCTTACAATCATAGTACCCGTCAAAAATCACGAGATTATTTACGCATGTATCAACACTAGCGCATTACGTGGATATGTGCGTGGTACAATAGCTAGAAGTTAGGAATTACCATTTTCCAGTTTCTTTGGGATCGTACTAGTTTCAGTTGCGGATACAAAAATATTCAGTTAGGGAAGAGTACGGAGTAAAAATTGACCCACAGCGAAACTTAAGCACAAAATACTTAGAGATGGTATGAGCACCAACCAGACAGTTACCCAAAATAACGATGTAACTATCCTCTGGGACATGCCAATTCAAACTGACAGGGAAATAAAAGCCAACAGACCTGATAATATCATAAAAGACAAGAAATTCAGGAAGTGTATGCTTACTTATATAGCAGTACCATCTGCGAGAAACACCCCCCCCCCCCAAAAAAAAATTGTCGAGAAATTGTTCAAATACAAGGACCTGGAGATCGAGATTAACAGGATGTGGGGAATGAAGACTGAAACTGTACCAATAATAATCGGAGCTTTAGGCATCGTGAGAAAAGGAAGAGACAATTTTACGAACAGTGTCCCAGGTAACATCAACATACCCAGAAGATCGTCATACTAGGAACATCTCATATACTAAGAAAAGTGCTATCAAGACAATTCTCCTATATGGCCATGGCTTAAAGACTATAGTTTGAACCCTGTTCTACGGGATACAAAGCAAGAAACGTAACATTCAATAATAATAATAATAATAATAATAATAAAGTTGGACAGGTCTTCTAAAGGCTGACACGGGATTAGTGGCATTAGTGTAATTAGTAGGATTAGTTAGAGAGCATGCTGACCGGGAAACGACAGGTTTTTGTTTGTGTTCAGTTTAAAGGATGAGGCAGCCAAGGTGACTAGGGAGTCACATCTAGATACTAATATGAAACGGGTTGCCTTCCATGAAGACATTTTTCACTGGGCTCTATCTAGAAGGTTATGCAGGGCTTTTATTAAAAACCCGTCACCGTATCGCGCACATTTTGGGGGTGTGATGCTTCTCCTTGATATACCCTTAGCAAAATGGGTATAAATGGGTTTTATATAATAATATACACAGCGGTCTAAGGGAAGCGATAAATTAGAATTGCGCAAATGGCACTGATTGAGTAATGTAAGTAAATGTTATGAGATAAAATTATAAGCTGTACTTGAAAATCAAAGCCACGTAATACTCTGTAACTCAGAGAGGCAAACGAAAGGATATAATTCTGGTAGTTATAAACAAGCAAAAAGAGAAAATAATTCTACCAGCGGACCACAGGGTGAAGACGTAATAATGCGAAAAATTGAAAACAATACTTCGCTATGAAAGTTAGAGACATGTTCCCTACAATTAGCACTCTTTCAGCCGTAGCAATAGCCATCGAAACGGAATTGAATGAATTTGAAATTCGATTATAAACTGAGATCCTCCAGAACAAAGCGCTATGGGCGTCTGCGAATATATCCAGAAACAATGTTAGATTTGCAATCATTAACTACCCAGTGATAAGCACCAGCGATCTGATGCCCCCAAAAAAGTCATCCCATAACAGCTGAGAGATATATTTAAAGATAGAAACTTACGAAATTTTGTCAACGCAACGTAAACGCATTGTAAGTTTAAACAAGACTTTGGTGGAAAACTAACTTTTCCAAACCTCTCTTTGTTAAGTGATGTACAAGACTTTTTGCTGTGCTGCATTTGTAAGGAACACTGTCCACCATTCTCTGTAGGAATCTGAATACTGGATTATCCATGACAGATGAAGAGGGTAAACGTGGCGACAGAGATGTGGCCCTAGAGGCCGGTGCTGAAAATATCATATGCAGAACACGTGCGCAAAGAACAACTCCTATAGAAAAGGGACGCTAGAAGGAGACATACATAAAACCAGAAAGAGATAATTGAAATACTCCGAGGAAAAGGGCTTCGAAAATTTTATACTCACATAAAATATTGAGGGGAAAAGTGAGCCGCCTAAAATAACGATCTTGAATGAATGGAAACCAGGCAAATAATGATAGTAAAGAATCGTAAAAGAGAAAGAAAGATGTGGAGTGTCATAAAATCCCTGTCCTGAATGAAGAAGTCACATGCAAGAAGAAGATGTCCGGCATGATATCTTCTTCCCACTTCTGAAGAATAAGTTAAATTCATTCCCTTTCTCTCTCTTTCTTTTTCTCTCTCTTTCAATTATGTCCCAATTTATTTTTTTTAAGGCTTCTCAAAACTTTTAAAGTCGAAACATATTTTTGGGATTGTACGTTTATTTCTTTTGCGAGTGAATATTGCATTGAAAATTTTTTAAATAACATAACGATTCTTCAAGATCCAGAACTCACTATTTATTCCATAGAAAGGGGAGAAGAGATAGACCCATTCTATTCTTAGCATTACTTTTGCGTAAGTAAACGTAACAAATTCGACAGGAATTCGAACTCGACTCTCCGATTTTTCATTCTGAGCCGTTAATCATTACGCTATCGGCACACACTTGCCCCAAACATGAAAAAAGGGAGAGTCTTGACTGCAATAATAATAATAATAAGAAGAAGACCCATTTCTTTCGCCATTCACTGTTTAATGGGGAAAAGTGAAGCTGTTGGCTTAAAATCAAAATCCTAGTATTTCTTTTAGCAGTATTGGATTAAACAGTTTTCAAAAACCATTTTAAGACTCCCATACATATATATATATATATATATATATATATATATATATATATATATATATATATATATATATATATGTATATATATATATATGTAAGCAAATATATGGATATAGATCCGACAGTATGAAGAAAAATATACGGAAAAAACAAACAAAAATCCTTATATGCAATTATGCTGTTTTAATGTTAATATAATGTCAACGTCGGACGTTTCGGTCTAATAAACCATCTTCAGGACATATTCATAAAATATAATTAACATTATCAATTCAACATGACAAAGACAATGGACGTAAGAACAAGACTTATCCAAACAGATAACTGAAAGTTTTATATGACCAGAGTTCCGTTTAAACATATATATATATATATATACTTTACTAATAATAATACTCGGTTGATAAAAAAAATCTTCTGATAGCCCAACATGCAAGTATATCAAAACAAATTATTATTCGAGGTAAAACATTTGAAAAATAAGAAAGAACTAGAGACGGTCTGGACAGGGCGAAAAAACGTCCAGATCCTTAAGTTTCCAGCCCCAAAAAGTTATATATATATATATATATATATATATATATATATATATATACTACAGTTAAAAAGTTTCAGGAAACACTTGGTAATTTTTAAATTGGCCCCCAAATACTTGTTCTTTTACTTTAAAATAGAAAGTTATAATACATGTTTAAAAAAAAGTTATATATATATATACTACAGTTAAAAAGTTTCAGGAAACACTTGGTAATTTTTAAATTGGCCGCCAAATACTTGTTCTTTTACTTTAAAATAGAAAGTTATAATACATGTTTAAAAAAACGTTAGGCATTTATTTTTATTATAAATTTTATTATGACAACAAGAAAAAAAAGCATTTCATGATTGAATTTTGCTCTCCTCAAAATATCCTCCTTTAGCCTTTATTACTGCAACACAAATTTTTTGCATTCATTGCAAAAGGTTTCTCAAATTTTGATAATTCATTCCATTCTTTTTCCAATGACTCTAATAATTCTCTCAAACCTGTTTGGTTAAATAATATCGTTCTTTCAAATTTCCGAATTTGTTGTTTTATTTAGCGTTATTGTATATTATTTTTCCAAGGACTTTCGAATCCTGCTACATTCGTTTGAAGGATTGTTCTGCGTAGATGTAGGCAACTAGTTTTGTTTGATTCCGGTGTGCTCACGTTTTTCTGGAACCAATATGGAATCCATCGATACTGACATCATTAAATAAAAAAAAATTAATAAAAATAATAATTATTTTATTAATTATTTAATAATATTTATTTTATTAATAATAAGTATAATAAATAATATTTTCGATATTATTGAACGAAACTTGTTTGGAAAAAAAAAAAAAATATATATATATATAGAATGATGCGTCTGGCTTTTAAAGGTGTTTTAGGAAAACCTTCTTAATGAACTTAAAATGGAAACTTTCAGCAATGAGCTTTACCTAAACATCAATTCTGATAAGATCTTTTAAAATCCATTCCAAAGAATTCTGCCCTTTTCAAATCAGTTCGGTCTAACTTTAAGTTTCGATAATGTAAAAATCTCTTTGTTTTTTATACATCTAAATCCAATTACTACTTTCCAGTGTTTGCAAGCATAAACAAATAGTTTCAATAATACAGTGAAAAACCATTTGGACAATGTCTTTAAAACTTGCAAACCAATTCACAGATTTAAACAATCAAGCAGAATACATTCTTTGTTTTTAGAAATCAATTTTGTAGATGAACGATCGGTTTCTTTTCTTTTTTATTTCTTTATTCTATGTATTTACAAATTAGTCCGAAGTAACCAGAAATATCTTTTGAGAATTCACGAATTTAGACACTTTTTTTCATTTCTAATGAGAAACACTCCGGTCAAGAGAGTGCATCTCTGTGGGTTGACTTGATTCTTTTAGTCATGAAGATGGTAGCATTGAGTGATCAGAAATATATTTCATCAAGTACGTAATGCGGCCATCTATTTTGATTAGATATTTAACTGACAAAGATAAGTCTAACTGATTCCTACCTCTGAACAGATACTATTTAAAAGCTAGAACAACAAGTAAATAAATCTCACATATAGACAGATGTGGAAACACATAGGAAATTATAAATTTCACCGTAGATTTTTTTATCGGTGACTATTTCAGATACGTGAATAAACCCCACAGAAGCTAAGCTGTGTTCAAACATAACAATTCACAATTTAAAAGGAAAAAGAAAAAAAAATGATTTCAAAAAGTGCTTTTAGTTGGGAAACGAAGGTGTTCATAATCCTAGACATGTTTCTAATCGTTTCACGAAACGTAAGGCAATAAAGCCACCAAGACGGCAGCGTTTACTGAGTGAGAGAGGATATGAGAAAAACTCTATTAAGGAGAGAAAACAATAAAAGAACAGGAATTAAGAAACAAAAGATAACGATTTAACATTGAATTTACATTTTTGAAGATCAGACTTGACTGGAAAGCGAGAAACCGGAAGTTACACAAGAGTGGAATACGAAAGAAAAAACTGTTACATATTTTAAAATGATGAGACCTTGCCGCTAATCTATTACAACGCTTAAGTTCATAGAGTGCAGTTACCATAGAGGAAAGTTCGCCGGAACAATTACCGTGAAAGTATTTACATAAAAGGCACAGAGAAGCTACGTAATAGCCGTTAGAAAGCAACAGAAACTAAGATGCCAGGTCAAGACCAATAATATTGCCGATTCTTCTTTGTCTTTTATCAATAACTGCGCAATTTCAGAAACACCAGACCAGATGTAGTGGCTGTTATATCTTTTATTGCACTGTTGCTGTTAGATTGAGTTATCCCCTCATAACTTGGTAGATTCTTGCGAGAAGCAGCATGTTTATCTCCCCCAAGGTCCTTAATGGACTCAACCTCACAGCTCCATATAAACTGTGACAATTTCTCTTTGAGTCGATGTCTACCATATGTCAGGAGAATCCGTGTTAATCTGAACCAGTGGTTATTAAACAATGGTAATATACAAAGCATTGACAAATGGTAGACATATATATATATATATATATATATATATATATATATATATATATATATATATATATATATATATGTATGTATAAAAGGGAACATTGAAGTCGACACTTAGAGGCGTCTAGCATGAAAAAACCTGTCGCCTCTAAGTGTTGACTTCAATGTTCACTTTTATATTTACAGACGCTCGTTCAATCTATCTATCTATTAGGTTGGTGCAAAAATAATGTCGATTTCTCACATAGTAACATATGAGAGAAAACGATATTATTTTTGCACCAACCTAATATATATATATATATATATATATATATATATATATATATATATATGCATGAAGAAATATAGAGATTGAGTCTGCTGATTCTATATTTTATACTATTAACTTTTAGGCCAATTCTTCACCTCTATAATTCAAGTTTTGATTTCCTTGGGATAATGGAATATTAACAGTTTTTTTTTTCTTTATAAATGTTTTTTTAAGGATTAATGTTTCTTTTCTTTTTTTTAACTTTCATGAAGCAAAAATCACGCATAAGAAATTTAAAAAATACTTTGAAATTTCTTATCACAAAAAACAAGAAACATTTTGTTTAGCTCATACAATTTCCTTGTTATCCAAAAATTTACATATCCTGCTTTCAACTCAGATTGGCGGGTTTGATTTTTATCAACAAAAAAATTGTCAACAAACCATATGTTACAAAGAAAAACAGGTATTTCTCTCTCCCTCTACAAATATATATATATATATATATATATATATATATATATATATATATATATATATATATATATATAATAGATTTTTTCGAGAAAAATTCTCTAGCACGACACAGTGAACCAAATTTATTAGCAGCAAACCTAGCAATAGATTTGATATACTCTTTCAACTTCCCTTCAGTGATAAACTCGGTGTAATGAGTTTCTCGCCTGGAGGTTATCATGGCTGATGCTAACCTCCAGGAGAGTTACATGCCTAGAGTAACATACATCTAATGTTACAATATATTGACAAGCATAAATTTAAGTGATGTTTTGGAAAATAATTCCAATATTTACGGTTGTAATGTATCATATCGTAGTGGGCGATATCCATATAAGTAATCATGCAGACTGGATGTATACAACTTCACCTGCTTGTTCAGAGAAGACAATTTATAATCTCCACTCTTCTAAATGCGAAGGTTTATTTCTCAAGGAAGTCAAGACTTTGTTTTCTCACTGGGAATCTTTAAAATCATTAAACCAAATAATATCTCTGGAGATTCTCGGCATTGGAGGACCTTGAATCTTTGTGCGATCTTGCCAAGAAATGTCGTTACTTAACAAAGGAAAGCCTTCTAAGTAGGTATGTCCAGTTTGCCAAGAAAATCAAAATTCACAATTTATTTTAACCTAAGATCGAACACTGACTTTAGAGACCGATGAGACATACCTAAGTCTCTAAATCCCGAGGGAGAGGGGGAGGAAGAGAAGCCGCTTTATAGAAATAATCAATGCTATCTACAAAGGAAATTCATAGTTTCGTTCGAGTAAGTCATTGCTTATTTAATAATACGTGGAAAATTAAGCTTATATTATTAAAAGGTATGTAGAATTACACACTACAGAGGGAACTACGAACTAGCCAAACATTTTATTTAGAGATTCTCTATTAAATCGAAGGGTTAGAGATCCTTGATAAAATAAAAAAAAATCAGTATATATTATCGGTTCTTACCTGGCATCTCGACTGCAGTCATTTTCCCACCAATGCGACGTGACTTCCCTGTCTAATAAAATTTTCATGACAACTGTTCTAACGAGCACTCCCTATTAGTACCACACCGCATAAATTTCAGGCTACGACTAGATTGGCAACTAGATCCCATTTTTTTATGTTGAAATCATGTAAGTCTATGTTTGATCATACGGTTAGCTGTAGCTAAACCTTTATAAGAAGCTGGAGCTACATGTAACCGTATGTTTTCTCGCACTTCTCGATTATGTGACTGTTTTGCGTTTTCTTTCTTATCGACAAAAGTTTAGATACAGCGTCAAACGTCATCTTCTATCTTACAGGCATCTGTTCTTTTATTGTCCTTTCTTTTCATCGAAGTCTTCCCATTCTATTCCTTTCTCAGTAATCCTTGGCGTATTAGTGGCATTATCAATTTGATTGTGGTTAAAAGAGGAAGAGTCCCGCTTTAAAAAAAAAGTATCAAAGCTATTAAAATAAATGAAATTCATTGTTTCGTTCGAGTAAGTGATTGCTTATTGTTGAGGGGTTCTCCCCTTTTTACACAAATGGACTCACCCAGGGTTTACATATACTACTGCTAATGAATACCCAAGAGAAGAACGAACACGAACGTAACGAGCAAAAGTCACAGTGAGCAAGCACATAGACTCAGTAAGAAGTCATACAGTGATACGTCGATACCAAAGACTGTATATATATTTTGCTACTAACCCACATTCCTGGAACTACTAACCTGCATTACCAGTTTGTATTATTACATTAATCCATTTATTTTCTTATATTCCTTCTTGGTGTTTGTTATTTATTGGTACCGGATTTCAACCCGGAATCCGCAATACTTATTTAATAACACGAGCAAAGTTAAGACAAATATTATAAAAAGTTATCTAGAATTACACACTACAGAGGGAACTATGGAATAGCCAAGCATTTTGTCTAGATATTCTCTACATAATCGAAGGGTCTATGTTATCGGTCCTTATCTGGCATCTCGATTTCAGTCACTTTCTACGACTGCGATGTGGTCTATTAAAATTTTCATTACAATTGTTCTAATGAGCACTCCTCACTGCTATCTCATCTCATGAATTTACGCTTACTACTAGATTGATAACTAGGTCTCATTGTTTTAATGTTAAAATAACTGTTAGATCATATGGTTAGATGTAGCTACACCGTTATTAAAAGCTGTAGCTAGATGTAACCGAATGTTTTCTCGCCTGTGTAACTGTCTTTCGGTTTCTTTCTTTCAAAAGTTTAAATACAGCGTTAATCACCATCTTCTGTCATCCAGGCCTCTGTTCTTTTATTGTCCTTTCATCTCAGCGAAGTCTTCTCATTCTATTCCGCTCTCAGTAATACTTGGTGTATTAGTGTCATTATCAACTTCATTGTGTTTAAAAGATTAAAACAAATTTGTGGATCGCAGCTATATACGATCCCAATTTTCAGTTTCTAGCCTTGACACAGGTCAAAATCGTTTACGCAGGATTGATGACTTATTTTACAACCGGCGGCCCTTTTACAACGGACGTAATGTCACAAGCCTATCATATAGCCTCGAGCCCCATTCCTTAATCCCGCTGATTAAGAGCTTTACAGCTAAATCTCCCAGTGATCCATTCACAAAGTCGAACTACCCTAAAGCTCTACTTATTCCAAACGAGGAAATTTGACTCGTGCGTCTTTTTTATCTAAGATTCGCTGCTTTGTGAAACAGGCTCTTATGTGCATGAGAATAATTCAAATATTACAACCGTCATATCTTCAAGCTAAGGGTCACCCGTTACCTATCATCCACAAACCTCCTACTTACATTCATCTCATACAGTAACACTCTACTTTAAGAAGCTCTTGAGCTTCGGATTGGAGTTTATTTTCAGATTGAGTCACTGTAGATTAATTGCCAAAATTGAGAAAATTTTACGGCAATTTCTATCTCGGATCAAATACCTTGAGACTTACGACTATATCACGTTGAATCGCCGGTTCTCCTACGCTCACTGAAGTTTAGCAACGTCGAACCTAGTCTGTAAGTACATGAGTGAACGCTTCTGAATACCAGGCGATGTAAGCTTGAATATACGGCCGGTGTAATGGATAACGGGTCGGAATTGTTAATCGGAGAACCGCGTTATAACTTCAGTCAAATTTACTTACGCGCAAATACACTTGGGAAACGTATAAATCCACCTATTCATCCCCAGCTATGGGTTAATTATTAGAACTTGTTTCAGTAAAACCATTATCTCCAAAGCATTCTTCCAACCCAAAAAACTTTTTTCTGGCTTTAAATAAGCTACAAAGGACTGATAAGCCGTAGAAAACAAATTAAATAAAATAGTTAGAATTTGTTATTATTTAAAAGCGAGATTGATAGAGAAAATGGCATAGAAATCGAATTGACATTTGTTTTTCTGCACAATAGAAAAAAAATTGAATATTTCTCCAGTTTGAATCATAATTTAATTGCCGATATTTGGGTCGAAAAAGTGTTACAAGATATTTTGGATCAAATGGCTTGAATAGATTATTTAAAATACAGTGTAACCCGGGTATGAGAGACCCTGATATAAGAGAAACCCGGATATAAGAGAGATTTTCTCTGGTCCCAAATTTGAGCCATACTTACCTAAACAAAATAGACCAAACACGGATATCAGAGAAACCCGGATATAAGAGACTTCTTCTCCGGTCCCGACAACTCTCTTATATCCGGGTTACACTATATAGAGAATGAGATAGAAAAAAAGCAGAATATCAGAAATGTAAACATAGGTCGATTGAAATAAAAAATGAAATTTTACTTGTGAATGTATCTACTAAAGTTTAGTTATCTACTCAAACTCGAAAGTTATTTGTCGTGCATGAATTTTTTTTAGCTTGAACCATCGTAGATTAGTTTCCAAGACATGGATTTTGAATATTTTATGACATACAGTGTAACCCGGATATAAGAGAGTTGTCGGGACCGGAGAATAAGTCTCTTATATCTGGTCTATTTTGTTTAGGTAAGTATGGGAATAATTTGGGGCCAGAGAAAATCTTTCTTATGTCCGGGTTTCTCTTATATCCGGATTTGGTCTATTTTGTTTAGGTAAGTATGGGAATAATTTGGGACCAGAGAAAATCGCTCTTATACCCGGGTTTCTCTTATATCCGGGTCTCTTATATCCGGGTTACACTGTATCTTCCAGCCCGAATCAGAGAGTTCTGAAGAGTTTATTATTTAAAAAAATGTTGGAAAGCGTAAGCAGAAAAAATAAAAAATCGGGCTATTTTTTATTTATTCCTTTATTTATTTATTTTTTTTTTTACAAAAAAGATTGCTTATCTGTGGTATTATAGATTGAAGTTATTTTTCGATACAAAACTTTCCTGGCATTATTTCTTTTAATTATTTGTATAATTTTTTACTTTATTTTATGATTGACGAGTTTCATTTGCTTTTTTTTCATCACGCGGTGTAGATAGAAGTGCTGCTTTCTATATGGGATAAAATAGATTGAATAACTTATTATTTAAGAGAGAGATAGATGGGACATTGTAATATCGGAGACGTAGGCATAGGGCGATAATGGTAACAATAGCCGTTTCCTTATAAGGAAACATTCAACATTCATTGACCGAGCAGCCAGTATTGTGGAAATTCCTGAAATCTCTCTCTTAAAATTGTTTTTCAAGAAAATAAGTTTTCTCAAACGTTTTTAAATAACAACATTTGCCTATAATTGTATTATCTTATCATTTTCTTACATATTCACTGTAAGTAAATTTTTGTTTGGATGAGGATGGAACTTTCAAATTTTTCGGAAAAGCGTTTCGAAACATAACGCTATTTTTTTTTTCTTTTTTGGTTCAAAATAGTCAATTTTTAACAACAAAAATAATAATAAAAATAAATATTCTCATAAATTTGATGATAATTTTATACCTTTATTCTTATTTATTTATTGATTTCTGTTACTATGATTTAAAATATCTATTATAATATTGTAATATATATATATATATATATATATATATATATATATATATATATATATATATATATATATATATATATATATATATATATATATATATATATATATATATATATATATATATATATATATATAATATTAAGAAATGGACAAAGTCTGACAATTTATTTATTAAAGACATTTACTTGTGTCCGAGACGGTTATGGCACGTCAGCGTAAATGACGGTTCCGTATAGGATGCACGTTCGGATCCTGTCAAAGCACGAATATTTTTTATGAAAATTTTTCGGACATTCAGTCCGGTAAATATTATTTAATACTGTTTATTATAAACAGAGCATTTACTTAAATACTTGTATCTATAAAAAGAACCTTAAACATAAAAATGTCTTTAATATATATATATATATATATATATATATATATATATATATATATATATATATATATATATATATATATATATATATATGGGCACGGAAACCTCTGGGTAGAGATCATAACTTTGATACCTGGCGTGCTACACTACGGGAATCAGTTGTGCGCAATCATTTCCTAAACCTCTCGTGTGATGGCTCCAAGTTGCTATGCTCCGGTAAACCGTTTCAAATGACGCACTAAACACGCCACTAGTGGGCGAAGTACCTCTTTCGACGCAAGTCACCGGCTTGGGCGGAAGCGTTCCTCAGATTAAATACATTGGCCACGTGTTCGCGACCCATGCGGGTCACCTTGTTGGAGGACATCGGCTGTGGTCTACCCTGAAGAGGAAATGGTCTTAGCCAGATTAAAACGCCTATGGCACACCACATGATGAGCATACCAAGAAAACATTCGCGGGTGCCAAGTCTCTAGCACACGACCGCCACAAATGCAGGAGGCCAAGTCTCTAGCACACGACCGCCACAAATGGAGGAGGCCAAGTCTCTAGCACACGACCGCCACAAATGGAGGAGGCCAAGTCTCTAGCACACGACCGCCACAAATGGAGGAGGCCAAGTCTCTAGCACACGACCGCCACAAATGGAGGAGGCCAAGTCTCCAGCACACGACCGCCACAAATGGAGGAGGCCAAGTCTCTAGCACACGACCGCCACAAATGGAGGAGGCCAAGTCTCTAGCACACGACCGCCACAAATGGAGGAGCCAAGTCTCTAGCACACGACCGCCACAATGGAGGAGACTCAATATGTCGGCGCATCAACATCTCCTTCTGGGGGTTAAGTACGGAAGAGGAAAAAGACGAAATTTTCTCAAATTAATTAGCTGTTACCGCTCTTTCCAGTATTTATAGAAGTTTCTTTCCTAACCTTTTTTTTAAGTCGTGTTGAAGGTCAACGTCTTGATTATATCATTATTTTCTCTTTGAGTCACATGTGCTATCCATTTTAGTTGTTACTCCTGTTGAAAGTCCTCAACTGATACGGTTCCTGTTATTTGATACGGTTATTTCTTTGTGATTCTGTAGCGCCAGTCCACAAGGTTCAAAGAAGGATGATCTTCGACTTGATCCACTGTTTTCACTTTCTCAATGCCTTTTTTAAAGCACCGATCTGAGAAAGCTGACAAAGCAGATATTCGAGAATAAGTTTGGCGCATTGCATTACATATATTGCTGAAAAAATAATGACTGACATACAAAAGTATACATTAATTTTATTTTTTACAGAAACGCTCATTTCAGAGAAAATATCAACCGGGCTTGAGCCACTGTATTGATTCTTGATACATGTGTTTTCTAAATTTTTGAGACAAGATCTAACTTAGATCAAACAATATTGAATAATTTATTTCTGAAACAAAAGTGTAAGAGAGAAAAAAAAAGCACTAATAATGAATCGGATAAATTTATCACAAAAATTATGGCTCATCTTATGAATTAAAATTTATTTTCCTTCTTGCCGATATATATATATATATATATGTATATATATATATATATATATATATATGTATGTATTTAAACAGGGTGCGATGGATAAATTGTCGTCTAAATTTCGTAAAAATGAAATTAACACTGACATCTCAATTTAACGGATATATTTACCAAAATTACACAAGCATATCTTGAAATACTAAAGAGTAAATGTATTCAATAAAATCGCCATTGGCTTCGAGCACAGCCTCCAGACGACTTCAGAATCTTCTGCAGCTCTTCTGGACAGCCTTCATGATTAAGTGGGTAATTGCTGCTATGATCCTTGTCTTCAGTTCATCTTTGGTATTGCAAGTTTTATTTTTCTCTTGCTCAACTGCGCTCCACGCATAATAATCAAAAAGGTTGTAGTCTGGGGACTTGGGTGAGCATATGTAAAGGGTGATCTGGTAGCAGAAATTGTCTAAACGCCAGGACTGGGTTCTCCTGCTTATTTAGTATGGTGCAATCCTGTTGCCAGACATAGGGTCTTTCAGCAACCACCCTCTTGACCCAGGGCAGCAATACCTCCTCAAGGCACATGCTGTATACCTCCGTGTTGAGTCTGAGGCATTCACAAACAAATTCGGCAATTCTTTTCACGATCAGAGTGAGTTTTTCCGAGCTGCCGTATCATCGTAATCACCATTAGACTCATCCAACTTTTCCCCAATCCTCTGCACTGTCCTCAGATTGACACCCAAAGACACTGAAATGTTCGTATTGTAGCTTCCGGAGCGAATGCCAAGCAGTGCAGCATGCCGCTTCCAAATTTTCTGTCTAAATGAATTGTATCATAGTGCTATTTTTCTCACAGTCGGGGCCAACTGACCCTACTACACTGTGCAGTCGACAAAATCAAAAACAAACAATGCGCATGTGCGAAATGAAATCTATAAAATGGCGACAAGTTACCCATCTCTCCCTGTATATATAAATATCTATCTATCTATCTATCTACATATATATATATATATATATATATATATATATATATATATATATATATATATATATATATATATATATTATTCTCTGTATATTTTTACTTGTAATTTTATGCCTAACAAGCTTCCTTTGTTTGTTAATCATGTGATGAAAATAAACAAAGTGGCACTTTTCTTGTAGCTTGAATCTGTATTAATTACTCGATATTCAATTTCTAGATTACAAAGACGCCTCGTGGAATTTCCATAGGTCATGTAAGTTAACAATATTTTATTAATGCACAGATATGCACAAACGTAAAGGTGTTTAAAAACATTGTATAAAAGAGCTGACTTATAATTTGGTTGAATACATTGATAAAGATTACGTCAGATTCGATATAGATTACTGTGACGTCAGCTGCTGACGCTTCTGTTCGACTAAGTGATAATTTGTATAAGTTAAGTTATATTTGAGAAGGGCTCAACTTGCTGAGTCAAGGTGAAGTTGTTGTGAGTAACACAGAATTCGAAGACTGGTGTTACTGTTCAAGTAACCAGAAGTTGTTTGTTACAGTATCAATTGTATGTAGTTTCATTATAGGGAATCAAGAGATGTCTAGTTTATGCAGAGAACTGTTCATTACAATCTTATGCACATTTTTTTTTTTAAATAATATTCCACCATTTGTTATCTGGAAGTGAAAAAGTCACAATAGTTCTTGAAATAACCGGATATGCTCAGTAGAATGTTTGTAAAATGGTATAAAGAATTGGAGAGAAGAGATTTTCATTAACGACACAAGGTAAAGTGATAAAAACGGATAAGGTTTAAAGAGGAACAGCAAAAAAGAGGCAACAAAAATACGACACGATTATCTCAAAAGTTGACAGCGTAATCAGTTTATAGGTCCTTTCTCAGATCTAAATCGAGAGTGCAATTTCGGCACAGAGACTAAATATGTACGGTGAACATGTCTTGATTGTAAGACCAGGCAAATTGCTGGTTTTGTAGTAAATCTTACCCTATCGTTGAACCAGTTGTATTCACGCACCCATGCAATTTTCATCTTGGCCTTTTGAATATCAGCAAGCCTATAATTGTCGTATCTTTTACAAAGCATTTGGTCTCTGGTGATCACTTTTAGTCGCTTTGCACATTTTTCGTCCTCGATTTGAGGAAAGCTAATTCAGAATTTCATTTGAAGCTGTTTTAATCTGTTTACATTAAGTCCTACCAGCCATCTTTCTGTAAGTAAAATGAAATGTTTGATCAGTTTAAATGTAATTAACCTGTGTTATATTTATTTTTTTTATAAGATTTGTTCTTTGGTGTACATTTTTAGTCGTTGTACAGAAATCCCCGATAAACCGGTTTAGCTGATATTTTTGTTGTGTTTATTTCGATAATACAATTTTATGGCAATCTTATTTTTTGTTACCCCCCTCTTTTATGTTATTAAGTTTTTTTTCTTCTCGTTTAAACATGTTCGTTTTTATCGCTTTAAAGAAACGTTGCACCACTGCACAAATATATCGATACCGGATACGTGAGATGTAAAGCAGATGTCCAGGGATGGTGTGTTGCTTGTTCAAGACATGTAGGGAGCTACCTCTTTATCTCTGATTTCATGCTGTTTAATTCTGGGCACCGCACAAGTGAGGCCTTGAACCAAACTCTTTTATTTTCAATGTCTTTTATTCCTTTAGTGGTTGAAGAACGTTCCGACTCAGTGTCATGATAAAATTAGATAGACACCTGACATAAAACTATAGTAACAATAAAGTTGCTTCATCTACTAAAAGAAAACCTACAGTTCGCCTGTGGAGTGCCTTCAATCATCATTGGTTACCGCACACACGTGACATTATATCAACCATTTTTTCCAATTCTTGTGTCGTATTAGGTTGGTTCAAAAATAATGTCGGTTTTTGACGTATATTTTAACGTCAAAAACCGACATTATTTTTGCAACAACCTAATATTTTTTTTTTTTAGTAAATATCGAATTTATAATAGTTAAGCTTATTCTGTTCAGTGGGATACTTAAATGATCCATTATATTTATAATCGAAGAGGGACGGGCTTCGTCAGGTTATTTAGCCCTAGTTACATCCACTGCTGTATCTACGTTCCTAAAGGTTACTAGAACTTAACATAACAAAAAGCAGTGGACGGGTTTTGAACTCACGACCAGTTTCGCCAGAGTGTGCTATGAGTAGAGAACTGGGTTATATTCGAAATCAAAATAGAATCCTGATTACCAATCTTCGATTTCTCAACCAAGAACTGCACACTTATTTGTTTAATTTCAATTTTATTTTTAGATTGAGCAAATTCGATTTTTCTTAATTCTTTTTTTTTTGTTTCAGGATGAAAACAATTCAAACTTCTCCCCAGATATTACTCCAGTCGTGTTGGCTGCCCAGTGCAATAATTTCGATATTGTACACATGCTGCTGCGAAAAGGTTTCTGCATCGACACGCCTCACCATTACTTTTGCCTGTGCACAGAATGCATCAACCATAAAAAATTTGACCGCTTCGTTCATTCACGTTCACGCTTAAACGCGTATCGGGGATTAGCCAGTACGGCGTACATGGCCTTGTCGAGCGATGACCCAGTCCTCACTGCGTTTGAACTCAGCGAACAGTTAAAGAGCCTGGAAGAAAAGGAGAAGGAACACAAGGTAAGGCAATAATTATTCCATTTCCAGCGTCCAGACTCCGACCATTAACCCTCTTTCGCGTTTCTTCTTCCTTTTCACACGTTTCTATTAATTATCTGAGAGATCTCTTTCTGCTTTTCATCAACATGGCTGATGATAACCTCCAGGAAAAGAAACCCGTTGCGCTTTCTGGGGCTAACGTTCTCAACTGAAATGAAGCGGAAATAATATATTGAATCCATTTATAGATCTGCTGCTAAGAATGTTGGTTCACTGAGTCGTGCGAGACAATTCTTCCTTACTGAATCTATATTGCATATCCATAAGACTACGATTCGTCCATGCTTAAAACGCTACATATGGGCCGGTGCCTCTGCTATTTACCTTAACCTCCTTAAAAAAAATCTAAAAACAAAGAATCGCCAATATTATTGGTCTTGATCTAGCGCCTCGGCTTCAGTCTCTTTTCCATCGTCGTAAGTTTGCCTCCTTTTGTCTTTTCTATAAATCCTTTCATGGTAAGTGTTTGGATGAGCTCCTCTCTATCGTACATAGACGTTTTGGCGTCGAGATCTCATCAATTTACACTGGAGTTGGCTAGATGTAACCGTAAATTTTATGCTAACAGTTTCTTTTCTCACACTTCTCGTTTGTGAAACTACCTTCCAGCTCCATGACTTCCTGCCAACTTTAATCTGCAAAAATTTAAATGTAATTTCAATCGATATCCTCTGTCCGCCTGATAACCCTTTTCTCTTCCTGCTCACTATTAATGTTTCTGTTCCTAATTCTTCCACGCCCTGTAAACTCTTGTGTCTTAGTCGCTTTATTGCCTTGCATGGGGGTGATACCGATTTTTTATAAAAAAATGTTTCTCTTTGATTTTTCTCTCATGTCCCCTACATACACTCTCGCTAATTTCTATGTTTCTATTTTGCTTTTCTGTTTTTACTCCGCCCCCTATGTTGCTTCATGTTTCCTTTACTCTTTCCTTTATTTTCGCCCCACTTTCCTGTTTATGTAGAGAACATTAAACAGCGCTATATTTTTTAACCGAATTCACCCCAAGGAGGGAATTAAAGCCACTAAGACACAAGGAGTTACTTAGCGTGAAAGAAAAAAAAACAGAGTAATCAGAAAAACAGTAGATAACAATTGGCATTGTATTTAAATTTCTGAAGATTAAAGTTGGTTAGAAAACATGGTGCCGGAAGAGAAATCCACAAGCGGGAAGTGCGAGAAAATAAATTTTACCATAAAATTTATGATTACATTTAGCCAATTCAACTTTAAATTAATATGAACGTGTTTTCCAGTCTAGTACTGGCTCAAATTAATAAAGTCTAGGTATATTTCCGATGAACGATATTTATTTCCGCCTCAAATACAGAAATTGTGGCACAAGGCCAAAAAAGAGGAATGGAAAAAATAATGGCCTTCCTCTGTCTTAAATTTAAAATTAGCTAACCACAAACACTGACCCACAATATTCCTAATACCAAAACAACGCATTCTTACTTAAGTTTCTTACTGCATCCACCATAATACCTCATTGTCACTATGAAAATCCTAAGTAGTCCCAAAACATACAATTCATTTCCGAAAAGCCTATCCGAACGATTGCCATGAAAGTATTTATAGAAAGAGCAAAAGCATGCAAAACATTCTTAAAACCATTCTGCTTTCATTCGTGCAACAGGAAGATGACCTTTAGTAGATTCTGAATCACCCCCATGCACGGCAATAAAGCGACCAAGACACAAGAGGTTACAGGGTGTGGAAGAATTAGGAACATAAACATTAATAGTGAGCAGGAAGAGAAAAGGGTTATCAGGCGGACAGAGGATATCGATTGAAATTACATTTAAATTTTTGTAGATTAAAGTTGGCAGGAAGTCATGGAGCTGGAAGATAGTTTCACAAACGGGAAGTGTGAGAAAAGAAACTGTTAGCATAAAATTTGCGATTACATCTAGCCAACTCCAGTGTAAATTGATGAGATCTCGACGCCAAAACGTCTAGATACGATAGAGACGAGCTCATCCAAACACTTATCATGAAAGGATTTATAGAAAAGACAAAAGGAGGCAAACTTACGGCGGTTGAAAAGAGACTGAAGCCGAGCTGCTAGATCAAGACCAATAATATTGGCGATTCTTTTTTTTAGATTTTTTTGCCTGCCAACATAATTCCACTATCCCTAAGATGTTCGATAATAATCTCAGCTTCCATGATCACAAAAACTATTCACCATTAAATTATATATGTAGCATAAGGCGATCTACCTTTATCAACTCAATGTAGAAAATACAGTCTTGTAACTTTCAATAACTCCCCAACTAAGCTAGTAACTGTGTCATCATCACCAAATAGACCCTGTCTCCAGTCAAAATGAACGATTTCCCTTTCTATTATGCTCCTTGATTTAAAAGTCATTTGGGACTCAAGTCTATAGCAGACCTCAAGTGAAATTGCTATATATGATTTGGTGCAAAAATAATGACGTAACAATGTCGTTTTTTGACGTATTTTAACGTCAAAAAACGACATTATTACGTCATTATTTTTGCACCACCCTAATATTTCGCTAAAAATGATGAAAAAAATAACCCGGTTCCGTCTAGACCCCCCCCAACCCCAAAGTGGTTGACGCTTTTTTATCAAGATTTTTCGTTACACCAGTCAGATCTGACCAAAATGTGGTACTGCCATATCTGGACTGAAGTTGACCGACCCTATCTTTCCAGCCGTGCCAGAGTTCAAAATGTTTTACGCCGCCTTTTAAGGAGCGGCTTATTTTCAATCCTAGAGTCTTTTCCTCACAGGCGCAGCATTCCAAGCCTATCGGCATCCTACTGCTATTTGCATGGAAAATATTTCATTCATTAGTGCCACCAGCTACCTTTGTGGCGAAGATAATCCTTGCTACGTCCACAGAATTGTATCAACCTCATTCCCTACGAAGTCCCACTCAGAAAATTTCTCCCTGGTAACCGCTACCTTCAATGAATAGACTCCTACGTGGATGCTTTCCCGAACACTATAATCTTAACGCCTCCATATCTATCCGCCATATCCTTGTAATCCTCACTTCCTACTCTTAGTTTCATGTCAAGTACCTCATTCAGTAACTGTTGTGGATTCCGAGATGAATTCGGTCTCCAACGAATGACAAACGCAATAATTAAATATAAGAAATAAAATGTATTTACACAATCATACAAAGAGTAATACTGTTAGTAAGTCCAGGAACGTGGTTAGTAGCAAATACAGATAGATATATAGAGTCTCGAAGTAGGACTTCCTTAGAGTCTACGTGCTTGTAACTGACTTCTACAAGAGGTTACCTCACACTATCTCCGTTCGTATATTCTCTCACTCTCCGACCGCCGACCACCGACTGCCCCTCACTGACTGTAACTCTTGGTATTTAACGGCAGCAGTCCAGGTACACTTGGTAGAGTCCACTTATAGGAAAAAGGGGTGGACCCCATAACAGTAACCTTCTGTTTGCAGGTGCTCTTGGGCATGTATTGGGTTAACTTTAATAAGAAAAATGCAACAAATGAGAAATAATGTGCCGCTAGAAGGTACTGATCATCTTTAGGATCGGATCCATGCGATTTTGTAAAGACCAATGTCAAAAACTGTTGTGGAGTCGTTTCACAGTGGAGGCTTGTATTTCAATGTCGTCCTAAATTAGGTTCGACGTACAAAACGTTAGAACTTGGAAATAAGAGTTAAGACACGGTAATCTAGTTGCGATGGTTGATACTTCAATGTCGATGTCGTCTGACTCGCTCAACACCACCTGGGTATTTATCGATCCACCCACGAGGACCGAATGTGGCACAAGGCCGGGTTTAATGTGGGCCTCTCCAAACCCGTAGGCTCGGCCAAAAATATAGCCTTTGAACCCGCCTAGACGGGTTCAGGCCCTGTCTACCTCCCCGGACGAAACCTTGCCCTTCGGCAAAGCCTCGTCCGGGTTCCTCTCTGTTAACGCAGAGAGTTCGACAGAAGGCGGGCGCAGTCAGAGACCGCTCAACACCACCTGAGTATTTATTAATCCACACACGAGGATCAAATGTGGCACAAGGCCGGTTTAATGTGGGTATCTCCGAGCCCGTAGGCTCGGCCAAAAATATGGCCTTTGAACCCGCCTAGACGGGTTCAGGCTCTGTCTAACTCCCCGAACGAAACCTTGCCCTTCGGCAAAGCCTTGTCTGGGTTCCTCTCTGCAGACGCAGAGAGTTTGGACAGAAGGCGTCCGCAGTCAAAGACCGCGAGACGCCACCTTCCCCGAACTGGCGACCGCTACTGCTACTTATTGTCTCTGGAAGAGTCCATTACCATAGAATAGGTAGTATAACAAAAACAATATACATTGTATCTGGATCTGGGTACTCCTGATAAATTTCTTAGCAAATGTACATAGTGATCTGCATATATGATCATTCACTATTGAAATTCAACTGTAATGCCTGCACATTTAATATTGAGTAACATAAAACATTTATTCAATATTTAGGTAATTCTATTTCATATGGCGATTTACTAACAGTAGCTTTACATGTGGCACAGAATATGGAGCGTTTAGTGAGGATCGAAGTCACTATTCAGTCGTAATTAACCTAGAGAGACGAGCTTGCTAACCATTACACCTAGGCGAAGTGTCCAAAATGGTTTTCTAAGCGTAGCTTAGATGTAGCACAATGCCGAAAGTCCAGTGCACCCAGTCGGGATCGAACTCAATTACTCAGTTGGAATTGATCTAGCGGGACAAGGTTGCTAACGATTACATCACGTTAAAGTGCTCTAATGATTTTCTAAGCGTAGCTTAGATGTGGCACAAGGTCGAATGTGTGGAGCACCCAATGATGATAGGACTCGCTATTCAGTCGCAATTGATCACGCGAGACAAGCTTGCTAACGATTACATCACGTTAAAGTGCTCTAATGATTTTCTAAGCGTAGCTTAGACGTGGCACAAGGTCGAATGTGTGGAGCACCCAATGATGATAGGACTCGCTATTTAGTCGCAATTGATCACGCGAGACAAGCTTGCTAACGATTACATCACGTTAAAGTGCTCTAATGATTTTCTAAGCGTGGCACAAGGTCGAATGTGTGGAGCACCCAGTGATGATAGAACTAGCTATTCAGTCACAATTCATCATTCAAAACAAGCTTGATAATCATTACATTAGGTTAAAATGTTCTAATGATTTTCTAATCCTAGCTTAAATATGGCACAAGGCCGAAAGTGCGGTGCACCCAGTGAGGATCGAACTCGCTATTCATTATATATTGATCTCGCGAGGCAAGGTTGCTGATCATTACACACGTCGAAGTTCTCTTCTTTAATTCTTTATGAGTATTAATCACATAGTCAAAACTTAACCAGTTACTGTGCAAAATGGCACGATGTATATAAATAAGGTTATACGTAGAAACTTAATGAGGACGTGGCTCAGTGGTTAGAACGTCCGTATTCTGACCATGAGACCCGGGTTCGAATTTCACCGTAGTCGATTTGTCAGGAAGGAGATTTCCTGATGTTATCGGACTGGAGGGGGTTGATCCCAGAGTTTAGCACCTTTGAAAAGTGACTGAAAACCATAATACGGGTTGACCCAAAACTTGTGAGGGAAAAGTGAGTGGAAGTCACAAGTCATCGTGAGCTTTCTGACCTTGTTCAAATTGTTGATCACACTAGATAACACGTTCCTCGCTAGAAACTGTAACTAATGTTTGCTTAGTTGCAGTATAAACACAAATGCGCCTGAGCAAGAGTCTGCAATAGGAATTGGCTAGTCGCCCTAGTAGACATGTATCCTCGAATACGAGTGGCCATATAATTCATACTGTATTTTTACAAAATTTCTTATGAATCTATTTTAATACAGTAAAATGGCTTTTATATTAGTTTTATGCAAAAAGTCCCATTGTACAATACGAGTAAAATCATAGAAATGTCTTTCGAAATTAGTCCCGCTCTTCATCGCTTGTACATTAGGTTAACGGAAGTAAGTCATTCACAAGACCGGAAGAAGAAAAAATCTCCACCCGAAGTTAGGGAAAAAAAATGCTTTTGAACGAGAGAGAAAGTGGCGATGAAAAATTGATCGGTTGCAAGAATCCAAAACAAAAAAAATGGAGACTAGATGTGTAGCAGCCTTTTCAATAGATCATTCTGAATGAAATGGGCGGGAGAAAAACACTCTCCGTATTTTGTTTTTATTTTTGTTGGGATCCAAAGAGATTTTTTTTTTTTTTTGTCACGAATTTAAATTGTTATTCTGCAAAACTACAATGAACGATTAACTTATTCTTATGTATAAGGTTGAAAGGACAGTTACGTGCGGGGAAGTCAACCGGTAATTTTACTGCAGGGAAATACTTGTTTTGGTGCTGAAAATGCATTGCATGAAATGATAAGGCAACTACAACAAAAAGTTCTGCGACAAAAAAGTTCTGCAAAGATGCTGCACATCTTTTCAAATTAACAACTGTTTTAAAACATGTAAAATGCTTTGCCTGCTCAAAAGTTCCGACAAACTGAAGTTATTGAACTAAAACCGGAATCGTTCTTTAATGATGGAATACACCTGAAAGTTGAAGAAAATTCATACAACGTCAGAAAAATACTTCATGACTGAATAACAATGCTATATATTTAATTGAATAAAATAATTAGCAAAACCTAAAAATGTGGTATCTCACAACATTAAAAGAATAATTCCCACGGTTGAAATTCCATTCCTTTTGGGGCTTTTTCTGCAAATTCTTTGTTTTTTCGATTGTTACTTTCAGGACAAAAAATATGCAACGACGAATGTTGTATATCGGCTGAATATCATTTGTAGAGATTTGTACGAAAATATGAACAGCTAAACGTTATCACCGTCTGTGAGAGTCAGATCAAACGTTTGGGAGTACAGATTCCTCACATCCTGGTTATAACGATAAATCACACCCGAGAGCAAGGCCTCTGATCTTAATTGCTGGTGTTCCCAGGTCCACCCTGAAGCAGGCTGGTAGCAACTGTTAGAGTCCCAGATATGAGGAAATAGGTAACCTTCAAACTGGGATCGGGGCGCTGTGGAGGTGTAAAAATAGGTTTTAATACTAGCTATGCATTTTTTAGGGGAAAACTATTACCAGCAATACATTGTTGAAGAAAAAATTATTACAAACAAAATATTACCAGCAATACATTTTTTTAAAAAAAAATTACCAGCAATACATTTGTGAAAAGGAATATTGACAGCAATAAAAATCTTATCGGCATTAAATAACCATTGAGTAAAACAAAACAAGCGAGTAAAAAAAGTTTTTAGCATGAAATGACACTTTGAGGTTGATATGCCATCAAGTAAAGCAAACCAAACAGATTCATCTGAGAAGAGTCATGGCCATAAATATATATAATGAAATACTATGACTATCTTATCATTACTACATTACAATTTACCACCTTAGAAAAAAGATGAAAATAAAGAATCTGTTTGTCAAAATATGTATTTATGTATGAATGGAGTTATAAAGTTTCTGTTCTTGTGTCAATTAAATTTTGTAAGCGTGTAGAGACAAATCTTTTGTCAGAATTCGACGTAATCTTGTTGTGTAGAGGTACAATTCCTGCGCGCGATAACGAATAGAGGTGTTTGGATTTTCAGCCACAACGGCGTAAACGAGCACGCACCGGTGTTTTCACATCTGCCACCGACCCAATTTGTTTGAATTTACGAACTGCAGTCTCGGTTGATCGATTATGTGTACCAAAAAGTCGAGAAATGAATTTCTGTTTGAACGTCGATTTTCGTAATAGGCTTCGATAACTTTAACACGTTGTTTTATTGTTAATCTTTCCATGGTTGAAATTGCCAAAGGCTTAAGTTGTTAAATCTGAAAGAAAAAGAAAAAAATCATTGGACGCTTAAACTTAATTCACATTTAAAATCGGTTCAATTTATTGGAACATCTTTTATTGTCTTGAAAAACCATAAGTGCTATGGCGCCAGGTCGTATTTCCCCATATCATCAACAACAAAAAAAAGGACGGTAATAAAGACGGATTATATATAAGGGTGTTTCATTAAGACGGATCAAAGTCAGCAGTAAATAAATCAGTGTTATTGGTGAAACTTTATTTATTTCTCTATTGGATCATGTTATTTAAGTCATGGCAATTATGTGTAAAAAAATAATATCGCCCAAATGTCCGCCAAATCTGAAAGAAAACAGAAAAAATAATTAGACGCTTAAACTTAATTCCCATTTAAAATTGGTCCTTTAGTATTAGAAACAGAATGCCAGGGTAGAAGAAATAACACAATGCGAGACGCCATCAAAACAGGCCTATTGGAAAACCTTCTAACAAACTTTAAGATGAGAAAGTTAAATGGTATACCCACGTCATGGAAGCTAACAATCATTCCACTGCCATCCGACGAAGTTCCACCTGATCTGACAACGTCACTAAGGGAACTGGAAGATCGTTCACAAAGATTCAGATATTTGAACGTAACCGAGATATATATGGGTGTGCTAGTCCGTTACTCAGCTGTTCAGACTCTAAGTCATTCTACTGCTGCTGCTGATAATGCTGCTGCTGCTGATGATGATGATGATGATGATGATGATAATGCTGCTGCTGATGATGATGAATTATAGCAGAAATCATAAAACACCTGTAAAAATAATCTGCACCTAATTACTAAGAGTAATTTCCGCCCGATCGGAACTATTTACTTAAATATCTCAAAATGGACAAGACGTCGAGTGAAATTCTCTTGGAGAAGAATATGTAGCGGTATCGATATACTTTCTGCTACCATCCCACATGCATAGGCTTGATTTTTCGTTTCATTATCAAGAAAGAAAAAAACAAACATTACAAAGACTAAAGTTTGAAACGTCAAAGTCCTGTTTTGTATTTTTGATTGATCGATTCGTTTTCCATGATTTATCAACACTTTGAAGATTATTTAAAGACAGAATTTCCTTTTAGAATGTAAGGATTTTTAGAGGGGATATAATAATTAACAGTTTTACAGGTAATACTCGGCTCTTCAATCACCCATTCCGGGCAATTAGCCCTTTACACCAGTGCCACATCGAAGCTTACACTACCTGGTATTCCTAAGCGGTTGCTCATCTAGGCACTGACAAGGCTCGGCATTGCTTAACTTCAGTGATCGTACCGGAACAGGTGTTTCAACGTGATTTTATAAGCCCTTTTATGTTAGACAATCTTAAATTCACCGAAGGTTAACGAAATTAACTGATTTTTCTTCGAAGATTATAGATTGTCGTAGCATACCTACGAACGATAATGAATATGTCCCCATTCACATAAATACAGTAGTAAATACTATGTAATAGTATATTGGTCTGCAGTTGGAGATTCGTCTCCAGCAGTGCTGGTTAAACTCTCTGCCTCAGTGCAGAGAGGATCTCCAGACGTGGCTATGTAGAAGGGCAGAGTCTCATCTCGGGAAACAGCTAACCGACCCACTTTTATACGGGATCTACGGGTAATTTTTGCTGGAGACTACGCGCTCGCATACCCCACATTAAATTCGGCCTTGTGCCACATCTGACATCGTGGGACAGTTTGAAGGTATCATGCAGTTGGAGATTCGTCCCCAGCTGTGCTGGTCAAACTCTCTGCCTATGGCTATGTCGAATGACAGAGTCTCGTCTCGGGAGACAACTACCCGACCCCGTTTTATACGTGGTCTTCGGAGAATTTTTGGCTGAGCCTACATTAAATTCCCCCTTGTGTGGTTAATATATATCCTGCAGTTGGTGATACATTGTGGAATTCATTTGACTCATTTCTAGCAGTTGACTACTACATCTACGCTGACGAATCTTATATGTGTTGTTCTTGTCTTACGTATTATCGTTTGATTATTCTATTCAGTAACCTTCCCTAGGTTACAACATGGACAATTAACAAAGTAGTTTTTATATAGCAATCATTTAATAGATGTTGGAACATTGTTGTGGAACATTGAATAGCAATCTGAAGCTGTTGACAAATTGTAACGTGTTTGATCCTCGTTGGCGTTCCATACATGTAAGGCTTTGTGTGGTTTATTTTTTTAATAAAACAAGAGCCATTCAAAGTAGAAGCTTAATTAATTAGGTTATTGTATAGACGTAAGAGGAGGAAGTAAATGCGGACTATGAAGATGTGTGAGATAGACAACGGTTGAACCACAGACTAGAAGAGAAGGGGAAGAATCCTTTTAGCATCCTCAAAAGAGCTCTCCTCGGAAAGAAGCTCTCCCGAATAGAATATAAAAGGAATAAGGATGATTCAACTATATATATATATATACATAGCATGGATGTGAATATCTGAACCGGTGTAACTCTGGGATGTAGCTTCTTTGAATATTTGCCATGGAAGTAACGATAGCGTAGCTTGTGGGGATTTGTTGTGAGAATGGCGCTATGGGTTTTAAAATAATCAATAAGACACAAGTGTTATAAGTTAAGTTTAATAAATAACTATAGCGAGTGACTTTTAAAAAAAAAATTATCAAACCAATATAAAAGAAAAAAATTATCCGAGAGTTAAAAAAAAAAAAAAATATATATATATATATATATATATATATATATATATATATATATATATATATATATATATATAGAAAAGAAATCTCCACTGATTGGAAAACGTACGAAAAATCTACAACCAATTCTGTTGCCGAAGGACAAAAGGAAACGGTTTGCTCACGAAATTAACGTCAAAAGAGAATACATTAAAGTCTCGAGTGAGAGAGATTTACCAGCTCGTGGTCTCGATCCCGCGAGATGTTCAGTTTTTGGAATATACTTTAAAATAGTTTCCCTAAAGGCAAGAGAATAGAAAAAATGATATTTGAATAAGCCACGATGCGAATGGCGTAGAAATCGATGTCATTTTCTTTTACGAAAACAATTTTATATTTGAAGTGCTACTTAGGTGAAATACAAGCTACTAAGTAGATTTCACTCGAGCTGGTCTTCAATGTCATTTGCAACGTTTAAATGGTTCCAATAAAAAGAGCGTCTCGATTATTTAATAGACGGTTGTAAAATCTCTTCCTTTCCCTCTTCTGTTCTTCATGTAGATACACAGATGAGAATTTTTTTTTTTTTTTTTACAATACGGTTCACCATATATTAGGTTGGTGCAAAAATAATGACGTAATAATGTCGTTTTGACGTTAAAAAATAAGTCAAAAAACGACATTATTACGTCATTATTTTTGCACCAACCTAATACAAGGCCCGGGGGCCACTCGAGCTGAAGGCTAAGTTAAGGAGTTGTTTATAAGGATAGGAAAAGAAAGATCACGGTTAACTCTAAATTTAAACAAGTTAAGATTGTAGTTATCGGAAAAATATCCTCTTGGGAGTCTCTTTCGCAGTCCTGCGACTCATGAGAAGAAGTTGTTTCAATGGAACTTACTTCTCATCGATATAATTCGGAGGGAATATGTGGTTTGCTACAATATAAGTGGCATGGCGGGACCTAGCCGTGATAGTTAAACATGGCCACCAAGGAATGTAGTTTGTCCGAGCACTTTCCGTGGAAGCAGCTATAGAGCAGCGATAGGCTTGCCATATTCTGCCTGTGGGAGAGATGTTGGATGGCAGGAAATAATTGATCACCCACAAGGAATAGGAGACGCTTTTGAACTCTATCGGCGCCGGAAAGGGAGGGCTGGGCAGCTCCCGTTCAAATATTACAACAGTACTCCTTTTTGTGCCTAATCAGGCTCTTGTAAAAGTAGAACATACGGAGCCAGGAAAAGTCAACACACTAACAGAATTTAGCGAAAGCTTTGACTATTTACCTTTAGAATGATGTCAAATTCTTGAAGGATAGAACCATGAAGCTGCTTCAAAGTTGGTAAATTCCAGTGGAACGAAATGGCACATGTGTTGTTTACTAAAGTGATAGCAAGTTTTCATCGTAAACCGATTTGCAAAAGTGAGGCGTTCGATAACTGCTGTCCGCCATATTGGGATTTCGAGTCAGACAAAGTCTAACAAATAAGTAACTATATACCTACCTACGAACTCGAAAATGCAGGCGAATATTTCTGTCTAAATAAATACTCACGGATATTTCCACAAAGTAAATACGTTTTATAATAAAAAAGAAAGACACTACTTTGGGGTAAAAAAACTGTGTATGTATATGGATTTATGCGTGTGTATATATTGTCCGGTTCATACTCATCCCGGTTTTATAGCGCCGACGAGAAGCGTGTCCGCCGGAAAGAAAACAACAAGGGACATTAGAGAAGAACATCTTCGCATAGATTCGTTGAAACTGAACCTGTCACTGCCGTGTGAGCTTGAACAAATGCTGCGTCACCATCAGCAGATGAGGCATAACTCTTTGGGTGCAAATCCATGACCTATCGAGACCACACACACAAACACAAACACAAACATATATATATATATATATATATATATATATATATATATATATATATATATATATATATATATATCACTGCTCATCAGTGTTGCTAGACATTCGATTGCTTCAAGCCTGGATCGAAACCCGATCGATTTGGCAACAGGTAGAGATTCTACCCCCAAGCTATCGTCGACGGGCAGAGTGGAAGAGAGGGCGTCTGTTTGATTATTTTATGTCTATCAGAGACAATTCGTGTTGTTATATCTATCTATATATATATATATATATATATATATATATATATATATATATATATATATATATATATATATTAATTTCAATTAAAAGGTGCAAATATAATTTATAAATTCATGAATCATTCATACAAAAAACAAATATAGAGGTTAATGATTTAAATGGCGAGAATACATCATCGCAAACAATATAAATAAGATACATCAACCCCGAACCTGTATATGAATGATATGATTCCCGTTTATAAATTCCAGTTACATAAGGTCTTTTTAATTTTTACAAGCTTTCGTCTGTTCCTACAGACATGATCAGGTATGGAAGTAGATCTTGTTCTTGTTTTTGCTTCTCTATTTTCGTTGCCCTCTTATTACTGAGAAGTAAAAACAAGAACAAACTCTACTTCCATACCTGATCATGTCTGTAGGAACAGACGAAAGCTTGTAAAATATTAAAAAGACCTTATGCAACTGGAATTTATAAACGGGGATCATATCATTCATATACAGGTTCGAGGTTTATGTATCTTATTTATATTGTTTGCGATGATGTATACTCGCCATTTAAATCATTAATCTCTATATTCGTTTTTTGTATGAATGATTCATGAATTTATATATATATATATATATATATATATATATATATATATATATATATATATATATATATATATAATTCGTGAAAATGTATGACAATGGAAAAAGGTTTTCTTGTGGCGCGTTTTATATTTTAGGACTTTTTTTTTAGGTTGATGCAAGTACACATGCGCCCGAACGAAATATGTCAGGAATTTTTATTTATTTATTCTTTTAATCTAGTCAATATCATTTAGATTCTTTTTCTTTGCATCACTTTTGTTTTCTTTTTTGTTCCATCACTGTGCCATTAAAATTTCTACAATTGAGGGGATATAACAAAAGTGATGCAAAAGAAAAAGAAATAATGAATCTAAATGAAATCGACTAGTTTTTTAAAAAATAAAAATTTTAAATTCCCAGCATCCCTCGTTCATGCGCATATATAGTCACATCAACATATCAAATTTAATCTGATGAAGTTCTAGAGGACAAAACGCGTGACAAGAAAACTTTTTCCCACAATATATATATATATATATATATATATATATATATATATATACTGTCATCAGTATGGCGAGAAACCCGATTGCCTCAAGCCGGGATCGAGATTTTACCCCTGAGCTAGCAGCGCCCGATAGAGAGTAATAAACTCACCACTGACTGAGAGGGCTCAATTCATGGAAGAGCTTTGCAGTATTACCAGTAGTAGTCATTGTCTTAAAATTCGCGCTTTCTTCTCCAGAGTGCTCGACCGAAATTAAAGACTATATTTGCTCATCAATATGGCGTATATATATATATATATATATATATATATATATATATATATATATATATATATATGTTAATAAATATACATATACCTACGTTTGATGTACGACTTGAGTTTCATTAGTTACGCAAGTCATCGGGCACAGGATATAAACGTAGGTATATGTATATTTATTAACATATATTTCTTAGCTCTGTCTAATCACATTGAGCACTATTATGTCTACACCTCTTGGCTATATTTGGTAATTATTCATTTGCTTACCAGCATATGCACACCAGCGCACGCGCATCTGGTCACTAATATTTATCTATTCATTTACCTAACCCTATACCCTTATATATATATATATATATATATATATATATATATATATGTATGTGTGTGTGTGTGCGCGCGTAATTTCTACGCTACCAGTTTCTGAATTGGTATAGAACGAAATGGTACATGTGCACTTTATCTAAGAAATCTATCTTTGAAATTCACTTAAAAACATATCTCGAGCTTCATTCCGGCCTATACTGAAACGTTTGATAATTTCTGGTTGGTTGGTTGGTTGGGTTTTATGGCATATCAACCACTGTGGGTCATTTAATGCCAAATTAAGTTATATATATATATATATATATATATATATATATATATATATATATATATATATATATATGTGTGTGTGTGTGTGTGTGTGTGTGTGTGTGTATATATATATATATATATATATATATATATATATATATTAAATATACAGTACGATTAAACATATAGCTGGCAACATTATCTTTTCAAAAAAGCATAGCTGGCAACATTGTTTACAAAAAACTTATAGCTGGCAACATTATTTTTTCAAAAACATAACTGGCATCATTGTTGTTTCAAAAAACGCATAGCTGGCAACATTATTTGTATCAAAAAACGTAAAGCTGGCAACATTATTTGTACCAAAAAACGCATAGCTGGCAACATTATTTGTATCAAAAAACGCATAGCTGGCAACATTATTTGTACCAAAAAACGCATAGCTGGCAACATTATTTGTACCAAAAAACTTATAGCTGCCAACATTATTTTTTCCAAAAAACCTATAGCTGGCAACATTATTGTTTCAAAAACATATAGGTGGCAACATTATTTTTCCGAAAACATTATCTGAAGCCATGTTGTTGGACGTAGTTTATCGTCATACCCAGGACGCTGATAATTTCTGATTAGCAATCTTAACGGATTAAGGTTAATATTCACCTGCCATATGTCGTAAATAAATCATTACCGATAAAATCTTTTATCTTGGTCATTACTAATGTGATGAATTCGATCCACACTGAGTGCTTTATTATTGCTCCCTTCTGCTAGATTAACATAGAAATTTGTAAATATCTGCCTCTGTCATTGATTTAAAAAAACGATTCAAGAATTCTGAGACTCAAGACTGAATTCATTTTGTAAAAACTTCATCATCATCATCATATTTCGACCTCCCTGCGGTTGGTCGAAACTCCCTTAACAGTCCCTTTCAAACACTGTCCAGTCCTGTATCGCCGTCCCCAGATCCCCACTGTCCAACCCTGAGTCCCGAGCCATGATGACTGGGAAAGTCAACTTTCGTCAGACGACACACCCACAAGATCGAATGAGATCTATAGAAATATTTATTTTGAAGGAATAATGAAAACGTTACATGTATCTTTTTTTGTTTTTCAAACGAACACTCGTTGCCACTTATATAATGTCAACGTATACTCGTTGTCACTTTCGTAATGCTTGTTGTAGTAGAGACTTTGTAATCGCAGATACAACATTAGTAACGCCGTTGAACAATACTAGTGTCAGACGCCTTCAAATAACAATCGCACTAGTAGTACTTGCTCGATAATACTCGCTCGATTAGTAACCCGTGTAGTGGTCCGAAAAGAAAAATAGTATGGCGAATAGAGTATACAATAGCGGTCATTATAGTATTTTTAGTCTATCCTTTATACTATACGGCAACTATATTGGCATTAGCTTCTCCAAAGGTATTTCCACATAAGGGAAACATGAACCCAACTGGAATTGAAACTCCGCTTCCGACTTCCAATTTCTATTCGTTATCTGTTACATCAGCCACACATCCAAACTTACAGCACCTGGTATTCCTAAACAGTCACCCATCCAGGTACAGACCAGGCTCGATGTTGCTGAACAACGCAGATTGGACCAGTTAACAAATGCATTTCAAATGCTAAGCAGAGTATTAAGAAAGAGAGCCATGACCCCTTTAAGAATGATAATAAAAAACATTGTGCTCAGCGTAGACATGAAGACAGACGTAAAACAGCGTAATGATATATAGATTAAATTTCTTAATAATAATAATAATAATAATAATAATAATTATTATTATTATTATTATTATTATTATTATTATTATTATTTCTGGAAGATGATTAACATAATAAACGACTCCGCCTACTTTGTGTATTGTTGTTGGAAACCGGTTTGGCAGGAACGGTATAGGCCACTGATAAATGGGCCTTCGTTTGGGGCGCGCGAAGCAGAACAATTTGGCGCTGAATTCTAAGTTGGTTATTGATGTCGTATGGCTTTCAGTGAAAACGAGGAACGAACTGATTACATTTCCGGCGGCTGGCAACGCAACCTGCGCGGCTCGACATTAAACAGATGGCAAACAACATCACTGGAATGTACACAAATCCGGGGTTGGTTCTACCATAGATGTACACAAGCACGGTTTAAAAAAAACAAATTAAAAAAAACAACTCGCACACACAGACGTGAAGCAGACACAGGCAAGTACGATTAATAGCAAGTTTTCCTCGTACACCGACTTGCAAAAGTGAGGCGTTCGATCCCTGCTGGATGCCATATTGTTGTGATTTCGTGTCAGACTTAGTAAAGCTTAGCAAATGAATAAATTTATCTACCTACGGACTCGAGAATGCATACGCATATTTCTGTCTAAATAAATGTTCCAGGATACTTGCATCAAGACAAATACCTTTGTATAATCAAAAAGGAAGTCCGTACCCAGGCATTAAAAATGTGGATGTATGTGTGGATGGGCGTGCGTGCTGATTAAAAAATAGTATTATATATATATATATATATATATATATATATATATATATATATATATATAAAATATGTGTATATATATGCATATATATATATAATATGTATTATATATATATATATATATATATATATATATATATATATATAAATACTATTAATACTGATTAAAAATTAGTGTTTATATATATATATATATATATATATATATATATATATATATATATATATATATATGTAGATCAGTTTGTCTGACGATCGCTAAAGCGTGAAACCCAGGGTCACAAGCTCACACTATCCAACCATATATGTTAGCTCTATCTCTAATATGATGCGCTTTTTAATAAGTACCGCGCATATAATATATAAATAATTATACATATATATATATTTATTTATATTTATATACACACACTTTTCATATATATATATATATATATCATATATGTGTGTGTGTGTGTGTGTGTTTGTTTACGTAACTTTTATGCTAACAGATTTTGAATTGCATTAGTTTAATAAATGTACCATTAGTACTTTGCGTCTTAGTAGCATTATCACCTCTCTTGTGTCAATTATACATACATACATGCATACATATATATATATATATATATATATATATATATATATATATATATATATATATATATGTATGTATGTATATCGGGCTTGACAGCATGCGGTAATTGTCCATCACACAAAATGTTTAATAACTAAAAAATCACTAAGACGTTTCATATCTAAAAAATCACTAAGACGTTTCAACAGCTTACCACCATTTTTTGTATGGCTCACTGAAAAACACTTTGAGTTATTCAGCTAGAAAGAGAACCGGTTTTAATTGTTTTGTGTCACACCCACTATGTCTTCCGAATCGTTAAAGGGAAAAGATCATTCAGTCCTTCAGTAAATGTTCCAACATTCATTCTCTGGTTTCCATCTTCAGAGTCCATTCCAGAACCTTCAAGAAAACGGAACATAAATTTCAAAAAAAGAGGCAACAGTAGCGAGCAAAAAAGGATCAGGAATTCACATAGGGATTATCATTTCAACTTAGAACTCAATATATTCTTATTGTTCAAAGTAGAATCCAGTAGTGTTATAAAAATCTCAGAGAATTCCAATAAAATATCTTCAATCATTTCTAAGATACAACGGTTCAAATCTTAATCAAACAGTTGGACAGTATATATGTGTGTGTGTATGTATATGTGTGTGTAATATATATATATATATATATATATATATATATATATATATATATATATATATATATATACGTAACATCGCTTCTCTCACCTGTGAAACTCTCTCTTGGCCTCTTGTTTCCTTCATCCTAATTCTTGTTCTTTTCTTGTTCTCGCTCCTTTTTTATGTTTTTCTTTTTTTATATTCTTTCACATTCGGTACGCCCCTCCCCCACCTTCGTCTTAGTGACTTTATTGCCTTGTTTGGGGTAAAATGATTATTTTCTTTTGTACCCAAGACATTAACGGTATCCTTTCAGTTATTAGTCGCCGTTCTGCAGTTTTAATTTATTTCCAGACATATATACAGCTCTTATTGTTCTCGCTCCTTAACAATGTTATCTCTTTCTCATAGTCTTTTACAAGCAATAAACCCTTGCGTCTTAGTGGCTTTATTGCCTTGCTTGACGTGAAAAGATTAAAATTAAGAAATATGTATGCGCATATATGTAAGATTCTTTCGTGCATAAACTCAAATCTCTATCTGTAAAAGGCAGGATGTGTGCGTGTGTGTGTAACGAATGACTAGGAGGATTTTTTCCCGCAGTAGGTTTCCATTTCTTTCTGCGGTTGACCAGTTGCCATTCAAGTCTATTGAACGCGATCTGTCCTGGAATTTACCCATAGCTGTGGGTAGAAGAAGAGCATTCATACTTTCCCAAGGGTATTAGCACGTAAGTGAATGTAATGAATTCGGCTGGAATTCGAACTCGGGTCTCCGATTCCAATAGCATTAAAAACATACTGGACTCACAGGACATTTTAAGCATGAATAATTAGCTAATTGCACAAGAGAAAAAGATTATATTAATATCATTATAAGTATGGGATTTGGGGCACTTCGACATTGTGCAATAGTTAGCAATCTTGTCCCCGCTAGAACAATTACGACTGAGTAGTGATATAATTCCTCACCGGGTGTCCCGCACTTCTGTCTTGTACCACATCTAAGCTAGGATTATAAAATCCCAGAAATCGTAGAATAACCGAAAAGATAAAGAAAAATATGCATAGAAAACAGAAAAAAATTGGATTTAATTAAAATAAATCGCATTGATCCATTTTAATGGGGAATAGAATTCCTACAATACAAAGAATACATAATATTCATTTAATACTTCGTAGAATCGTTATTATTCATTTCTACATCAACCCATCTCTTGTTATAGTTATCAATTAATAATTTGCAAATTTTAGTTGGTATTTTGTTCCATGGTTTTTGTAGCTCTCGATTGGATTTGAATTTTCAAATAATGCCGCAGATTCTCGATTGGTTTAAATCTTGGCCATTTCAGGATATTTACATTATTTTCAGCAAGCCATTTATTCGTAGATTTTGCAGTGTGCTTAGGATCATTATCTTGTTGGAAGATCTAATCAGGAAGAAGTACAAGATTTTCAACCGAAATTGTTTCCAAAATTTTTTGATATGCTGCGGCATTCATTCTATCATCTATTACTGATATGGTGCCAGTATCTTTTGCAGAAAAAAAATCATCCCCAAACCATGATGCTGCCACCACCAAAATTTATTGTTGGAACTGTGTTCTTTTGTTTGAACGCATCGCCATCTTTCCTCAAACATGATTTCTAGAATTATGTCCAAACAACTCAATTTTGGTTTCGTCTGTCCATAATACTCTTTCCCAATACGATTTTTCCTTGCCTTTATGTTCTTGAAGGAATTTTAATCTGGCATCGCTGTGTATTTTTAATAGCTGCGGAGTTTTTTTTGTTTTTTTTTTCAGAAATGGGGGCATGACTTTAGATTGTTCCTATGAGTTTAATTGCTTATTGTCCACTTAGTGGCACAGATTCCTGATGAAAGCAAATCATCTTGCAAGTCTTGAGATGTAACCGTCGGATTTTGTTTATTTGGACGCATTTTTCCTCGAAGATCTCTAAATCTTCCGTAGAGCACATGTTCTTTGATTTTCAACAGTTTTGAGTTTTTATAACTTGCAATGAATGAACTAATGGTAAATGGAAATAATAAATTGAACTTTCAGGTGGTCTGAGATTTTCTTGTAACTTTTACCTTCTTTCCAGTGCTTAACAATCAGTTCCTTTTGCGAATTTCTCAGTTCTTTACATCTTGTCATGATGATAATCTTCTTGCACGAATATCAAATACAGAATGTTCTGGTTTTTTTTTATTATTATTTCGGGGGCTAAAAATAATTACTGATAACATTATTGGAACATTCTAGAATATTCCACTTGAATAATCTAGAGTATTAAATCAATTTAAAAGTTTTAAAATCTTAAATTTGCATTGTACGAATACTTTTTTCACTCATTAAAATAGATAAATGGGATTTTCTATTAAATCATTTTTCTGTTTTCTATGCATATGTAGTTATTATGGATCTGCGTACAGTTAATTATATGAATAGTATGGAAACCTGTATTAGTTTCAAATACAATAAATTCAAAGTTTGTATGTGTACGAATATTTGATTCCCACACTATTCATAAGATAAGACTGCTTCTTAACGTCTCGAATTATTTCCTCTACAATGAAAACATAGTTCAATTAAATCCGCGCATGTCTTATATGATCAATAAAGATTCTTTAACTATGTCCTCAAAAGAATCATGCAACTGCGCGTTTCACAGAGAACATGGTTTCACGTCTCCGATAACCTTTGAATTTCATTGATTTTTTCATCACCTTCCTTAAACAAAACAAAAAAAATCTTTTGAAGATGTCATAGTGGTTCTGATCTGAAAAGATACCTGCTAACTTCATGATTTGTTTGGTGTTTGCTTTTCCCTGACTCTCTCATTCATTGGCTTTTTCCCCAACCCGATACATTTTTTTTTATTCTTTTTTATATCATCGTATTTACCAAATTCCTTATCCCCGACCTTCCTGTTTCCATGTATCACAAAATCCAACATTTTTAACGCTGTTTGCTTCTGTCAAAATGGCGTATTCATGTTTAACGGTTCCTTGATTTTAGAGACCTTCACGTCATAACATTCAATAAAGAAATTCATCGGTATTATGGGATCATTTTGTTAATCATGTCTATTTATATGTCTATCTACACACACACAGAGATAGATAGATAGATAGATAGATAGATAGATAGATAGATAGATAGATAGATAGATAGTAATAGACAGAGAGAGGGGTGAAAAAGAAAGATGTATACATATATACATACATACAGATAAATAGATAGATACATATGAACAGAAAGTAATATATATATATATATATATATATATAATATATATATATATATATATATATATATATATATATATATACAGACACACATATGAACAGAAAGCGATAGACAGAAAGTAAAAGATAGATAGATAGATAGATGGATGGATGAGGAAGAGAGATGTATACATATATACATACATACAAATAGATAGATAGATAGATAGTCAGACAGAAAGACAGACAGTAATAGATAGAGAGAGCGTTGAGAAAGAGAGATGTATACATATATACATACATACAGATAAATAGATAGGTAGATATGAACAGAAAGTAATATATATATATATATATATATATATATATATATATATATATATATATATATATATATATTTATATATATATATATATGAACAGAAAGCGTAGACAGGCAGAAAGTAATAGATAGATAGATAGATAGATGTATACATATATACATACATAGAGATAGATAGATAGATAGATAGATAGATAGATAGATATGAACAGAAAGTAATACATAGATATATATATACATACATATGAACATAAAGCGATAGATAGACATATGAACAGAAAGCGATAGATATGTAGAAAGTAATAGATAGATAGATAGATAGATAGATAGATAGATAGATAGATAGATAGAAACAAAATTAAAGATATATAGAAAAAGAGATCATATTACTGTTCTTACTACATTTTACAACATAAGTTTGGGACTAGATATACGTACGAATAAGTTGCATTGAAAGGTCACGGATCTCATTTTCATTACTCACTGTTTCTTTCTTGCTGCTCTCATGTTCCGCCTATAGTCCTTTCAGCATCCTTCAACAGAAACACATTCGTGTTTCGTCTACACCTGTGAGAACATTGACCAACATCCACAGTCATAGCAGAGGATTGATATTACATAGCAATTCAATAACTTTTTTTTTTATATTTAATACGCCATTTTCACAACATAATGGTGACTAATATTTACCCAATCATACTAGCACCCTGCAAAAGGATATTTGTCCAAGCTATTCTTGCTCGATCAGTTATTGTAAAATGTGCCTATGACGCAAGTTCATTCACATTGACGACTGAGTAACGCCACGGAAGGGTATGTATTTACGCATCGGCAGTACGTTATCATCTGATCGTTTTACTAACGTACATCAAGACTGCCCAACCTATCCTCTTGATCATATCTTCATAAATATTAGTACCATGTGGTCGAAGGGTCAGTGCGCAGATTTGAACCTGAACAGTTCCCTCTACATATCTACGTTGAAAGCCGCAGAGGAATTCAGGCATGTGCAGCGTGTCTTGGGCAATTAAACCTGGCGGAGCCCATCATTCTCTAGCTCAAATTATAGCTGAGGTCCCCTAACTTGAAGTCTTGATAACGGAGAGTTGGCCATTGATTCCTTCGCGGGACAAATCCTCCGCGCTGACTGTTGACTTCAGTCTAGGGAGCACTCCACACTGCGATGACATGTCGTCATCGCAATTGCTTCAAACATAGCTATGAAACCTAGTCTACCTCATTGTGATAGATGACCACTGAACCTACAGTAAAGTCCATCCCGCCCTTTAACTGCTGTTGCTTTTAATCTATTTGTGTGTGTAGCAGACATCCTGACCAGAAAATCCTGATGGGAGGAGTGAGGTATTCCCTGTAGTGGTACAGGGGACCAACCATTTTTCCAACATCTTTAGGAATGGATGGTATGTACAAGTTCCACTTGAGGTCTGACTGAGATGATTTGGTTGACCCGACTGTACGGCATGTAATACTGGGTTACATAGAATCAGTAACAGTCGTCGTGTAACCTGATATAAGCAATCGATTCTTGAGTGAATCAAAATTGCTGGGTACGTTCTGGGTAAATCTCGCCGTAGTTGTCGAATAGTGAAAGTCCTGAAGAAAATAAAAAAAAATCTATGAAAGAGAGATGTGAATGATTCTGGTCGTAATTACGTCATTAAGCACTGGAAAACCGGAACCAATGGAAAAGGCTATTTCAATGATAATGAATTCGTTAGAAATCGTTAATTCAAGACACTCGAAATCGGATAGAACACTGAGGGAATCAACACAGGGTTTTCAACACCCAGAGATCACCGACAAAAATGTCTGCTATGAAGACGCATGTTAAATAGATTACAAATAAATATAACGGTAACTGTGGCCATATATGGCAACAATACTCCATTTTCTGCCTGATCTGGAGGTGGAGAATAGCAGGAGGAGTGAGGTATTTCCTGTAATGGTACAGGGAACCAACCATGTTTCCAACATCTTTAGGAATGGATCGTATGTATTAGGTTGGTGCAAAAATAATGACGTAATAATGTCGTTTTTTGACGTATTTTTTGACGTCATAAAACGACATTATTACGTCATTATTTTTGCACCAACCTAATACAAATTCCCCTTGAGGTCTAGACTGAGATTAAGTCCCAATAGGTGTTCAAGACATGGGGCCTCCCTTAGGGGACATCAGTTTATCACGATTGGGGAAAATTCTGGGTCCGATCGGTGATATCATCATTGACTTTCTTTCCAATTTCATAGTTTCTGCGAATCATGAGTCCTAGTCCTTGCCGGCATTGCGTTTTGTTCAATATTATATTTTATCCTAACTAGGAATATCTATATCATCAACACAACTCTCGCTTTATCTGACAATACTAAAATACTTGATAATAAACTTATACTAAGATTTTTCGTCAACATTGGTTCCAAAAGAATGCTTGTTATCAGTTTAGTATGGCCATCAGATGTCACGTTATAGTACTTCAGTAAGACATACCTCGTATCGCTACTGGATCATCGTCACTTAAAAAGTTATATTACACACAACAGTAACTGTGCTCGCCCTTTGAATTAGTGTTATATTGGAATAAAGTGTCGCTTTCGATGCTTGAGTATAGATCGCCAGTGAGCAAACTCAAGCGATCCCGTTATTGAATTAAGTAGACCACGTGACGCTTAACGATTGTTATTTATATTCTATCCACTATTATTATTCGGATCTGCACTTCTATTCTATCGTCTATTACAATACGGAACGGTATTCTCTATTCTATTCACTATACTATTCCTCTATATTGATCACTATACGGGTTACTATTCAAGTGAGTATTATCGAGCAAGTACAATTAGTGCGTGTGATATTCGAAGGCGTCTGACACCAGTATTGTTCAAAGGCGTTACTATAGTTGTATCTGCGATTACAAAGTCTCTACTTCAACGAGCATTACAAAAGTGACAACGAGTATTCGTTAACATTACAAAAAGTAATTTCGTTAAGGCGTGAAATTCAAGCACTTGTTCTAATTTTGTACCGATTTAAAGTTAAATAGATTAAAAATACGCAAGTACTGAGATTGCAGCATTGATTGTACAAGAGAAAAATCCAGTGGAACTTATTTAAATATGAAACCAGCATTCAAATCTTTTAAATCAATATAAATGCTGACTCAGTCAAGGAATAAAGTCAGAGAAAACATTATAAGAAATATTGAATGAGTTGCGTTAAAAATAGAATGAGAGATTTTCTAACTGATGTAAAAAAGACGGCTTCCAATTACATTACTAGGGAGCTCTCCACACTGCGATGGCATGTCGTCGCAGCAATTTCTTCAAACATAGCTATGAAAATTAATCTACCTCATTGTGCTCAATGTCCGTTGACCCCACAATAAAGTACATCCGCCCTTTAACAGGTGTTGCTTTTAATCCAGTTGGGTGTGTAACCACCATCCACACCAGAAAAGCCTGATGGGGGTACCGGTTTACTTGACCCGACTGTACGGCATGTAATTACTGGGTTACATAAAATCAGTAACAGTCGTCGTGAAATAAGCAACCGATTCTTGAATATATTCTTTTAAATATATTTATTTTGATTTAAATTACATTAGCGCGAGATTGCGCCAATGAGGAATCTTATTGATAAACGAACTCGCTAATATTTGTCAATGACAGTGCTCAAATATTAACTCGAATTTGAAGAACACAAAGTTGCAATATGAACAAATAATACAGTAATGCAAATTTCAGGCTCTCTAGATTTGTTTAACCTGTTAGAGACCAGGTTATCCCAATGGAGCTGGAGTCCCTATCATGACATTTAATCAGGAAGTGCAAACTCAACAATATTAGATACTCAAATGACGGAAGACACAGAAAGAAAACTACAAGACCTCCTAGACTATGTAGCAAAGGAAAACGTGAAGAAAGGACCGACCATCAACTATATGAATACAGAATCTATAGTTCTCAGCAAGAGAAAAGGTGCTAGATGAGAACTACAAGTTCGATAGGTTTGGTTTGGTTTGGTTTGGTTTGTCACACTCACTGTAGCGAACCACCGTATTCCATTGGTGAGATATAATTTCCATTCGAAAAGCTTCTCCCCACGAATCAGTGCCTTATGGAACCGACTCCCAAGAGGTTGCTTCACTACAATCTTAACCTGTTCAAGTCTAACGATAATTTATTCCCCATACATATCCGCATAAGCTGTGCCTCTTACTCTGTAAACCTCTATCTCGAGTGGCCATCGACCCTTTTACAAGGGGAATATCACTATAAAAAATTACTCAAAAGATATCAAAGAGCTGCCTGATAGGTGGTAATATGTCATCTCTATCTATAAAAGGCAGGATGTGTGTGTGTGTGTGTGTGTGTGTGTGTGTGTGTGTGTAACAAATGCACGGCCGCAATTTTCGACGGATTTGTACCAAAATTTACAGGCACATGCTCCAAGTTAGCGGGAAGGCCAAGACCCAATTTGCAATATCCCAACTCCCGTCGATAGTGGAAATAATCGATTTTTTCATGCTTCTGCAGCAGTTTTCATGTAGTTTGCGGCCATTTTCTACTGGCCAGAGTGAAAGCCTATAGCTGGCTGCCACGAATAGGCAGGAAGATTCTACTGGCCAGTGTGAGAGCCAACAGCTGACTGACATGAATGTTAACTAGCATGCTAGCATGCAAAAAAAAATTGATAGCGGCATTCGTCACAAATGGGAAAAATTTAAATCTGCATGGCACTTTACTCCAATTGGCTCATTCACTTGCTTAAACTCAACGTTGATTCTGATTCCGCAGAACTGGGATGGATGTGAAAAAGTATTTGTTGTTAACATTCTTTTTTTCATTCGGTTTTTCCAGTTACGAGTCCTTTTTTAAAGCTGATCGTTTTGTGTTCATTTTGTTTAGTTCTTTTTTCGTAACAGATTTAATGTTTAGTATAGAAAACATTCGCAGTGTGAGATAGGCAGTAAATAAGGCATATAGCAACATCAGCACGGAAAAGAGCACTCCTTTAAAGGCAAGGAAGGGCAAAAATATTTTAAGTCAAGTGATAGCGATTGCTGTATGAGTCGTACGATTTTTGAATCAAGCACGGGCAACGCCAGGTCATGCTGCTAGTTACAAATAATGGTGAATATATAATTGAACAAAATACAATGGTAACGGGTGGTCCGAAAGTTTTGTCACCCACTACTAAAAAGTAATGGGAATGATAGAACAAGTAATACAGTAATACAAAGTAGATGTACTGGATTCAGTTTATTCACTTTCATTCGGTCTGTCACACATCAAGAAGGTCTGTACGAACACCATCATCTTTGTGTAGGAGCTCGTGTCAGCCATCTGAAATAGGAAATTATATTGTATTAGGTTGGTGCAAAAATAATGACGTAATAATGTCGTTTTTTTTATGTATTCTTAATGTCAAAAAACGATATTATTACGTCATTATTTTTGCACCAACCTAATATATGGGTAACAACACTTTTGGACCACCCTGTATTTTAATATTTGAAATATAAAATTGATAATCAAAAACGCAAATTGTTTATAATTAAGCTAATAAACCCTCAGGGTGGCCTGAAGGTCTTTTCACCCCTACATAATATAATTTTCTATTTTAACACTCTGGTGGATAATATCAAAGAGAGAGTTTCACATGAACGATACGAGAATACCCATAAATTGAAGGACGCTGTTCTTTTTATCAATCAATAATACAGTGGCTTGCAAAAGTCTACATACACTTTGAAAATTTATATATTTTGTATAATTTAACAGGAAATAACACATTTTTTCAATTCCAATGATTGTTAAATAATAAGCAGACCCCATCCTTTGATATAAAAATTACATTTTAAAAATTTCACACTGTTAAAGCCATCAGGTGACATGGAGAGTGACAAGTATCAAGAAATATTGGAGGCAAACTTGCTGAAGTCTGCTAGAGCTCTGCGCTTGGGTCGCAATTTCAAGTTTCAACAAGATAACGACCCCAATCATGTGTCAATAAGCACTAAAGCTTGGTTTGCTAGCAAGAAAGTCAGTTTTGGAGTGGCCCAGCCTATAGTGGCTCAACCCTATAGAAAATCTATGGCGAGATCTAAAGCTGGGTGTGCACCGACGTTCCCCATTCAATCTGACACAGCTCGAGAAATTCTGCCATGAAGAATGGCAAAAACTCTCAGCAGACCACTGCAGCAAGCTCGTGGAAGGTTATCTGAGGCATCCGCAGGCTGTAATTGATGCAGAAGGATCATCCACAAAGTATTAGCTGAAGACATTCCAAAGGGGGTGTAGATTTTTGCAAAGACATTTTTCAAAATTATCTTTGTTTAAGAAACAGTTTTAAATTTTTCAAATGTATTTTGTGTATTAAATAAAAGTCTGATAGATCTGCTTATTAAAACAAATTATCGGAGTTTGAAATATTAATTGCTCGTATCAAAATAAACAAAATGCATCGATTTTTCTAGGGGGGTGTAAACTTTTGCAATGTACTGTAGTACAGCTTCGTAAAATATCCCACGAGACATGGCGCCACATCATTTCATGCCACGAAAACGATGGCGTTCATACAGACCTTCTTAATGTGTGACAGCGTCAATGGAATTGAAAAGACAAAAACCATTATATCTGCTTTGTATTACTGTATTACTTGTTCTTCTATTGTTTTCATTACTTTTTGGTATGGGGGTGACAAAACCTTCGGACCACGCTGTAGGGTGTCTTCTGTTATGGCCTCATCTCTGTTCCACGTCGTCTACTTTCTGTTTCTCAAATGTTCTTACAAGTATTTCCGTCTCTATTGATCGTTGTACGTTTGTAAGTTTGTTTACAAGAGATTATGTTCATTTCCAATGTTTTGCGCCCGTCCTTCATAGCTGATATTATACATTATTTATATAAATGACGATTTAAGGCTATTATGTTTCGCTTTTTATTGTGCTATTGTTTGTAGTCGATCATTACATGGTGTTTTATTACAAGCCCATGGTATTTCTTCAATATTACCAAATGTCCGAAATAGATGTATTGCCGAACTAATTTTTCGTCGTCTACTCTTGTAGGCTTTTAAACATATTTACTTTGATTTAAATTACACTGGCACAAGGTTTCCACAATGAGGAATCTTATTGATAAACGAATTCACGAATATTTGTCAATGAGATAGCTCAAATATTAACTCGAATTTGATGAAAACAAAGTTGCAATATGCATACAATCACTGAAGTTAAGCAAGCAGGAATCGGAGAGCCGATTTCGAATTCCAGTCAAATCCATTGCATTCACTTACGTGCTAATACCCTTGGAAAAGATATGAATCCTCCTCTTCTACCCCCAGCTATGGGTAAATAGCAGGACAGACCGGGTTCTGTAGCCTTGGATGGCAAAAAAAAATGGCAAGTTTCTACGGGGAAAAAACTGCCTCGTCAGTCATGTATCGTAAAATACATGATCGCCTAAGCGTGTATCACTCATGGCGCATAACTGGCTGAATGCCTGATCATTTGGTTAGACTCATGTCGGGTCGTTTGGTCAAAAGAATGCCATGTCATTTAGTTAGACTAAAGGTAGAATAATGGGTAGCTGTTCGGATTGAGGAATCGGAGGGCCGAGTTCGAATTCCAGTCGAATCCATTACATTCACTTACGTGCTAATACTCTTGGGAAAGGTATGAATCGTCTTCTTCTACACCCCCCACCCACCAGCAGAACAAACCGGGTTCTATAGCCTTGAATGGCAACTGGTCTACCGCAGAAAGAAATGGCAACATACTGCGGGAAAAAAATCTGTCTCGTCAGTCATGTATCGAAAGATACATGATCGCCTAAGCGTTTATCACGCAAGGCCAATAACTGATTGAACTGAAGCAACATCGAGCATGGTCACTATCTATATGGGTGACCACTTCGCAATATCAGATGTTCAAACGATCTACATGCCTTAGTTCCACCTGTTCTAACCTTCACATTGTAGCGAACCACCTTCATTCTCTTCATATTCTATTGTTGAGATGTAAGTTCCACTCGAGCAGCTTCGTCCTACGAGGCTTACGGATACATGTCATTGAAACACCGTTTCTCGTACAATCACCGAAGTTGAGCAACATCGAGCCTGGTCAGTGTCTAGATGGGTAACCGCTTCGGAATAACAGGTGCTATAAGCTTGGATATACGGATGGTGCAATGGATAATGGTTCAGACTTATTAATCGGAGAAGGGAGTTCCAATTCCCGTTGCGTCCGTTATATGCACTTACAGGCAAATATCCTTTTGAAAAGTATAAATGCACCTATTCTCCCCCACCTATGGGTTAATTAGTAAGATTTATATCACTAAGACATTATTGTCCCCCCCCAATTCTTACAATCTAAAATATATTTTCTGGCTTTAAATAACATGCAATGTGTTTATAAGCCGTAAAATCGAATCACTGACTGAATGAATTCTTCCCACTAACAGCTGCTTTGCAGGACCGACTCCCAAGTAGATACTTCCCCGATCACAACAAATCTTAACATTTTCAAGTCTAGGATTAACTTTTATCTTCCCCGCACATATGCCTATAAACTGTGCGTCTTTCTTCTGTAGGTATCTAACTCAAGTAGCTCTTGGGTCTTGTACAGGGTAAATATCACTTTAAAAAAAAAGGAGAAAGCATCTCTGGAATCGAATTCATGGTTTTAGCGAATTGGTCTGCAGAATGAGATTACTAACTAGCACGCTATGGTAGACGCCTTGATGTATAAATTAGAGTTTATTTTTAGACAAATCGGACTTGTATTGATCAATACTTTATCGCTCTTGCATCCATAAATTATATTAGACGGTAACAGGCAGCCATTTTCTTATATTTTCTCGCCATTCCAATTTAGAATGTTAATCGGATATTTTAAAAAATAAAAAAATGGCAGAGTATCCTAACAAAATAATACCAATCTCGCCTTATTCATTCCATGCGGTATACATAAATGGAAAAATCATACATACGTACATATACGATTTATATTTACAATAATATTATCTTTATAAAACTAATGCCAACTGTTGGATGTTAGGCTAGCAACTCCGTCCCGTAAAACCTATTTACTACCTAAGCCAGAGCAGCACCATTTAGCCAGTTGACGTCGTGGTCCCATGCTCCATAGGTAGACTACAGTTTCAACCAAAGATCCCTGATTAGAGTTTTAGAATATTTTTAAATTAAATTTTTTTATCAAGGTGATAATGCCACTAAGACGCAAGTGGTTACTGGGACTGGAAGAAAATGAGAAGACTTTAGAAGAAACCAGAAACCCAATCCTAAATAATAAATAGGGGATAAACCGTTACTCCTGTTCAAAAAACAGGGAAGAGGCGAATCTATCTACTCCTATTAAGCTATCTAATCGTATTAATTAATTGCTTCTACTGACAAAGCACACATTTCTGAGATTATGGCTGTTTTTTCCAAGCATTCCCGCCCCAAGCAAGGTGATAAATCAAGTTACAAGAGGATTACCGACAGTGAAAGAATGCAGGAGAAATCATTATTAAAAAGAGCGAACAATAAAAGAACAATATTCAAGGAAATTGATGACGTTTGACATTGCATTTACATTTTTGAAGATCAAATTTGACTGAAAAGCTAGAAGTCTGTTATATCGTTGATAATACGATATAAGCAACTAGGGTAATTCCGAGTGGAAAGAATACGCTAAACACAGGAATGACGTAAAACAAATAACACGGGTTTTTATTGTATGGAAAGTACAATGAGTAAAAGTTCTTAATAATAATAATAGTAATAAGGAAAACGGCAGATACGTCACGGAGAACCTTAATAGTACTGCTACTACAATACTTCGTCACATCTTTTATTTTCTCCTCATTCACGTCTCTTTAGACTGACCAATCACTGTCAGGGTGTGATAGGTTGTTCCACTATAACAAAGTCGAAAGAACTTTCCACAAGCGAGAAGTGCGATAGAAGAGACTGTTAATGTAGGACTTGCGGTTACATCTAGCAAATTCAACTGTAAAATGATGAGACCTCGCTGCCAATCAGCGTTTAAATTCGTAAAGTGCACAGAATAGTCATCGAAAGAGTTATGATGAAAATATTTACAGAAACGTCCCAGGGGTACTGTGTTACAGGGAATGGAAAGTAACTGAAGCCGAAATGGCAGGTCAGAATTAGGTATTTACTCTGTCTCTCCACTAAGACGAGTTGTGACACCCCAGGTCAGAAACAAAAATTGCCCGCAGCCCCCGTAACCGTCGGTTGCGCTGGCCTCGGTGCGAGCACTTATCCCTCTCACTGGTGGAATTAGAGGGTAGACCTCGGGTAGCTGTTCCCCAGGGCTGGGCAGCTTTCAGTATAACTTTCCTCAGTTGCGAGTCTGTCCTTTGATAGAGTGGCCCTTGAGTTCACTCTGTCCAAAGACAGAGACGGAACTGAGAAATGATAAATAAATGTGTTACAAGCCAATCCAAAGAGTGGTTTACACTGTTTGTCAGGTTTAGGACTAATAACATTCTTCTTTTGATTTTGTCAAGAATTAATATCATTTTCAGTTTCCTTCCACAATATTTTGAATTTTCCTTTAACCCTATTTGTTTTCGCCACCCAGGATAGAAAAAGGGGCGTTTATTCAACAAATACATCAACACTTTCGTTTGCATAAATACTAGAAACCCATCGCTGTTAAAATTAAATGTAATGTGTAGAACTTAAAATGACAACCTCCCAGTTGTCTCTCTACGAAGAACCGAAACTAAAGTTAATACTTGTCACCTGAGACCTTCCCGAAATACCAAAGGGAACTTGAGCAAATTTTGTCCCTGGTCGATACACGTGTGGAACTTCTAGTTTAAACGCCCATTAAACTCCCATTTGTGGATATATACCTACATACATACAGTGACTAAGGTTTCTTAGTATATAGGAGAAATGGTTTGACTTATTGATTGATTTTTATCAACCTTTTACTTGCTATTAAGGAGAACATATTTTTAGATTGTAATATTTTTTTTGAGAGATAATAATGATTTACTGATACAAGTTGAAGAAGAATATGTAGCGGTTTCGATGCAATTTTTGCTACCATCGCACAGTAATAGGCTTGAACTTTTGTTTCTTTCACAGGAAAGGGATTACAAGGACTAAAGTTTAAACATCAAGGTCCTGTTTTAAATTTTTTATTAACTGATTGATTCGTTTTCTAAGGTTAATCAACTCTTTAGAAATTATTTAAGATTGTAATTGGTGGGGATAATAATGATTTAGTGAGACAAGTCTTAATAATTAACACATACCTGGGGGGGAGAAAAAGTGGATTCATACGTATTCTCGTGTAAGTGAATATAAGGGGTCTGACTTGAATTCGAACTTGGCTCTCCAATTTCCAATTTCAAGCCGTTATCCATTACACCAACCGCACATCCAAGTTCACAGCCCAAACGGTCTCTCATTATATCGTCTCGGATTGTACTCATTAATTTCGTATTCCATTTGTAAGGAGGAAGTTTTATTCGGACATTTTTCTCTTCAAGAACAACTGATTTCAGGAACAGACTCCGGATAGGATGTTTCCCCGATTACTACGATCTTAACCCTTATTTATCCTCCAAATCTTTGAATTATTTACTTCTTAATTCCTTTTCTTACACTTTTACAACAGCCTGATTTATTAACCCTCTGCCTTGCGTGGATCTTCCACCTTGTAATGGGTACAGCATAGAACCAAAACTTCATTTCACTGCTCGTATGCAGAGCAAAGACAATAATTGACACGTTTTCACGTCCCACATAATATTAGCTTCATTGTCAAATGTAACCATGTTTCCCCTTAATTCTTGTCAATTAAGTTTTCTCCAATGATGTTTCTAATCGATTATAGTTTATAGAGCTGCCAAACATGATGATATAATGCTTTTAGAGTTCCCTATATCGATCTGTTTATATTGACGATTTTCGTGAGAAGAAAATCCATACAACTCATTCCACATATACCAAGAGTATATTTTGAGTATCGATTGACGGTTTAATTTTTTTTTTTAAATTTCTTTTTGCAAATTAATCTGAGTTTTTTTTTTATATTGAAATCCCGAATCAATAATTCCTATTTACACCAAACTGAGTTTTCCATCCCTTGCAAACACTTCGATTTTAATCTCACTATATTTCAATGAGCGTTTTCTTTTTCTTTTTTTCCTTTTTTTTTTTTTTTTTTTCATCCATCACACTTTTTACTCACAAAAAATGCTTGCTGCTAGTTTCTTATAAGCTTTTCAAGAATTTCACTTTTTTTTCTTAATGTTCTCTACAGTATACTTAACGATTACGTCCTCGGTCAAATTAGTTCATTCTTCTTATTATTATTCTCCTTCTTCTTCTTCTTTTGTGCCCTATCCCTTCAGAAACTTGGAGATCATGGCTCTCCATGATTTCCTGCCCTTTGTAGCTCTTAATAAATTTTCTATTTTTGTTATCTTATTTAAACCCTGTTCTGCCATCCATTTCCTAAATCTTGATAGCTTATGCGTTGATTTTCTCTGTTTCTATTGCATTCAATTTGTCCTGTGAGTCCGTCCTGGGTATGACGATAAACTAAATCCGCGTCCTGAGTAAGACGATAAACTATATCCAAAAGCAAGACCTCTGATCAGGTTTTGAGGAGTGTGGAACCACCTCTTAATTGCTGTTGTTCCCAGGACCACCCTGACTTGGGGTGGCAGTACCTGTTAGGGTCCCAGCTATGGGTAAATAGTTAACCTCCAAATTGCGGTCAAAACTATGAAAATGTAAAAATAGGTTTTAATACCAGAATACTTTGTAAAAATTATTACCAGCAATAAATTTTTGAAGAAAAATTATTACCAGCAATAAATTTCTGAAGAAAAATTATTACCAGCAATAAATTTCTGAAGAAAAATTATTACCAGCAATACATTATTAACATCAATACAATTTTGAAAAAAAATATCAGTAATACATCTTCTGAAAAAAATAGCAACAATAAAAGTTTTGTCGGCATTAAATAACCCATTGAGGTTGATATGCCGTAAAACAAACCAAACCAAACCAATTGACCTGTGAGTATCAAATTTTCCAAGCTCTCTGTCCTCATTATTTGCCCTAGAAATTTCAAATGTCCCTTTCTGATGATAAGTGTAACTCTTCTTTCTGTTTCCATTTTTTCTAAAACGTTGACGATTGCTCACATTTTTTCTCAACATCTTTCTGTACAAACATATTTCTGTTGCTTCACGTTTCTTTTGTGAGGAGACTGTCCAGCATATACCGTCATATAAGAGAACGGATATTATGTAACAGTTCAATACTCTTTTCTTTGTTTCGAGCGAAAGTTTCCGGTTTCATAATGCTTTGTTTAGCCCTTGGAAACCATCTTTCCCAATCCCAATGCGTCTTTGTGTTGCACTTTTCCGTTCTCTGTTAAAACACTTCCTAGATATTTGAATTGCTGGACTTGTTTGATTTTGGTATCTACAATTTGTAATTTATACGTCGGGCTGTTCGTTTTACTGTCATCAATGTATTCCTTCTTCTTGTAATCGATACTTAGTCCTTTCTTCAAGCTGTCTTTTATTTCCTTCTCGCGGAGTTCTTGTAGTTTTCTTTGTGTGTGTGTGTGTGTGTGTGTGTGTGTGTGTGTGTGTGTGTGTGTGTGTGCTATCAACACTGTGTCATCTGTATATCTGATGATGTTAAGATTATGGCCAGCAATAATGAATCCTTGTAGAACTTCTGATGGGTTGGTGCATAATTATCAGGCGTTTTTGTAGGTGTTATTTGTTAATAAAAACTGCTGTTTGCTTACTTTCTTTAAGAAATTTTTTTTTCAGGTTATAAAAATGTCTGTCGATAATCATACGCTCTGAAATAATCATTTAAAAATGTTCTTGTTGAATTATTATGTTTCTTTTTTCATAATATTGTTTAAAAACGCCTGATAATTATGCACCAACCCAATAATTCTCTCAGAATCACCTCAGTGAATAGGTTGAATAAGTCTAGTGAGAAGAAACATCCTTGTTTTATTTACACCCCTTTCTATTTTTGTATATTTACTGAATTTATTTTCTATCCATATGCAGGCGGTTTGCTGTCAATATTGTTGATGGATTATTCTATTATCTTTCCCAAACATGTCAAGGTTACCTAGCAGTTTCCAACAGTTTTTGAGATTTTATGCTTATGTAAAATCTGTAAAAAAAACACAGTTATATTTGCTTTTGCATTGCTCTTTTCTATATCATTCTGAGTATAAATATTGCATTTCCGGTTCTTTGACGAACACCCACTGTTCTTGTCCCATTTCTGGTCTAATTCCTCTGCGCATACTCAGTCAGACATGCGTGATACACGCCTAGGCGATCATGTAACTTTGGATACATGACTGACGATTTTTTCAGCAGTAGGTTGCCATTTCTTTCTGTGGTAGAACCCGGTCTGTCCTGCTATTTACCCATAGCTGGGTGGGGAGAAGAGGATTTATACCAAGAGTATTAGTGCGTAAGTGAATGTAATGGATTCGACTGGAATTCGAACTCGGCTCTCCGATTCCTCAATCCGAGCCGCTATCCATTATTCCACCGTCCTTCCGTGAATAGCCTTCTAAACCAATCACCCAGAAGGAAACATATGGATTCATCAGAATTTGGATGTTTAATTTTGCTATATGGCTCATTAGGTCGATTGACCGGTGGGGTTCACATTCGTTTGCATCTGGCTTCTTATGCAGTGCTATGACAGCGGGTCTACTTAGGTTTTCTAGTATAACACCATCGTTGCATATTTCATTTATTATGTATGATCAACACTCTCAAAGATTTTTTGTATATGTTTACTGTGTCGAGTGGAACAGAAGGAAAATATAGAGAGAGATAAATATAGTTTTATCAACAGACGAAAAGTGTGAGACAGTGAAGATAGAATTCCCACTCAGCTGTAATAAAATACGAGAATAGTTTTTTCTTCTTTATAGTCCCATGCGCGATACACGTTTAGGCGATCATTTATCTTTCGATACATGACTGACGAGGAAGATTTTTCCCAATTTTTTCCCGCAGTAGGTTGCCGTTTCTTTCTGCGGTAGTCCAGTTGCCATCCAAGGCTATAGAACCCGGTCTCTCCTGCTTTTTACCCTTGTGGAAGGGGATTCATACCTTTCTCAAGGGTATTAGCACGTAAATGAATGTAATGGATTTGACTTGAATTCGAACTTGTCTCTCCGATTCGTCAATCTAAGCTGCTATCCATTACTACACCGTCCCTCCGAGAATAGCCTACTAAATCATTACTCCAGAAAGAACACATCCGGATCCTTAATGGAGTAAAAGCGTCATATAGCTTTCTCAAAGAAAGAAATGATACAAGATGAAGATCTTTATTTTTCGGTGACCTAATGTTGCATCTCGTGTTTTCGTGATAATAGAGAGAAATAAATATGGATGGCAAACGCGTAGCTAAGTAATGAAATAAAAGGTTTACTACCTAAATGTATACTTAACAAATGACCTAATGTCAACTCGGCGGGTGTGGCACAAGGCCGGTTTTTAACGTCGAGCATTAAGAGCCCGTAGACTCGGGCAAAACTTCCCTGTAGATCCTGTAAGAACAGCGTAGGTTTTGTCTACCTCGCCAGACGAGACTCTGCCCTTGACAAGCACTAAGGGCTTAGCGCGCAGGTAAGACCTAATGTCAGCTCGGTATTTACCCGAGCTCCCCACAGAGTGAGATGTGGCACGAAGCCAGTTTAATGTGGGTTTTTCCGAACCAGTAGGCCAGGGAAAACCTTCCCCGTAGATCCCGTAAGAACTGCATCGGGTTTGTCTCCCTCCCAGACGAGACCCTGATCTTCGGCATAACCTCGTCTGGCAGAGAGGTCGACAAACACTAAAAGCTTAGCGCGGGGCTAAGCCCTAATTCTGACTCTCCTCAAATCCGCTTAACTCCGCTTATAGAAATAAAGACGGACGATTCCATTCATTTATGTCCTATGACAGATAAGTTCAAGAGAGGTGTGAAGTATCTGATGAGGTAAGAAAAACACTAGTTAAGTCACCGAAGAATAAAAATATCACCCTTTTCAAATTCCACGAAACCTCACTCACCACTTGCAATGTCATTTCAGCTATGTCTGATAAAAATATGAAACTGTCTTATCTCTTATGTAAAGGTTATTCATGCTCTACTGGAATCTGTTAAATTAATGTCGGTTGTGGAGGGTATACAGGTTTAGGGTCTTTCTTCAAACGTTCGATCTTCTCGTAATGATGTGATGGAATCTATTAGGTTGGTGCAAAAATAATGACGTAATAATGTCGTTTTTTTGACGTTACGTCAAAAAACGACATTATTACGTCATTATTTTTGCACCAACCTAATATTTGCCCCTCGTGGGTCGGGTGTTTGTATAACATCCCGTGATTCAATTTGCTTGAGTGTATATATCCTAAGTTCAATGAACAATGGGCTGCTCCGCCCACAGATATGGTAGCAATACTTTATTGTTCTGGTCTGGCTCCTATAAAAATGGGAAATGGAAAGAGGAATCTGGTACTATCAGGAGCGGTACAAGCAACTGGTACAATAAATAAACCGGTACAATGAATAAACCGGTACAATAAATAAACCGGTACAATAAATGAAGCGGTAAAATAAGATGGGATCATTCTTTGACAATTTATAAAAAGATATTCAGGTCAAAGAAGCGATTTTTTCACTATCAAAATATGATATTACTTTAGATTTTTTTAAGACAAGCATCCCTAGTTTGGTTGTTTATATAGAAAATGTTAGTGTACTCACCAATTACTTCTATTAAATCGTAACTTTCAGATTTTTTCATCCAAAATGTCGGTAAGTTAATTCAGCTTGATCTTTTGTTTTTTTGGGGTTATTTTTAAGAATCTTCAAAGTTTATCCAACTCTTAGATGTTTGTCTAATCAGTCAACTGTATGACGTTATTTTCAATCCTGGGCAAACAATTCAGTATCTCGGATATTGAGTTCCTTATAAACTTAGATAAACAAACATTACTCAGTGTTTGATCTCTTTTCTTTTTCTTCCGGCAACGGGTAGATAATCTCATTTTAATTAGAATACAATTCCTACCGATGGTAACTGGTTTACGTCGAGATTTCAAAATGAAGGAAATATGTCGCTTCATCCAGACCAATTCACAATCTCTTCTAACAGCATAGGTATACCGACAAATAGAAGTGCGTGACTGAATCTCACTGCATAACATTACTGTTTATTTAAAACCGGACGGGAGTACCACTAGCACGCAATGAGTTACAGAGAGTGAGAGTAAGAGTAAAGAAGAGTGTTTTGGAAAAGGATAAAGAGAAGAACGGGGGTCACGGTCAAGGCATTAGATGTCAATTGACATTGCATTTGAATATTTGAAGATTATAGCAATCAGGGAAGTAATTGATAGAAAGGGAATTCCACTGACGGGAGGTGCGAGATACGAAGCTGTTGGATTAGAAGAAATGGCTACCTTTAGCTGTTTTGACAGTGAAAGAGTTGAACCGAGATCCCAACCTAGTAGCCCGCTTAAATTCATGCAGTTTAAGAACCAGTGAAAGTAGCTCGTCTGAGCAGTTGCCATGAAAATATTTGTAGAAAAGGCAGAGGGAAGCCACAGCACGTCTGTGAGATAGCGACTGCAGACGGGATGCCAGATCAGGACCAAGCACGTTGCATATCCATCTCTGGATTTTGTCTAGGACCTCGAGATGAACAGCGGGAGCACCAAACCATACATGGCAACAGTATTCCACGCAAGGACGAATAGTTGATTTGTATATTTGAAGGGTGGACTGACTCAGACGAGAAGAGCCTTTTGGCACGACACAGAGAATTAACTTTCCTTGCGGTAAATGAAGCTATAGATTCAATGTAGTTGTTCCACTTCAGATCAGTGGACAGCACGAGACCAAATTACATGTAAGCACTTTAAATATATATACAAATTTCGTTAAAAATAAAAATAAAATCATCCTTGATAATGGTCTAAAAGAATAAGCTTACTTTTGGCCCACCCTATATATATATATATATATCTGTCATATGGTTCTTTCAAATTTTATTCGGTTGTAACCTTCTGCTGCAGACGAAGGTGGCAGAGTGAGGCGAGGTGAGAGCGCGAACAGATTAACGGGCGTGTCTTCCTTTTGATGTGGTGGGCGAATTCTCGGTTGCTGGGGACCACAATCTTATAACCAGCCTTCTTTCTCCTGTCGGCTTTCGTCTAAAAATAATTTATTCATCAAGTCCGCTCCACTCCGCTGACCCACTTTGACATGTTTCTTGTGGGGTCCGCTTTCACTCTGTCGACGTTCTTCATCCTGACAATAACTGTCGAAACAAATTCTGTAACATCTTTCGGATGCTTCCTATAACGAGATATCGGCTGACTGCTGATATCGCCACAGCTGTCTATAAATGGCACGTTCTTTGCAGTTTCTGTTTTGTGTTCCTTTTGAAAGTTTGTTTCATTCTTTTGTTGAGATTTTATCATCAAAAATGGGCTTGCCATGTGTCTGAGAGGAAACCTATGCGTTTGCAAATGTTTTATTATTATCATTAGTATAAGTTTTAAGTGAAAGATCATCACACCAACAAAATCGCGCTCTGGTACAAATATACGAAGTCCAGTATACCAATCATGACACCTAGTCTGATAAGGATATACCAGGCAAAAGCAGCATAGCCAAATGTGTGTAATATGGGGGAGTGTAAAGCAGTAAATAACCTTACAAGTCTTGCCCCGTTATACATATATTTTATTCACCATAACCCAGCCTTCTGAGATTGTTGAAAAGAGGGTGCGCTCAAGTATCCTTGCTAATCTTTTCCTTTAAAATTAAAAACAAGGCCCACTCGTACCTGGCCCTGATGCTCTCCAGTCTACCCCTCATGAACAGATATGCACAATGGATCAACCCCGAGGATATATGTCCATTTGCTTATGGTCAGAAAATCTGTAGCACTTAATCTGACATGCTAATCTATTGGATTTAATGTGATATATACTATAACGCATCTTAATTCACCAAGACATGTACATACCTCTAATCAATTAAAAAGCAATATATGTGAGAGACATACTTGATGTTACATCAGATCATTTATTATGTTGACTTCAAAAATTGATTTTAATGTACGGAAAAACTCTTTTCTTGGGACATGGTGTCGACAAGACACCTTAAAATTAAAGAACTCTGAAGGAAATCTCCGCAGATTAAAAGACGTAGTTATCTTGTGGACTACAAAATTAATCTCAGCCCCAATTTTCCGTAAGCGTTCTTTCAAATTTCTAATGTTCCAGATGCTTCTATTACTATAGGAACTACTTCAACCGTCATGCTCCACAACGTCTTCAATTCCCAAAGCCAATATTCGATTTCTTCGGGGTCTATTCATGCATCCTATAGGACAGCAAAATCAATAATTTTAAAATTGATACTTTTTTGTCTATCGCAAAGAGGTCGGCCCTCCCTCGTTTCCATTGCAGGATACATCCGTACAAAGAAATTTCACACTATCATGTCACTGACATTTTCTACTACTGCCCTCGTCTGATATTTGTTCCACAATTCTCCCGCACCAAATGGCAAACTTACGGCGCTCTTCCCAGTGGTCTCTCTTGCCAATCTAATCATTTCGTCGCTTATACAATTTTTGTGCCAACTTCGGACATAACCCTATTAACTGTCTCCTCAGTTTGCTTATACAAACCAGCCTTCTTGAGATTTGTCTATCCTGGCCTTGATTGCATTTGTTCTGATTATCCGCTTCAAAGCTGGCACTATAAATGACTCTGTCTCTCTATATATCGATGCAATAAACGACATCATCAGAAGAGGTTTGGATGCAGCTGGGTTCCCTTCCCAAATCGAAACCGTAGGCTTCGACCGTGGTCATGGAAAGCGGCCGAGCGCTATTCATATCTTCACTTTTAAAATGGCAATGTCGTTGATTTGGGATGTGACATGTGCGGATACATTTTCGACCGATAATTTGATCAGGCCCGCCGTTGAGCTGGAGTCTGTCGCCCGGGACGCGGAGATAAAAAAAAATAAAATATTCCTCTCTTGCTGATAGATTTTTCCTTTATTCCTGTGGTAGCGGAGACTTCTGGGGTTATTGGCTATCTTTCGATGGCATTCCTTCGGAGGATTGGCGGGATGACGTTTCGATTAAGGAACGAGCCTCGCGAAACGAAGTGTCTCACTGGGGATGGTGGGATGTAATACTTTCTCCATCGGAATGATAGCAGAGGATAGCAAAAAAAATACATTTTGTTTATAGTTACTTTATTCGACGCAATTATAATTTTTATTATTATTAATGGAAGTATTTCAACACAGACCCTGAAATAAATAAGAGGAAAACATTTACTTCGTTACAGTATACACACCTCTCAACTATCTGTCTAACGCTCTTCCTTTCAGCAACTGGCGGAAATTGTTCAGATGTACGAGCAAGATAAAGTGTGGTTTCCTGATAATATTCCCCGTATGTACCTCATTAAATGTTTCCTCCTCATAAAATATAGAAGTAAAAAAGAACTCGCATAGGAAATTTGAATATTATTTCAGGCCCGTCCTAGAAGCGACATAACACAGGTTCGTTTTTCCATTTGCTATGATCTGAAATTTGTTTAATCCTTTTGCTTTTTACCCGGTCTTAAAAAACATACACTTCATCGATTTGTGAATGACAGATTAGTGACATATCTTAGATTAAGCGACATGATCTATTTCACAGACATTTTTTTTTTGTTTTACTTTTTTACGTCGTATTTGATGCGCTTAATAAATGACTTTTGACTGTAGCTCAATAAAATTAAAGTACATTTTTGGGTTAAACATTCCCACCCTTTTTTATTTATTTACTATCGAAAGTTGGTCTCACAGGACAAGAAAGTTACAATGAACTGGTAGAGAAAGTACACTATTTACATTATTCGGACTATTGTCCTTATCTTTGTCGCCATATTTATTACAACGTTTCGAACGCTGTACGCTCTGGTCTTCTTGGAATGTCGAACTAGAGCCATGTCTAATAGATGACAGTTATCTCCCGATAATTCACCTCTCCAAGTTCTCCACTGCCTTAACCAGATATTGAACTCACACACTTTGGAACCTGTCACTGGATCTAACTAACAACTTTATCCACTGTGCTATGTCTCCTTGAGGACATCTGTGTATGAACTTCTGGGTATTATAAACCTAATGTCTTAGGCAACCATTTTTACCAGTGCTCATATTGCAATTTTTGCTGTTATCATTCATTTTTTTTTTACCAAAGATTATATTGAAATTTTTGTTGTTTTTCTCTGGCACTGGAACAGTCTACCCCAGTGACCGAAATAAAGGGTTCAATTCAACATTTCAATACCTGAAGAAGGCCGGATCGTATAACGGCCGAAACGTTGTAATAAATATGGCGACAAAGATGAGGACAATAGCCCAAATAGTGTACATAATACCTCATCTCAGAAATATAGAAAGATACAGATGGAGAAAGTACCGTTTTAGACGAGAGTAAAAATGATAGGCGCAGTTCCTATTTGCATTAGAGTCAAAAAGGTAGATACAGTTCGAGTGACTCTAGTGTTAAAAAAAGGGAGATGTTGTTCCGGTTTGCGCTAAAATGAAAAAAAATTAGACAAGAATCAAATTTCACTATACGACATCTTCTTGAGTTAAAAACGTAGCCACGGGTTCAGTAACAGCTACAGTGAAAAAGGTGGACACAGTCTGGTTTATCTAAGAGCTAAGACGGATGACAAAGATGCGGTTTACGCTAGATTCAATACGATAGATATATATTCGGTTTGCTTTAAAGCCGAAAATGGCAGACGCAGCTATGATTTGAAGCTGAGGTAAAAATCCAAACACTTGTCCGTTTTCCATTGTGATGTCTTCTCGTCTGAGACGTAGACGTCACCTACCTACTGAAAGACGATTGACTTATTTAGTCATCGCTAGACTCTATGCAAAATAGGTCAAGTCCATTTTTGTCTATGTTACTGCACATGCCGGAAACTAAGAGGTTTTATGGTCTTCGTTGATGACTTCTTCGAACAAAAGTACGAGATCTTATCTCTCTGTCTTGAGACGTGTACTTGATTTTTTGTTTTGTTTTTTGTTGTTTTTTTTTGTTTTTTTTTTTTGTTATTTTTTATTGCGCATCTATGTCTGGACTCATCTTACTTCTCATATTACACCTCCGTGTCAGATTCATGTGAACTAGAAAACATTCGCAGTGTGAGATAGGCAGTAAATAAGGCATATAGCAACATCAGCACGGAAAAGAGCACTCCTTTAAAGGCAAGGAAGGGCAAAAATATTTTAAGTCAAGTGATAGCGATTGCTGTATGAGTCGTACGATTTTTGAATCAAGCACGGGCAACGCCAGGTCATGCTGCTAGTTACAAATAATGGTGAATATATAATTGAACAAAATACAATGGTAACGGGTGGTCCGAAAGTTTTGTCACCCACTACTAAAAAGTAATGGGAATGATAGAACAAGTAATACAGTAATACAAAGTAGATGTACTGGATTCAGTTTATTCACTTTCATTCGGTCTGTCACACATCAAGAAGGTCTGTACGAACACCATCATCTTTGTGTAGGAGCTCGTGTCAGCCATCTGAAATAGGAAATTATATTGTATTAGGTTGGTGCAAAAATAATGACGTAATAATGTCGTTTTTTTTATGTATTCTTAATGTCAAAAAACGATATTATTACGTCATTATTTTTGCACCAACCTAATATATGGGTAACAACACTTTTGGACCACCCTGTATTTTAATATTTGAAATATAAAATTGATAATCAAAAACGCAAATTGTTTATAATTAAGCTAATAAACCCTCAGGGTGGCCTGAAGGTCTTTTCACCCCTACATAATATAATTTTCTATTTTAACACTCTGGTGGATAATATCAAAGAGAGAGTTTCACATGAACGATACGAGAATACCCATAAATTGAAGGACGCTGTTCTTTTTATCAATCAATAATACAGTGGCTTGCAAAAGTCTACATACACTTTGAAAATTTATATATTTTGTATAATTTAACAGGAAATAACACATTTTTTCAATTCCAATGATTGTTAAATAATAAGCAGACCCCATCCTTTGATATAAAAATTACATTTTAAAAATTTCACACTGTTAAAGCCATCAGGTGACATGGAGAGTGACAAGTATCAAGAAATATTGGAGGCAAACTTGCTGAAGTCTGCTAGAGCTCTGCGCTTGGGTCGCAATTTCAAGTTTCAACAAGATAACGACCCCAATCATGTGTCAATAAGCACTAAAGCTTGGTTTGCTAGCAAGAAAGTCAGTTTTGGAGTGGCCCAGCCTATAGTGGCTCAACCCTATAGAAAATCTATGGCGAGATCTAAAGCTGGGTGTGCACCGACGTTCCCCATTCAATCTGACACAGCTCGAGAAATTCTGCCATGAAGAATGGCAAAAACTCTCAGCAGACCACTGCAGCAAGCTCGTGGAAGGTTATCTGAGGCATCCGCAGGCTGTAATTGATGCAGAAGGATCATCCACAAAGTATTAGCTGAAGACATTCCAAAGGGGGTGTAGATTTTTGCAAAGACATTTTTCAAAATTATCTTTGTTTAAGAAACAGTTTTAAATTTTTCAAATGTATTTTGTGTATTAAATAAAAGTCTGATAGATCTGCTTATTAAAACAAATTATCGGAGTTTGAAATATTAATTGCTCGTATCAAAATAAACAAAATGCATCGATTTTTCTAGGGGGGTGTAAACTTTTGCAATGTACTGTAGTACAGCTTCGTAAAATATCCCACGAGACATGGCGCCACATCATTTCATGCCACGAAAACGATGGCGTTCATACAGACCTTCTTAATGTGTGACAGCGTCAATGGAATTGAAAAGACAAAAACCATTATATCTGCTTTGTATTACTGTATTACTTGTTCTTCTATTGTTTTCATTACTTTTTGGTATGGGGGTGACAAAACCTTCGGACCACGCTGTAGGGTGTCTTCTGTTATGGCCTCATCTCTGTTCCACGTCGTCTACTTTCTGTTTCTCAAATGTTCTTACAAGTATTTCCGTCTCTATTGATCGTTGTACGTTTGTAAGTTTGTTTACAAGAGATTATGTTCATTTCCAATGTTTTGCGCCCGTCCTTCATAGCTGATATTATACATTATTTATATAAATGACGATTTAAGGCTATTATGTTTCGCTTTTTATTGTGCTATTGTTTGTAGTCGATCATTACATGGTGTTTTATTACAAGCCCATGGTATTTCTTCAATATTACCAAATGTCCGAAATAGATGTATTGCCGAACTAATTTTTCGTCGTCTACTCTTGTAGGCTTTTAAACATATTTACTTTGATTTAAATTACACTGGCACAAGGTTTCCACAATGAGGAATCTTATTGATAAACGAATTCACGAATATTTGTCAATGAGATAGCTCAAATATTAACTCGAATTTGATGAAAACAAAGTTGCAATATGCATACAATCACTGAAGTTAAGCAAGCAGGAATCGGAGAGCCGATTTCGAATTCCAGTCAAATCCATTGCATTCACTTACGTGCTAATACCCTTGGAAAAGATATGAATCCTCCTCTTCTACCCCCAGCTATGGGTAAATAGCAGGACAGACCGGGTTCTGTAGCCTTGGATGGCAAAAAAAAATGGCAAGTTTCTACGGGGAAAAAACTGCCTCGTCAGTCATGTATCGTAAAATACATGATCGCCTAAGCGTGTATCACTCATGGCGCATAACTGGCTGAATGCCTGATCATTTGGTTAGACTCATGTCGGGTCGTTTGGTCAAAAGAATGCCATGTCATTTAGTTAGACTAAAGGTAGAATAATGGGTAGCTGTTCGGATTGAGGAATCGGAGGGCCGAGTTCGAATTCCAGTCGAATCCATTACATTCACTTACGTGCTAATACTCTTGGGAAAGGTATGAATCGTCTTCTTCTACACCCCCCACCCACCAGCAGAACAAACCGGGTTCTATAGCCTTGAATGGCAACTGGTCTACCGCAGAAAGAAATGGCAACATACTGCGGGAAAAAAATCTGTCTCGTCAGTCATGTATCGAAAGATACATGATCGCCTAAGCGTTTATCACGCAAGGCCAATAACTGATTGAACTGAAGCAACATCGAGCATGGTCACTATCTATATGGGTGACCACTTCGCAATATCAGATGTTCAAACGATCTACATGCCTTAGTTCCACCTGTTCTAACCTTCACATTGTAGCGAACCACCTTCATTCTCTTCATATTCTATTGTTGAGATGTAAGTTCCACTCGAGCAGCTTCGTCCTACGAGGCTTACGGATACATGTCATTGAAACACCGTTTCTCGTACAATCACCGAAGTTGAGCAACATCGAGCCTGGTCAGTGTCTAGATGGGTAACCGCTTCGGAATAACAGGTGCTATAAGCTTGGATATACGGATGGTGCAATGGATAATGGTTCAGACTTATTAATCGGAGAAGGGAGTTCCAATTCCCGTTGCGTCCGTTATATGCACTTACAGGCAAATATCCTTTTGAAAAGTATAAATGCACCTATTCTCCCCCACCTATGGGTTAATTAGTAAGATTTATATCACTAAGACATTATTGTCCCCCCCCAATTCTTACAATCTAAAATATATTTTCTGGCTTTAAATAACATGCAATGTGTTTATAAGCCGTAAAATCGAATCACTGACTGAATGAATTCTTCCCACTAACAGCTGCTTTGCAGGACCGACTCCCAAGTAGATACTTCCCCGATCACAACAAATCTTAACATTTTCAAGTCTAGGATTAACTTTTATCTTCCCCGCACATATGCCTATAAACTGTGCGTCTTTCTTCTGTAGGTATCTAACTCAAGTAGCTCTTGGGTCTTGTACAGGGTAAATATCACTTTAAAAAAAAAGGAGAAAGCATCTCTGGAATCGAATTCATGGTTTTAGCGAATTGGTCTGCAGAATGAGATTACTAACTAGCACGCTATGGTAGACGCCTTGATGTATAAATTAGAGTTTATTTTTAGACAAATCGGACTTGTATTGATCAATACTTTATCGCTCTTGCATCCATAAATTATATTAGACGGTAACAGGCAGCCATTTTCTTATATTTTCTCGCCATTCCAATTTAGAATGTTAATCGGATATTTTAAAAAATAAAAAAATGGCAGAGTATCCTAACAAAATAATACCAATCTCGCCTTATTCATTCCATGCGGTATACATAAATGGAAAAATCATACATACGTACATATACGATTTATATTTACAATAATATTATCTTTATAAAACTAATGCCAACTGTTGGATGTTAGGCTAGCAACTCCGTCCCGTAAAACCTATTTACTACCTAAGCCAGAGCAGCACCATTTAGCCAGTTGACGTCGTGGTCCCATGCTCCATAGGTAGACTACAGTTTCAACCAAAGATCCCTGATTAGAGTTTTAGAATATTTTTAAATTAAATTTTTTTATCAAGGTGATAATGCCACTAAGACGCAAGTGGTTACTGGGACTGGAAGAAAATGAGAAGACTTTAGAAGAAACCAGAAACCCAATCCTAAATAATAAATAGGGGATAAACCGTTACTCCTGTTCAAAAAACAGGGAAGAGGCGAATCTATCTACTCCTATTAAGCTATCTAATCGTATTAATTAATTGCTTCTACTGACAAAGCACACATTTCTGAGATTATGGCTGTTTTTTCCAAGCATTCCCGCCCCAAGCAAGGTGATAAATCAAGTTACAAGAGGATTACCGACAGTGAAAGAATGCAGGAGAAATCATTATTAAAAAGAGCGAACAATAAAAGAACAATATTCAAGGAAATTGATGACGTTTGACATTGCATTTACATTTTTGAAGATCAAATTTGACTGAAAAGCTAGAAGTCTGTTATATCGTTGATAATACGATATAAGCAACTAGGGTAATTCCGAGTGGAAAGAATACGCTAAACACAGGAATGACGTAAAACAAATAACACGGGTTTTTATTGTATGGAAAGTACAATGAGTAAAAGTTCTTAATAATAATAATAGTAATAAGGAAAACGGCAGATACGTCACGGAGAACCTTAATAGTACTGCTACTACAATACTTCGTCACATCTTTTATTTTCTCCTCATTCACGTCTCTTTAGACTGACCAATCACTGTCAGGGTGTGATAGGTTGTTCCACTATAACAAAGTCGAAAGAACTTTCCACAAGCGAGAAGTGCGATAGAAGAGACTGTTAATGTAGGACTTGCGGTTACATCTAGCAAATTCAACTGTAAAATGATGAGACCTCGCTGCCAATCAGCGTTTAAATTCGTAAAGTGCACAGAATAGTCATCGAAAGAGTTATGATGAAAATATTTACAGAAACGTCCCAGGGGTACTGTGTTACAGGGAATGGAAAGTAACTGAAGCCGAAATGGCAGGTCAGAATTAGGTATTTACTCTGTCTCTCCACTAAGACGAGTTGTGACACCCCAGGTCAGAAACAAAAATTGCCCGCAGCCCCCGTAACCGTCGGTTGCGCTGGCCTCGGTGCGAGCACTTATCCCTCTCACTGGTGGAATTAGAGGGTAGACCTCGGGTAGCTGTTCCCCAGGGCTGGGCAGCTTTCAGTATAACTTTCCTCAGTTGCGAGTCTGTCCTTTGATAGAGTGGCCCTTGAGTTCACTCTGTCCAAAGACAGAGACGGAACTGAGAAATGATAAATAAATGTGTTACAAGCCAATCCAAAGAGTGGTTTACACTGTTTGTCAGGTTTAGGACTAATAACATTCTTCTTTTGATTTTGTCAAGAATTAATATCATTTTCAGTTTCCTTCCACAATATTTTGAATTTTCCTTTAACCCTATTTGTTTTCGCCACCCAGGATAGAAAAAGGGGCGTTTATTCAACAAATACATCAACACTTTCGTTTGCATAAATACTAGAAACCCATCGCTGTTAAAATTAAATGTAATGTGTAGAACTTAAAATGACAACCTCCCAGTTGTCTCTCTACGAAGAACCGAAACTAAAGTTAATACTTGTCACCTGAGACCTTCCCGAAATACCAAAGGGAACTTGAGCAAATTTTGTCCCTGGTCGATACACGTGTGGAACTTCTAGTTTAAACGCCCATTAAACTCCCATTTGTGGATATATACCTACATACATACAGTGACTAAGGTTTCTTAGTATATAGGAGAAATGGTTTGACTTATTGATTGATTTTTATCAACCTTTTACTTGCTATTAAGGAGAACATATTTTTAGATTGTAATATTTTTTTTGAGAGATAATAATGATTTACTGATACAAGTTGAAGAAGAATATGTAGCGGTTTCGATGCAATTTTTGCTACCATCGCACAGTAATAGGCTTGAACTTTTGTTTCTTTCACAGGAAAGGGATTACAAGGACTAAAGTTTAAACATCAAGGTCCTGTTTTAAATTTTTTATTAACTGATTGATTCGTTTTCTAAGGTTAATCAACTCTTTAGAAATTATTTAAGATTGTAATTGGTGGGGATAATAATGATTTAGTGAGACAAGTCTTAATAATTAACACATACCTGGGGGGGAGAAAAAGTGGATTCATACGTATTCTCGTGTAAGTGAATATAAGGGGTCTGACTTGAATTCGAACTTGGCTCTCCAATTTCCAATTTCAAGCCGTTATCCATTACACCAACCGCACATCCAAGTTCACAGCCCAAACGGTCTCTCATTATATCGTCTCGGATTGTACTCATTAATTTCGTATTCCATTTGTAAGGAGGAAGTTTTATTCGGACATTTTTCTCTTCAAGAACAACTGATTTCAGGAACAGACTCCGGATAGGATGTTTCCCCGATTACTACGATCTTAACCCTTATTTATCCTCCAAATCTTTGAATTATTTACTTCTTAATTCCTTTTCTTACACTTTTACAACAGCCTGATTTATTAACCCTCTGCCTTGCGTGGATCTTCCACCTTGTAATGGGTACAGCATAGAACCAAAACTTCATTTCACTGCTCGTATGCAGAGCAAAGACAATAATTGACACGTTTTCACGTCCCACATAATATTAGCTTCATTGTCAAATGTAACCATGTTTCCCCTTAATTCTTGTCAATTAAGTTTTCTCCAATGATGTTTCTAATCGATTATAGTTTATAGAGCTGCCAAACATGATGATATAATGCTTTTAGAGTTCCCTATATCGATCTGTTTATATTGACGATTTTCGTGAGAAGAAAATCCATACAACTCATTCCACATATACCAAGAGTATATTTTGAGTATCGATTGACGGTTTAATTTTTTTTTTTAAATTTCTTTTTGCAAATTAATCTGAGTTTTTTTTTTATATTGAAATCCCGAATCAATAATTCCTATTTACACCAAACTGAGTTTTCCATCCCTTGCAAACACTTCGATTTTAATCTCACTATATTTCAATGAGCGTTTTCTTTTTCTTTTTTTCCTTTTTTTTTTTTTTTTTTTCATCCATCACACTTTTTACTCACAAAAAATGCTTGCTGCTAGTTTCTTATAAGCTTTTCAAGAATTTCACTTTTTTTTCTTAATGTTCTCTACAGTATACTTAACGATTACGTCCTCGGTCAAATTAGTTCATTCTTCTTATTATTATTCTCCTTCTTCTTCTTCTTTTGTGCCCTATCCCTTCAGAAACTTGGAGATCATGGCTCTCCATGATTTCCTGCCCTTTGTAGCTCTTAATAAATTTTCTATTTTTGTTATCTTATTTAAACCCTGTTCTGCCATCCATTTCCTAAATCTTGATAGCTTATGCGTTGATTTTCTCTGTTTCTATTGCATTCAATTTGTCCTGTGAGTCCGTCCTGGGTATGACGATAAACTAAATCCGCGTCCTGAGTAAGACGATAAACTATATCCAAAAGCAAGACCTCTGATCAGGTTTTGAGGAGTGTGGAACCACCTCTTAATTGCTGTTGTTCCCAGGACCACCCTGACTTGGGGTGGCAGTACCTGTTAGGGTCCCAGCTATGGGTAAATAGTTAACCTCCAAATTGCGGTCAAAACTATGAAAATGTAAAAATAGGTTTTAATACCAGAATACTTTGTAAAAATTATTACCAGCAATAAATTTTTGAAGAAAAATTATTACCAGCAATAAATTTCTGAAGAAAAATTATTACCAGCAATAAATTTCTGAAGAAAAATTATTACCAGCAATACATTATTAACATCAATACAATTTTGAAAAAAAATATCAGTAATACATCTTCTGAAAAAAATAGCAACAATAAAAGTTTTGTCGGCATTAAATAACCCATTGAGGTTGATATGCCGTAAAACAAACCAAACCAAACCAATTGACCTGTGAGTATCAAATTTTCCAAGCTCTCTGTCCTCATTATTTGCCCTAGAAATTTCAAATGTCCCTTTCTGATGATAAGTGTAACTCTTCTTTCTGTTTCCATTTTTTCTAAAACGTTGACGATTGCTCACATTTTTTCTCAACATCTTTCTGTACAAACATATTTCTGTTGCTTCACGTTTCTTTTGTGAGGAGACTGTCCAGCATATACCGTCATATAAGAGAACGGATATTATGTAACAGTTCAATACTCTTTTCTTTGTTTCGAGCGAAAGTTTCCGGTTTCATAATGCTTTGTTTAGCCCTTGGAAACCATCTTTCCCAATCCCAATGCGTCTTTGTGTTGCACTTTTCCGTTCTCTGTTAAAACACTTCCTAGATATTTGAATTGCTGGACTTGTTTGATTTTGGTATCTACAATTTGTAATTTATACGTCGGGCTGTTCGTTTTACTGTCATCAATGTATTCCTTCTTCTTGTAATCGATACTTAGTCCTTTCTTCAAGCTGTCTTTTATTTCCTTCTCGCGGAGTTCTTGTAGTTTTCTTTGTGTGTGTGTGTGTGTGTGTGTGTGTGTGTGTGTGTGTGTGTGTGTGTGTGCTATCAACACTGTGTCATCTGTATATCTGATGATGTTAAGATTATGGCCAGCAATAATGAATCCTTGTAGAACTTCTGATGGGTTGGTGCATAATTATCAGGCGTTTTTGTAGGTGTTATTTGTTAATAAAAACTGCTGTTTGCTTACTTTCTTTAAGAAATTTTTTTTTCAGGTTATAAAAATGTCTGTCGATAATCATACGCTCTGAAATAATCATTTAAAAATGTTCTTGTTGAATTATTATGTTTCTTTTTTCATAATATTGTTTAAAAACGCCTGATAATTATGCACCAACCCAATAATTCTCTCAGAATCACCTCAGTGAATAGGTTGAATAAGTCTAGTGAGAAGAAACATCCTTGTTTTATTTACACCCCTTTCTATTTTTGTATATTTACTGAATTTATTTTCTATCCATATGCAGGCGGTTTGCTGTCAATATTGTTGATGGATTATTCTATTATCTTTCCCAAACATGTCAAGGTTACCTAGCAGTTTCCAACAGTTTTTGAGATTTTATGCTTATGTAAAATCTGTAAAAAAAACACAGTTATATTTGCTTTTGCATTGCTCTTTTCTATATCATTCTGAGTATAAATATTGCATTTCCGGTTCTTTGACGAACACCCACTGTTCTTGTCCCATTTCTGGTCTAATTCCTCTGCGCATACTCAGTCAGACATGCGTGATACACGCCTAGGCGATCATGTAACTTTGGATACATGACTGACGATTTTTTCAGCAGTAGGTTGCCATTTCTTTCTGTGGTAGAACCCGGTCTGTCCTGCTATTTACCCATAGCTGGGTGGGGAGAAGAGGATTTATACCAAGAGTATTAGTGCGTAAGTGAATGTAATGGATTCGACTGGAATTCGAACTCGGCTCTCCGATTCCTCAATCCGAGCCGCTATCCATTATTCCACCGTCCTTCCGTGAATAGCCTTCTAAACCAATCACCCAGAAGGAAACATATGGATTCATCAGAATTTGGATGTTTAATTTTGCTATATGGCTCATTAGGTCGATTGACCGGTGGGGTTCACATTCGTTTGCATCTGGCTTCTTATGCAGTGCTATGACAGCGGGTCTACTTAGGTTTTCTAGTATAACACCATCGTTGCATATTTCATTTATTATGTATGATCAACACTCTCAAAGATTTTTTGTATATGTTTACTGTGTCGAGTGGAACAGAAGGAAAATATAGAGAGAGATAAATATAGTTTTATCAACAGACGAAAAGTGTGAGACAGTGAAGATAGAATTCCCACTCAGCTGTAATAAAATACGAGAATAGTTTTTTCTTCTTTATAGTCCCATGCGCGATACACGTTTAGGCGATCATTTATCTTTCGATACATGACTGACGAGGAAGATTTTTCCCAATTTTTTCCCGCAGTAGGTTGCCGTTTCTTTCTGCGGTAGTCCAGTTGCCATCCAAGGCTATAGAACCCGGTCTCTCCTGCTTTTTACCCTTGTGGAAGGGGATTCATACCTTTCTCAAGGGTATTAGCACGTAAATGAATGTAATGGATTTGACTTGAATTCGAACTTGTCTCTCCGATTCGTCAATCTAAGCTGCTATCCATTACTACACCGTCCCTCCGAGAATAGCCTACTAAATCATTACTCCAGAAAGAACACATCCGGATCCTTAATGGAGTAAAAGCGTCATATAGCTTTCTCAAAGAAAGAAATGATACAAGATGAAGATCTTTATTTTTCGGTGACCTAATGTTGCATCTCGTGTTTTCGTGATAATAGAGAGAAATAAATATGGATGGCAAACGCGTAGCTAAGTAATGAAATAAAAGGTTTACTACCTAAATGTATACTTAACAAATGACCTAATGTCAACTCGGCGGGTGTGGCACAAGGCCGGTTTTTAACGTCGAGCATTAAGAGCCCGTAGACTCGGGCAAAACTTCCCTGTAGATCCTGTAAGAACAGCGTAGGTTTTGTCTACCTCGCCAGACGAGACTCTGCCCTTGACAAGCACTAAGGGCTTAGCGCGCAGGTAAGACCTAATGTCAGCTCGGTATTTACCCGAGCTCCCCACAGAGTGAGATGTGGCACGAAGCCAGTTTAATGTGGGTTTTTCCGAACCAGTAGGCCAGGGAAAACCTTCCCCGTAGATCCCGTAAGAACTGCATCGGGTTTGTCTCCCTCCCAGACGAGACCCTGATCTTCGGCATAACCTCGTCTGGCAGAGAGGTCGACAAACACTAAAAGCTTAGCGCGGGGCTAAGCCCTAATTCTGACTCTCCTCAAATCCGCTTAACTCCGCTTATAGAAATAAAGACGGACGATTCCATTCATTTATGTCCTATGACAGATAAGTTCAAGAGAGGTGTGAAGTATCTGATGAGGTAAGAAAAACACTAGTTAAGTCACCGAAGAATAAAAATATCACCCTTTTCAAATTCCACGAAACCTCACTCACCACTTGCAATGTCATTTCAGCTATGTCTGATAAAAATATGAAACTGTCTTATCTCTTATGTAAAGGTTATTCATGCTCTACTGGAATCTGTTAAATTAATGTCGGTTGTGGAGGGTATACAGGTTTAGGGTCTTTCTTCAAACGTTCGATCTTCTCGTAATGATGTGATGGAATCTATTAGGTTGGTGCAAAAATAATGACGTAATAATGTCGTTTTTTTGACGTTACGTCAAAAAACGACATTATTACGTCATTATTTTTGCACCAACCTAATATTTGCCCCTCGTGGGTCGGGTGTTTGTATAACATCCCGTGATTCAATTTGCTTGAGTGTATATATCCTAAGTTCAATGAACAATGGGCTGCTCCGCCCACAGATATGGTAGCAATACTTTATTGTTCTGGTCTGGCTCCTATAAAAATGGGAAATGGAAAGAGGAATCTGGTACTATCAGGAGCGGTACAAGCAACTGGTACAATAAATAAACCGGTACAATGAATAAACCGGTACAATAAATAAACCGGTACAATAAATGAAGCGGTAAAATAAGATGGGATCATTCTTTGACAATTTATAAAAAGATATTCAGGTCAAAGAAGCGATTTTTTCACTATCAAAATATGATATTACTTTAGATTTTTTTAAGACAAGCATCCCTAGTTTGGTTGTTTATATAGAAAATGTTAGTGTACTCACCAATTACTTCTATTAAATCGTAACTTTCAGATTTTTTCATCCAAAATGTCGGTAAGTTAATTCAGCTTGATCTTTTGTTTTTTTGGGGTTATTTTTAAGAATCTTCAAAGTTTATCCAACTCTTAGATGTTTGTCTAATCAGTCAACTGTATGACGTTATTTTCAATCCTGGGCAAACAATTCAGTATCTCGGATATTGAGTTCCTTATAAACTTAGATAAACAAACATTACTCAGTGTTTGATCTCTTTTCTTTTTCTTCCGGCAACGGGTAGATAATCTCATTTTAATTAGAATACAATTCCTACCGATGGTAACTGGTTTACGTCGAGATTTCAAAATGAAGGAAATATGTCGCTTCATCCAGACCAATTCACAATCTCTTCTAACAGCATAGGTATACCGACAAATAGAAGTGCGTGACTGAATCTCACTGCATAACATTACTGTTTATTTAAAACCGGACGGGAGTACCACTAGCACGCAATGAGTTACAGAGAGTGAGAGTAAGAGTAAAGAAGAGTGTTTTGGAAAAGGATAAAGAGAAGAACGGGGGTCACGGTCAAGGCATTAGATGTCAATTGACATTGCATTTGAATATTTGAAGATTATAGCAATCAGGGAAGTAATTGATAGAAAGGGAATTCCACTGACGGGAGGTGCGAGATACGAAGCTGTTGGATTAGAAGAAATGGCTACCTTTAGCTGTTTTGACAGTGAAAGAGTTGAACCGAGATCCCAACCTAGTAGCCCGCTTAAATTCATGCAGTTTAAGAACCAGTGAAAGTAGCTCGTCTGAGCAGTTGCCATGAAAATATTTGTAGAAAAGGCAGAGGGAAGCCACAGCACGTCTGTGAGATAGCGACTGCAGACGGGATGCCAGATCAGGACCAAGCACGTTGCATATCCATCTCTGGATTTTGTCTAGGACCTCGAGATGAACAGCGGGAGCACCAAACCATACATGGCAACAGTATTCCACGCAAGGACGAATAGTTGATTTGTATATTTGAAGGGTGGACTGACTCAGACGAGAAGAGCCTTTTGGCACGACACAGAGAATTAACTTTCCTTGCGGTAAATGAAGCTATAGATTCAATGTAGTTGTTCCACTTCAGATCAGTGGACAGCACGAGACCAAATTACATGTAAGCACTTTAAATATATATACAAATTTCGTTAAAAATAAAAATAAAATCATCCTTGATAATGGTCTAAAAGAATAAGCTTACTTTTGGCCCACCCTATATATATATATATATATCTGTCATATGGTTCTTTCAAATTTTATTCGGTTGTAACCTTCTGCTGCAGACGAAGGTGGCAGAGTGAGGCGAGGTGAGAGCGCGAACAGATTAACGGGCGTGTCTTCCTTTTGATGTGGTGGGCGAATTCTCGGTTGCTGGGGACCACAATCTTATAACCAGCCTTCTTTCTCCTGTCGGCTTTCGTCTAAAAATAATTTATTCATCAAGTCCGCTCCACTCCGCTGACCCACTTTGACATGTTTCTTGTGGGGTCCGCTTTCACTCTGTCGACGTTCTTCATCCTGACAATAACTGTCGAAACAAATTCTGTAACATCTTTCGGATGCTTCCTATAACGAGATATCGGCTGACTGCTGATATCGCCACAGCTGTCTATAAATGGCACGTTCTTTGCAGTTTCTGTTTTGTGTTCCTTTTGAAAGTTTGTTTCATTCTTTTGTTGAGATTTTATCATCAAAAATGGGCTTGCCATGTGTCTGAGAGGAAACCTATGCGTTTGCAAATGTTTTATTATTATCATTAGTATAAGTTTTAAGTGAAAGATCATCACACCAACAAAATCGCGCTCTGGTACAAATATACGAAGTCCAGTATACCAATCATGACACCTAGTCTGATAAGGATATACCAGGCAAAAGCAGCATAGCCAAATGTGTGTAATATGGGGGAGTGTAAAGCAGTAAATAACCTTACAAGTCTTGCCCCGTTATACATATATTTTATTCACCATAACCCAGCCTTCTGAGATTGTTGAAAAGAGGGTGCGCTCAAGTATCCTTGCTAATCTTTTCCTTTAAAATTAAAAACAAGGCCCACTCGTACCTGGCCCTGATGCTCTCCAGTCTACCCCTCATGAACAGATATGCACAATGGATCAACCCCGAGGATATATGTCCATTTGCTTATGGTCAGAAAATCTGTAGCACTTAATCTGACATGCTAATCTATTGGATTTAATGTGATATATACTATAACGCATCTTAATTCACCAAGACATGTACATACCTCTAATCAATTAAAAAGCAATATATGTGAGAGACATACTTGATGTTACATCAGATCATTTATTATGTTGACTTCAAAAATTGATTTTAATGTACGGAAAAACTCTTTTCTTGGGACATGGTGTCGACAAGACACCTTAAAATTAAAGAACTCTGAAGGAAATCTCCGCAGATTAAAAGACGTAGTTATCTTGTGGACTACAAAATTAATCTCAGCCCCAATTTTCCGTAAGCGTTCTTTCAAATTTCTAATGTTCCAGATGCTTCTATTACTATAGGAACTACTTCAACCGTCATGCTCCACAACGTCTTCAATTCCCAAAGCCAATATTCGATTTCTTCGGGGTCTATTCATGCATCCTATAGGACAGCAAAATCAATAATTTTAAAATTGATACTTTTTTGTCTATCGCAAAGAGGTCGGCCCTCCCTCGTTTCCATTGCAGGATACATCCGTACAAAGAAATTTCACACTATCATGTCACTGACATTTTCTACTACTGCCCTCGTCTGATATTTGTTCCACAATTCTCCCGCACCAAATGGCAAACTTACGGCGCTCTTCCCAGTGGTCTCTCTTGCCAATCTAATCATTTCGTCGCTTATACAATTTTTGTGCCAACTTCGGACATAACCCTATTAACTGTCTCCTCAGTTTGCTTATACAAACCAGCCTTCTTGAGATTTGTCTATCCTGGCCTTGATTGCATTTGTTCTGATTATCCGCTTCAAAGCTGGCACTATAAATGACTCTGTCTCTCTATATATCGATGCAATAAACGACATCATCAGAAGAGGTTTGGATGCAGCTGGGTTCCCTTCCCAAATCGAAACCGTAGGCTTCGACCGTGGTCATGGAAAGCGGCCGAGCGCTATTCATATCTTCACTTTTAAAATGGCAATGTCGTTGATTTGGGATGTGACATGTGCGGATACATTTTCGACCGATAATTTGATCAGGCCCGCCGTTGAGCTGGAGTCTGTCGCCCGGGACGCGGAGATAAAAAAAAATAAAATATTCCTCTCTTGCTGATAGATTTTTCCTTTATTCCTGTGGTAGCGGAGACTTCTGGGGTTATTGGCTATCTTTCGATGGCATTCCTTCGGAGGATTGGCGGGATGACGTTTCGATTAAGGAACGAGCCTCGCGAAACGAAGTGTCTCACTGGGGATGGTGGGATGTAATACTTTCTCCATCGGAATGATAGCAGAGGATAGCAAAAAAAATACATTTTGTTTATAGTTACTTTATTCGACGCAATTATAATTTTTATTATTATTAATGGAAGTATTTCAACACAGACCCTGAAATAAATAAGAGGAAAACATTTACTTCGTTACAGTATACACACCTCTCAACTATCTGTCTAACGCTCTTCCTTTCAGCAACTGGCGGAAATTGTTCAGATGTACGAGCAAGATAAAGTGTGGTTTCCTGATAATATTCCCCGTATGTACCTCATTAAATGTTTCCTCCTCATAAAATATAGAAGTAAAAAAGAACTCGCATAGGAAATTTGAATATTATTTCAGGCCCGTCCTAGAAGCGACATAACACAGGTTCGTTTTTCCATTTGCTATGATCTGAAATTTGTTTAATCCTTTTGCTTTTTACCCGGTCTTAAAAAACATACACTTCATCGATTTGTGAATGACAGATTAGTGACATATCTTAGATTAAGCGACATGATCTATTTCACAGACATTTTTTTTTTGTTTTACTTTTTTACGTCGTATTTGATGCGCTTAATAAATGACTTTTGACTGTAGCTCAATAAAATTAAAGTACATTTTTGGGTTAAACATTCCCACCCTTTTTTATTTATTTACTATCGAAAGTTGGTCTCACAGGACAAGAAAGTTACAATGAACTGGTAGAGAAAGTACACTATTTACATTATTCGGACTATTGTCCTTATCTTTGTCGCCATATTTATTACAACGTTTCGAACGCTGTACGCTCTGGTCTTCTTGGAATGTCGAACTAGAGCCATGTCTAATAGATGACAGTTATCTCCCGATAATTCACCTCTCCAAGTTCTCCACTGCCTTAACCAGATATTGAACTCACACACTTTGGAACCTGTCACTGGATCTAACTAACAACTTTATCCACTGTGCTATGTCTCCTTGAGGACATCTGTGTATGAACTTCTGGGTATTATAAACCTAATGTCTTAGGCAACCATTTTTACCAGTGCTCATATTGCAATTTTTGCTGTTATCATTCATTTTTTTTTTACCAAAGATTATATTGAAATTTTTGTTGTTTTTCTCTGGCACTGGAACAGTCTACCCCAGTGACCGAAATAAAGGGTTCAATTCAACATTTCAATACCTGAAGAAGGCCGGATCGTATAACGGCCGAAACGTTGTAATAAATATGGCGACAAAGATGAGGACAATAGCCCAAATAGTGTACATAATACCTCATCTCAGAAATATAGAAAGATACAGATGGAGAAAGTACCGTTTTAGACGAGAGTAAAAATGATAGGCGCAGTTCCTATTTGCATTAGAGTCAAAAAGGTAGATACAGTTCGAGTGACTCTAGTGTTAAAAAAAGGGAGATGTTGTTCCGGTTTGCGCTAAAATGAAAAAAAATTAGACAAGAATCAAATTTCACTATACGACATCTTCTTGAGTTAAAAACGTAGCCACGGGTTCAGTAACAGCTACAGTGAAAAAGGTGGACACAGTCTGGTTTATCTAAGAGCTAAGACGGATGACAAAGATGCGGTTTACGCTAGATTCAATACGATAGATATATATTCGGTTTGCTTTAAAGCCGAAAATGGCAGACGCAGCTATGATTTGAAGCTGAGGTAAAAATCCAAACACTTGTCCGTTTTCCATTGTGATGTCTTCTCGTCTGAGACGTAGACGTCACCTACCTACTGAAAGACGATTGACTTATTTAGTCATCGCTAGACTCTATGCAAAATAGGTCAAGTCCATTTTTGTCTATGTTACTGCACATGCCGGAAACTAAGAGGTTTTATGGTCTTCGTTGATGACTTCTTCGAACAAAAGTACGAGATCTTATCTCTCTGTCTTGAGACGTGTACTTGATTTTTTGTTTTGTTTTTTGTTGTTTTTTTTTGTTTTTTTTTTTTGTTATTTTTTATTGCGCATCTATGTCTGGACTCATCTTACTTCTCATATTACACCTCCGTGTCAGATTCATGTGAACTATCCTCCATGTCTCCTTTATTTCTATGTACACTTTCGCCGTCAGAAGCACCCATGATTTCCTCCCTTTCAGGTTCCTCCTCCTCTTCCATCTCGAATTCTTCATTGTCCAATTGTTGCTATTATGGTCATATTGTCTCCTTATTGTGTAATAAAATTAACATTTTCAGAACATGGCTCTCTTTTTTTGTAGCAAAAATTCTTCATTTATGGCGATCTAATTTGTCTTCCCATCTAATTCCAAGTACCATGTCTTTGAACATTTGTTTTAGTTAATTTGCCTTGATAACTATCTAAGTTTTTCTTCTCGCCACTGAGACCAAGAATTGAACTCACAACTCTTTGGGTTAAGTCACTTTTTAGATCAATCAACAATCTACCCCATGGACTAAATAAAGGGTTCCGTTCCAAATTCCAACAAAGAAGAACGACGGCGCGACAGTAAAGTCAGGGAAAACAGTCCGAACAACGTAAATAGCGTAACTAGGAAAGTGTTTGTCGTTTAGTATGTGATACAGCGTTGGTCTACAGACTGAGAAATTGCCGATAAATCACTAAAATACAGAGACTACAGGCAACCCAACATTAAGATGGGGATAATTATGAAAATATTTCATTTGTGACATTAAGACAGTTAAAAATGAAAAGAAGAAACTTTGATTTTAAATAATTAATCATCAAGTAAATTACATTTCAGATTCTTCCATAGTTTTGGCTTTCAGCGAAACATAATCAAATCAAATAAAAAAATGATTTATTAATTTTCGACTGAATGCAATGTAATAAGAAAAGACCAATGAAAAATACGGTTAGGATTGAACGCCTTATCATTTCAGATTTCGTATTCTTAGGTATTTTGATTAGTTTCTTATATCTGAGTTTCATGTGAACTGGAAAGAATTAAATTGAACCACGAGAAATCATTTAACTAAGAGCGCAATGAATGAGGCGGAATATTGAGTTGATAAGATTGTTTTGTTTTTTTGTTTGTTTTTTCATTAATACCTAGAAAACAGGGTCCTAAGTATGACGATAAACTACATCCGGCAGCAAGGCCTCTGATAGAGAGATTAGAGCATTTGACGAGCGTGGACCACGTCTTAACTACCGTTGTTACTAGGTCCACCCTGACTTTGGGTGGTAGCACATGTAGGGCCCTAAATTTGGGCAAATAGTGAAATCCAGAACAAAATTCAACACTACATTTGTGGAGTAAGAAGGCACGGTGGGGTAATGGTTAGCGGCTAGGACTGAGAAATCGGAGAGCCGAGTTCAAAATCCGGACGAATGTATTACATTCACTTACGTGCTAAATACCCTTGAGAAAGGTATGATTCCTTTTCTTCTCTCCCTCATGCAATGAGTAAATAGCAGGACAGACCAGGTTCTATAGCCTTGGATGGCAACCGGTCTACCACAGAAAGTAATGGCAACCTACTGCAGGAAAAAATCTGCCTCGTCAGTCATGTATCGAAATATACATGATCGCTTAAACGTGTATCACGTATAGCATATAACTGACTGAATACATTTTTATAGCAAAATGACAATGTGGCACTAAATAGAATATAAAGATACATTTTTAAATTAAAATTACCAACATTTTATGATCTACAAAATATATATCAAAAAACATATATAGTAAAATTACCAACAATACATTTTATGAGCTACAAAATATATATGTAAAAACATATCTTTACCCTGAGAGTATAAAATTATTTTCAAGGTATCTCAAGTTGAAAGCATAAGACTGCATGCAGGATATTTAGATTTCAGCATTAAATATCGTATAGAGGTTGATATGCCGCTAAACGAAATCAACCAACCAATCTAGAAGACCAGTAAGAGAGAAAAAAACTAGACAAACTATTTGAAGCCATGTGCCCTTGATATCTGATATAGCACAGTGATGAAGAGACTTGAAGCGAAAGTGATGTGGCTCTACAGAAGCATGCTGAGAATAACGTGTGTCACTCGCTGCTCTATCGCTATTTCGACGGAAAGTGCTCAGACAAACCTGAGTTCCGCTAGTTCTAACCTTCACGTCACTTCGTATTCCATTTTTGTGATATTCGAGTTCCATTCGAGCAGTGTTCAGTGGAACCAACTCCCAAGGGGGTGCTTTCCCGATCACTGAAATCTATTTAAGTTTAGTATTAACTGTTATATTCCACACATATCCTCTTAAAGTGTGCCTCTTATTCTGTAACCCTCTACTCCAAGTGGCTCCCATGCCTTAAACAGAGTGATCACTGTAAAACGATGAACTAAAATTCACTTATATTTGCGCTCAGAAAGAGACAGATACATTTCTGGGAAACATGATGAAAAAAGAAGGCCCGGGGAATTTAATACCCAGAGTACTTATTGAAGACAAAGGAAGATATAGAAACAGCAATTAATCCTCCTCGGGGTTTATGGCGGAACAGAAGACAATGAGAGATGTTAAAGACTCAAAAGTTACATCAACAAGAGAAACGAAGTTGTGGAGAGCCATAATCGCCCACATCCTGAAAGGGCGTATAAAAGAAGAATGTAGCCTTGTAAGTTCAGAAGTATATAGCTTTAAAAATTGATATGGAACAACTTGCAGGAGGAAAATTTAAAGAAATAAATATATGTGTGATCGAATGAGTGGAACGACGATAGCAACAAATACGAGTTGATGACGTCATCTCAAGGTGATAGGGTATACTTCCGGTAGTATTCAGTTGACGGAATGAGGAGAGGAAACTGCAGAGGAAAAACTGAAGTTTCCAAGAGAGAGGAGTTGAAAGAAAGAAAGAAAGAAAGAAAGAAAGAAAGAAAGAAAGAAAGAAAGAAAGAAAGGAAAGAAGGAAGGAAAAGAAAGAAAGAAAGAAAGAAAGAAAGAAAGAAAGAAAGAAGGAAGGAAGGAAAAGAAAGAAAGAAAGAAAGAAAGAAAGAAAGAAAGAAAGAAAGAAAGAAGGAAGGAAGGAAGGAAGGAAGGAAGGAAGGAAGGAAGGAAGGAAGGAAGGAAGGAAAGAAGGAAGGAAGGAAAAGAAAGAAAGAAAGAAAGAAAGAAAGAAAGAAAGAAAGAAGGAAAAAAAGAAAGGAAGGAAGGGAGGAAAAGAAAGAAAGAAAGAAAGAAGGAAGGAAGGAAGGAAGGAAGGAAGGAAAAGAAAGAAAGAAAGAAAGAAAGAAAGAAAGAAAGAAAGAAAGAAAGAAAGAAAGAAGGAAAAAAGAAAGGAAGGAAGGAAAAGAAAGAAAGAAAGAAAGAAAGAAAGAAAGAATGAAGGAAGGAAGGAAGGAAGGAAGGAAGGAAAAGAAAGAAAGAAAGAAAGAAAGAAAGAAAGAAAGAAAGAAGGAAAAAAAGAAAGGAAGGAAGGAAGGAAAAGAAAGAAATAAAATGAAAGAAAGAAAGAAAGAAAGAAAGAAAGGAAGGAAAGGAGGAATGAAGGAAAAGAAAGAAAGAAAGAAAGGAAAAAAGAAAGAAAGAAAGAAGGGAAAAAAGGAAGGAAGAAAGAAAGAAAGAAAGAAAGAAAGAAAGAAAGAAAGAAAGAAAGAAAATAAAAGAAAGAAATAAAGAAAGAAAGAAAGAAAGAAAGAAAGAAAGAAAGAAAGAAAGAAAGAAAGAAAGAAAGAAAAATAGCGGCGTAGAGATCACTTATAAATCAATTAATTTATATTGTCGGTTAGGTAGACACCTGATACCCAATTCCAGTGCTTTTGATACCAGCATGCAATGCGCTGAGCAGAGATGGTTGGTATTATTGTTTTGTTCTTTCGCTTTTTCTTTTACTGTTTTTTGTGTTTGTTGTTTTTTTTTTTTTTTGTTCTTTTTTGTTACGTTGGTTGATTTTACACGTCTACCCTTTCTGGGTTACTGAACATATGAACATCGACGAAGTTTTAGAGAAAATGGAGACAAAAAGGACACTTATACTTAACATTAGAAAGAAACAGTTGAAATTACCAGCGAACATAGTCCCGAAAGAGGTCTCGAAAATTTTGATACACGCAAAGCAGATTGCGTAACCCTTCTGTTATGAATAATCCAATGTGGTCTCCTCTTGTTTTGTTACTCTTCTCTGTTTACTGGGACTATAAAAGGACACTATACGCGAATCTTGTATTCTCAGTTGAATGGTTGGAAGAACAATGGTTAGGAGAGAAAATTTTTTAAAAAGATTTATTAAGATCTAAAAAAGACAGGAAATTGGGGAGAGCCATGATCACCAACATTCAGAAGAGAGACAGCACATAGAAGAATGTCGATAGCCTTCCAAGCAGGCACAGACGAGAGAGTGAAGCAGGTGATAGTTTACATAAAGCGCAAATCCTGATTTCAGATGAAACCAGCATCATGTACGATCGCAGAAGAATTTTAAACACTGTTTTGTGTACGTATATATTCTAGATTCAGCTATGAGTACATAGCAGGACAGACTGTGTTCTATAGCCTTGGATGGCAACTGGTCTAGGAGAAGAACAACTCTGAATTCAAAATCTGCGGAGGGTCGTTTGAGGACCTTGTGGCGCGTAGTGCACCAGGTCTCTGTATTCGGCCCTTCAAAAAGTGTGGATGGTCCTGCACAAAACCTTCACCACTATAATCAGATCTCAAGTGCTGTTGTCGGGCTGTCGGTTTCCTAGGAACTGATCTGCTTGACCCTCATACGTCGAATTCGACGGGAGAGTCGACTAGCATATATATATATATATATATATATATATATATATATATATATGTGTGTGTGTGTGTGTGTGTGTGTATTACATATATATGTCAGTGTGTGTGTGTAATTTTTATATTATATATCCGCGGTACTTATTGGAAAGCTCTCAACATCGGTGATAGAGCTGACATATTTAGTTGGATTGATGTGAGTTTGTGAAGCTGGGTTTCACACCCTTGCGATCATCAGACAAACTTATATACATAAAGAATCTCACTTTTGATCGTCTGACAAACTTATCCATATATATATATATAAAACTTATATACATATTTATAAAGACTCTCAATTGTACAGAATTTCGTACACGCATATGCTTTTCAAATATTATATATAATCTGTCGTATCCATCAGCACAACGACTACACAGTATGATGCCTCACCTGATTTCGCTTGTAATCTATGCAACTAATTGTGCAGACCAGCTAGTATTACCAGTCACACTACCCTGATTCCAATGCTGGAATAGGAAAGCTGGCTTTCAAAACATCTGGCGTTAAATGTAGTTCATAAGTTACCAGAGATGTCATCAACGGTAAGGAAAGAGCAATCTCATAGAAATGATAGGATTCGGACACAGGTTGGTTTTCCTCTACATGGATATATGTATATCTTTTCTCTGGCCAGCAGAGAATAGGGGCCCTACTGAAGAGCTAAAAACTGTTCCCTCTAGACGACCCTAATCACTTGTAGATTCAGTCACTATGAGTGGCGATAAAGAACATCGGAAAGAAGGACGTTGTGGTGCAAGATCTATCAGGTATCTTATTTCGCAGAATCAAGTCGCAAAAAATGTTCAGGAGAAACCACTTCGTCTAGTTTAAACTTCCACCGAATGCCAGGTCTTCACCTGCAAGCGATGGGATTTAAAAAATGCCTTTTGTGTGGACACTGTTATCTGAAAACCTGAAAAGAGTGTGACTGACCCTCACACACACATACACACACATATAAATATTTTTTTGCATATATATATATATATAATATATATATATATATATATATATATATGTGTGTGTGTGTGTGTGTGTGTGCGTGTGTATGTTAAATTTCTCAGAATAATTACAGATATCAATAAAGAGGCTTCCAAAAGATCGTTCCCTTTTTAATATTTTGTAACGAAAAAACATTTCGACTTTTAAACTTGCCTTGATAAATCTTGTCGGACTGACGAAACGCGTCGGCAATGACTAATTTTACAATTGCCAATTTTTATCCATATATATATATATATATATATATATATATATATATATATATATATATATATATATATAGGGTGTCCAAGTATTAACTATCTATTTCAGTGATTTTGGACAATCTATCTATATATAAAATTCCGTGATTTTCGTTATTCCGTCCGTCATACATTGTCCGATCGAAACAAAATATTGTGGAGAAGTGCAAAAATCAGGTAAGGTGTACAAATTACAGTTTGTTTTTACTCATTGCATAGCTTAGTACAAATAATTTTGAATTTTTTTGTGGGGGGGAGAGAATTAAGTTTTATTATTTCACAAATAAATTATTTTGAAAACAATTCAATGATAAAAATAATAAATACTTATTTAATAGAAATGCAATATTGTTTTGCATATATTTTCTTTGTGTTTTTCTACATACAACAATCCAGTTTTCAGTTTTGCGAAATTGAGCGAAACGTAGAGTGTGTAGATCTTGACAAATAATGTTCGCGATAACATCAACAATGATAAATACTGTTAGCATTTCAACACGCGTCATTCTAGTTTTAAAAACTAACTTTTATTTCTGTTCATCATGTTTAATATGTGTTAGAAGTGTATAAGGAGATATCTCGTGAAATGCTTCAAAATTTGTTTTGCAACGATAAGGATAAATTTGAAATTTGAAAAGATATAAACGGAGCACATATTGAAATATATCAAAGAGGTTTTTCCCTAAGATTTATAAGTCTATTTGTTTTGTATCATAATTAAGTAATAAGCATAAAATTGTGTCAGTTTTTATGGGTTTTTTTGTTTTGTTTTTTTTTTTTTTTTAACTTTGCATCGAAATATTAGGTTGGTGCAAAAATAATGACGTAATAATGTCGTTTTTTGATGTTAAAAAATACGTCAAAAACGACATTATTACTCTCATTATTTTTGCACCAACCTAATAGTTCATTCTAGGACACACGATAATACACTGACGAGAAATAAAACGTTAATTCAAGATAAGGCATTAGAATAAACGATAGCATATGCAAATCAATACGGTGTACAGAGAGAGAGAGAGAGAGAGAGAGAGGGCTTAAGAGTGAAGAAAATTCGAAATGGAAACATTGTTGTATACTGCGTGCTAGAATATTGTGGCAGATTGTATACTACAAAGAATACACTGTACTAGACAGTCTACAACAATAGAACCATTGTGTGAGACTGCCTAACTACAATAGAAATATTATTAGGCACTGCATGCTAAAACGCAAATATTTTGGTAGACTATATACTACAAAGGAATTACTGTGATAAACACTATACAGCAATAGAATTACTGTGATAGACAATATAATGCAATAGAACTGTTGTGGGAGACTGCCTAACTACAATAGAAACAAACATTGTGGTCGACTCTCATACAACACAGGAATTACTGTGATAAACATTATATTGCAATAGAATTATTGTGATAGACAATATACTGCATTAGGACCATTGTGGGAGACTGCCTAACTACAATAGAATTATTGTTATACACTACATACTACTATAGAAACATTTTAGTAGACTGCATGCTTCGATAGAGACATTCTGGTAGACAGTATTCTCCAATAGAAACATTGGGGTAAACTGCATACTTCTACAGTAATATTGTGGGAAGCTTCATACTAAAATCGAAATACTGTTATAGTCTGCTTACTACAATCGCACTGTTTATCTTTCTTTCTTTCTTCCCTCATTTTTTTAGTATTTGGCAATTACCTTTTATCGAAATGGAGTTATCGGGACGGGTTCTAAACTCGAATCTAAATATACTTTTTCACTAAAGACGATTCTTTCCAATGAGACAACTCACCACTACCTATTTCCGTCCACGTCTATTTTCTATAGATTATCTTATGGATTAACTGATTTCATTAATACATTCCTCACAGTTATATATATATATATATATTTTCCTTTTTTATTAATTCTTTAGAAAGTTCTGCTTTCATATCTTAGTATTTTTATTTTAACGTTTATTCCTAAGGCAAAAGTGATGTTTTGATCTCCAATTTTTTTTTTTTTTTTTTTTTTTTGTGCTCTCCAAACCAATGAAATCATTTTTTGCATGTCTATGCGTTTTTTTTTTTTTGTTTTTTGTTTTGTTTTTTGGGTTTTTTGTTTTTTTTTTACTTATTTTTATTTATTTGTTTTTTGAGATATCTAGCAGTTAATGTTAAAAGGCCGGATTTGCGTTTTTTATAAAATATTCTGCATTCCACTGATTTCTTTTTTTTTTTTTTACTTTGACTTACGCCCACACCATTGAAAGAGGAAATTGGATGCCGAGATTCGACAACCAAAAAAACCCTCGATTTGGCGTCTGGAGTTTTTGTTTTTTAATTGGCTAGGTAAAAAGAGAAGAGAATGTCCTCTTTTCTGCTGACACACTGCATGAATATTAAATGGTCAGATTGTGGTCTTCAGACGCGATATTCAGAACAAGAACTCAATGGGCAGGTCACCTGGGAACCTTCCTTTGAAAAAAGAAATTGAATTCATCGTGCTCCTCTTGGAAATATTCAGTCTCAATCAGTTCGCTTCTGTTATTCTTATTCTCAGAACGTGAACGATCATGGATCTTCCCAACTTCCTAAAATGTGTTGCTTTTACCGTCCAGATTTAAAATTGTTTTTGCGATCCATTTGCTCAAACACGTTAACTATTTAATTCTATTTCTTTTTGTTTCCTTTTACCTTCACGGATTACGGCCACATCACATTGAAACATCGGCTGCCGAACGATTACCGAAGTTAAGGACAATTGAGCCTGGTCAGTACCTAGATGGTTGACGGGAATACCAGTTTCTGTAAGCTTTGATGTGCGGGTGGTGTAATGGATAATGGCTCGGAATTGTTAATCGCAGACCCGAGTTCCAATACCAGCGTTCGTTATATTCACTTACATGCAAATACCGTTGGGAAATATATGAATCCACTTAATCTCAACCCAGATATTGGTTAATTAGTAAGACTTGTATCACTATAACCATTATTATCTTAAAAAGAAAATCTTCCAATCTAAAATTATTTTCTGGGTTTAAAAGGGTTATGACATAGAAAGCGAATCAGTCAATTTTACCATCACTATGGCTTTTGAGTATTATATTCTCTAAGCCCTCTTTCCTTATTAAGTGTCCCATGAATTTCATTAGTCTCATTCTGATTGCATTTTTTTCTTAAAACTTCTATTTTTCTTAAGGCTTCTTTATTGCTCATATATTCTGTCCATAGCAGCTTTAGCATTGATTAATAGCAGAACATCTCTGTTGCTTCAAGTAAAGATTTTGATTTTGCTCCACTGAAATTACAAAAGAAACATGTAGTAAAATAACACCGCTGGATAGAGCAAGTTTTCCGCTACAAAACACAATGTTCCAGATACTCACCACTATTGACAATACATTTTCACCAGCGAATAATCTACATGTGGTACTTGTAAAGGTCTGAACAAAAGTAGATTATATGTACGTTATTTTACAGTATCATAATAACTAATAAACACTTTAAAAGCCTCAGTGCATGGATCAGTTAAAAAAAAATTAGTATACGAGCTAAACACCGGAAATTGCTGCATAACCAAAATACTAACTGAAAAACCCGAGTCGTATGCCTATATTTCTGAGATGAGGTATTATGTACACTATTTACATAATTCGGACTATTGTTCTCATCTTTGTCGCCATATTTATCACAACGTTTCGGCCCTTCAGTATCTGTCTATATTTCTGAGATGAGGTATTATGTACACTATTTACATAATTCGGACTATTGTCCTCATCTTTTTCGCCATATTTATCAACGTTTCGGCCCTTCAGTATCTGTCTATATTTCTGAGATGAGGTATTATGTACACTATTTACATAATTCGGACTATTGTTCTCATCTTTTTCGCCATATTTATCACAACGTTTCGGCCCTTCAGTATCTGTCTATATTTCTGAGATGAGGTATTATGTACACTATTTACATAATTCGGACTATTGTTCTCATCTTTGTCGCCATATTTATCACAACGTTTCGGCCCTTCAGTATCTGTCTATATTTCTGAGATGAGGTATTATGTACACTATTTACATAATTCGGACTATTGTTCTCATCTTTGTCGCCATATTTATCACAACGTTTCGGCCCTTCAGTATCTGTCTATATTTCTGAGATGAGGTATTATGTACACTATTTACATAATTCGGACTATTGTTCTCATCTTTGTCGCCATATTTATCACAACGTTTCGGCCCTTCAGTATCTGTCTATATTTCTGAGATGAGGTATTATGTACACTATTTACATAATTCGGACTATTGTTCTCATCTTTTTCGCCATATTTATCACAACGTTTCGGCCCTTCAGTATCTGTCTATATTTCTGAGATGAGGTATTATGTACACTATTTACATAATTCGGACTATTGTTCTCATCTTTGTCGCCATATTTATCACGTTTCGGCCCTTCAGTAATTGTCTATATTTCTGAGATGAGGTATTATATACACTATTTACATAATTCGGACTATTGTCTTCATCTTTGTTGCCATATTTTTCACACAACGTTTCGGCCCTTCAGTATCTGTCTATATTTCTGAAATGACATATTATGTACAGAATTTACATAATTCGGACTATTGTCCTCATCTTTTTCACCATATTTATCAACGTTTCGGCCCTTCAGTATCTGTCTATATTTCTGAGATGAGGTATTATGTACACTATTTACATAATTCGGACTATTGTTCTCATCTTTGTCGCCATATTTATCACAACGTTTCGGCCCTTCAGTATCTTTCTATATTTCTGAGATGAGGTATTATGTATACTATTTACATAATTCGGACTATTGTTCTCATCTTTTTCGCCATATTTATCAACGTTTCGGCCCTTCAGTATCTGTCTATATTTCTGAGATGAGGTATTATGTACACTATTTACATAATTCGGACTATTGTTCTCATCTTTGTCGCCATATTTATCACAAAGTTTCGGCCCTTCAGTATCTGTCTATATTTCTGAGATGAGGTATTATGTACACTATTTACATAATTCGGACTATTGTTCTCATCTTTTTCGCCATATTTATCAACGTTTCGGCCATTCAGTATCTGTCTATATTTCTGAGATGAGGTATTATGTACACTATTTACATAATTCGGACTATTGTTCTCATCTTTGTCGCCATATTTATCACAACGTTTCGGCCCTTCAGTATCTGTCTATATTTCTGAGATGAGGTATTATGTACACTATTTACATAATTCGGACTATTGTTCTCATCTTTGTCGCCATATTTATCACAACGTTTCGGCCCTTCAGTATCTGTCTATATTTCTGAGATGAGGTATTATGTACACTATTTACATAATTCGGACTATTGTTCTCATCTTTGTCGCCATATTTATCACAACGTTTCGGCCGTTTTAAGCTGCGGCTTTCTTCAGGTGGTTGGAATATAGAACTGAACCCTTTATTTCACTCACTGGGGTAGACTTTTCTAGTTCCACGTGCCATGTCTAATGGATGTCCTCAAGGACACATGGCAGAGTGGATAAAGGCGTTATTTAGATCCAGTGACAGAACCCAAAAGAGTGTGAGTTCAATACCTGATTAAGGCGGTGGAGAACTTAGCTAGGAGAATTAACAGGAGATAACATAACTGACATCCATTAGACAAATAGCCTAGTGAGATCGATGCCATGGATATTTCTATGCATGGCGCCAAACCTGTTCAGAAATATCTAAACTGTCAGCTATATAAAGAGTGTCTCTCAGTATTTCTGAGATGAAGTATGATGGACACTATTATGGCATCAAATATTCAAATAGTCCGAATAATGTAAATAGTATATACAGAGTGGTCCGAAAGTCTTAACACCCGCTAACAGTATCGTCCTCTTCGGAAAAGCTGATTTGCCGAATCTTACATGGAAGTCATGTCGCAAATCTTTCACGCTTTTCCCAGAATTCACACGATCATGTGTCCATACACTTGCAAGCAGCCTCCTTTCCAAAATATAGAGGCTCGTGTCAGCCATCTGAAACAGAAAATTATGTTATGTTCGGGTGACAAGACCTTATGACAAACCTGTACAAGGGCTTTCTAAGGTTAGTGGGTAAGACTGTGTTTCAGCAGGTAAAGCCCATGGGTCTTGGTGGAGACCATCCTTCTTGGAACGGTGTAGAATAACGCTACCGAATCACAAAGAACTGAGCCAGATAACAGGAACCACATCACTTGTAGCAGTAACAACTAAAATAGATATCACAACTCGAAAATAAGAGGCGTATTGAGAATTTAAAAAATTACATATTCTGAGTTTAATTTACAAACTAATGAAACCAGTTTAATTGTTAATTTCCACGTTGTTTGAATTATCGCCGATATTTGAATTAAAAAATAAACTACAACCAGCTTAATCCAGCTTCGGGAATTAGCAACAGAAATACAAACAATTATTTGGAATTAGAAACAGAAATACAATTATTTGGAATTAGAAACAGAAATACAATTATTTGGAATTAGCAACAGAAATACAAACAAGCAAACCGCAAACAGACGAAAATTGACGCAGTTTTTCATTAAAAACATAAACTGCATACATCCTTGAAAAAAAAAGTGTCTGAAAACTTTATTTGATGATATAAATCTTTTCGGGGAAATGATTTTGTTCTTCATTCTTTTTGGGCATTCAGTTGCTCGGAAATTTTGATTTATCCGAACATACTTCCTCGGCCCCTGACCCAAAGTGTCTGGTGTATCGAGGAAGTATTAGACTATTATTCTCGTCTTCTATCGACGTACACTCTCTTGTGTATTATTTGTCTCTTAACAGATCTAATTCAAGCAACTTATATGGATTTATTAAAAGAAACAATACGTTGATGACTTGCTGAAGCCCATGTTAAACAACCTCTCTTCTAGATCCTTCCGCAATAATGAAGATGTCCCCCTCAGGGCTCTATTCTTGGAACTATCTTCTTTTTAGCTTCATTATCGACCTTTTTAGTGTTATCCGTGCTCAACTCAGTATTTATACTGATGACAGGTTTGATAAAAGAAAACTAGCAATTGATCCAGAATATGACCTCCAAGCTGTTGTTAGCTGGGGTAAGAAATGGCTTGGAGACTTTAACGCTTTCCAAAACGAAACTGCTGCCTTTTAGCCATCTTAGAAAGTCAATTTTGCCTTCCATCAGTATGGCTGATGCTAACCTTCAGAAGAGCAGCTCATTGCGTCTCCTTGGTCACAAGTTTTAAACTGGCATCACGTGGAATGATTATATTAAATCAACTGCTGCTTAGAAAGTTGGTTCATTCTCCTGTGTTAGAAAGGTTTTCTGATAATCCATTTGAACCATTTATAAATCGATCATTGATCCGTGCTCCGAGTATTACTGCCACATTTATCTACTGCTCTTGAGATTCTTGATAAAATCGAAGGAATGGTCTGTAATGTTATAGGTTCTGACCTGGCATCTTGACTTCAGTCACTTTCCTATCGGCGTAACGTGGCCTACCTGTGCTTTTTCTTAAATATTTTCATAGCAATCGTTCTGATGAGATTTTTCTCATTGGTACCTTGACCTCAAGAATTTAAACGTAGTACTAGACTGACAACTAGGTTTCACTGTTTTACTGTTGAAATAGTCAATATGAAACCGTAAATTCTATTATAATAATTTGATCTTTAAAAGATTAAATGCAACATCAGTAGCCATGTTCTGTCTTCCTGAATCTTGTTATTTTATTATCTTTTCTCCTCACTAATTTTTTCTCATCTTCTTTTACTCCGAGTAGCGCCTTGCGTCTCAGAGACATTATCGCCTTGCTTGGGGAGAGAGAATTAAAACAAATGTGTTTTGGTAATTTACCTACGCACGCATGGACTCTGCCAGCTATAAATAGGAGCAGGTGATGCCTTTTATAGAGAGAGGTTTCCAGCAGTTAGCTCTGACAGTCGGACCGAATAATCTTTCTCTTTCTGTTAATATATTTGTTTAACTCAATTTCTCTCTTGTGTCTTTATTTCTGACCCTAACGAGACCACAACAAAAAGTGATATTATGATGACACAGGACTAGAGTTGACAAGATCAAATTTCCTTAATTAGCTATAGTAAAGTTCAACGAATATTTTTGCTTTTGGTAGAATATTAAATTTCTATGCCTATTTATATTCGATGTCCTTTCATCATTAGGTGGATCATGGTTCTCCACAACTTCCGATATTTTGTAGCCCTTAGTAATCTTTGTACTTTCATCATCCTCCACTACCTTTCCTGTCAAGCATTTGTATATATATTTCGAAGGAATTAATGGTTATATTTTTTTAATTCACCATTGGTAATATTAGGTTGGTGCAAAAATAATGACGCAATAATGTCGTTTTTTGACGTTAAAAATACGTCAAAAAACGACATTATTACGTCATTATTTTTGCACCAACCTAATAATATCAAACGTTGCTATAGTGGACACTTAGTATAATGAAATACACGCTCCAATTTTATTTATTAAACAGTGCATAATACATATATATATATATATATATATATATATATATATATATATATATATATATATATATTACAATGAATCATTCATACAAAAAGTTTCATTGTTTTATCTGTCTTATTAAGTTTAATAACAAATGTACCGCAAATATCAGATAGCACTAAATGCCTGAAATCGATTCTTTGTTTAGATTAATGAATACAATAATACAGTCTCCTATTTATTTTTTTTAAAATTAGAAGCTGTATTAGAATTAAACTGCACCATATATTTGATTTAAACGAACTGATCCGACGTGCAAATTTTCGGGATAAAAACTGAGATATTACTCTATTTATTGAACTATTTCGTTCATGCCACACTGACTGATAAACTCCTACAACAAAAAACAATTCTTAAATTGACATATTAGTAAAAAAAAAAAAAAAAAAAACAAACTCAAATTTTCAAAAATGCAACCTTAGCGTTGCGACTGCACGCTCA
>OZ010573.1:54632881-54705381 GCA_963932145.1 Acanthosepion lycidas
ATTGAATAAATTTACTCTTTATTATTTCAACATGTCTTCATGTAATTTTGGTAAATATATCTCTTAAAATGAGATGGCAGTGTCATTTTCCGTTTTGCATAATTTAGACGGTAATTTCTCCATCGCAACCTGTATATTCATATATATATATATGTGTGTGTGTGTGTGTGTGTGTGTGTGTGTGTGTGCGCGCGTGTCTGTGGGCACCTCGAGGCGGTGTAATGGTTAGCAAACTTGTCTCGTTAAAACAATTACGACTGAATAATGAATTCGATTCTCACTGGGTGCCCCATACTTTCGGCCTTGTGCCACATCTAAGCCGGGCTTAGAAAATCAATGTGTGTGTGTGTGTGTAAAAATTCACATATGAATTTATCTGTAAATATATTATATATATAAAAGTAATTCTTATATATATGTGTGTGTCTGTGTATATATATATATATATATATATATATATATATATATATATATGGGGGGGGACTAAGGTCAATACGAACCGGCGACAACCTGTTTAATGCTTGAATGCAAACTTTAAACCATCTGAATATATATTCTGTTTATTAGAATTAGTGAAAGAGTATTCTTATTTGTAGCCATAAACCCTGTTCGGTATATTGTGGTTTACATTCATTCGTAGTCTTCGCAAGTTAAGAGGTGCCCCTGTTGCGCAACGGAAGTGATGATAATAAGGTTTCTTTCTATTTCCTTTTCAAGTTGAAAATATCGAAAACGAAATTAATGTAAACATGGCCGAACCATAGCGAAAACAAACAATTTTCTTCACTTGCTGAACGGTGTTCAAAATTTATACTTATTCAAAATGAATACTTAAACTTTTCAGGGTTTTTTTTTTTTGTTTTTTTGGGGGGGTTGCAAGATTAGCCCCAAATTGCACCAGGATTAATACGACGTTCATTACACATTGATTATTGGTTTATGTGATGAGTAAATGTGTCAAATACTTCAAAATTTCATACGCTAAATGTAACAACTGTTCTAGAACAATTTTTATACAGTAAGTGTATCAATTATTTCCGTATAAATTTCATATACCAAATGTAACAACTGTTTTAGGACAAATTTCTTACAATAAATGTAACGATTATTTCTGAATAAATTGTATACAGTATATGCACCAATTATTTCAGAGTAAATTTTATACAGTAAATGTATCAAGTATTTCAGAGTAAATTTTATACAGTAAATGTATCAAGTATTTCGTGACAAATTTCATACTGTAGATGTAGCAATTGTTTCGGGACTAATTACATAGAGCAAATATTAAAAAAAATATAAAAATGTAAAACTACTTTAAGACAAATTTCATACAGTAAATGTATTAATTACTTCGGTACAAATTTCATACGATAAAAGTAACAACTGCTTTAGAACAAATTTCATGCAAAACATGTCTCCGTTATTTGGATACAAATTTTATACAGTCAGTTTAATAATTTTTAGGACAAATTTCATACTGGAAATGTTTCAAGTATTCCTGGACAAATTTCATACATTAACTGTAACAACTGTTTTAGGACAGATTTTATGCAGTAAATTATCTCGGGAAAAATTCCATATAGTATATGTATCATTTATTTCGGAACTAAAACTCAGTTACTAACGACAGTTATGGTGATAGAATCAGTAAAACTATTCATTTTGTTTTAGTAAAACACGAGTAAAACAAAGTGAAGTTTCAAACAACTATATCAGATTTGATTTCGAGTCGAGGGAATCACTCGTGATAGAAAGTTGAAATATAATCCTTGATAATTAGACTTAGGTTTGATTCCAGTCCACTTAATCTTAGTTACTGAAATGAATACAAAATCAATCTCATTATGCAAAATTGAATTTGGTAACTATTTTTAGCTGGCGTACGAGCAGTGGAGTGCTAATGTAATAAATTATTTAAAATGTTATGCTTTGTTTATACTAAAGATGAAATACTAGTATTATAAATCATATCCTATCACAATTTTTAACTTAGCACGTCTTATTACTAATCTATATAGTAACAACAGTCTCATTTTGTATGCCTGTATGTAACTTATCCGAGATAGTGCATACAAGTAAAAACAGGTAACTTATTAACTTACTCTTATTATGTATAATATGATAGTTTCGTTTTATCAGTTTTCTTCTTGTCAACTCTTTAATAAGTTATTTAAAGCCAAAAGACATTTCAGATTATAGGAAGACCCTTATAGTAGCCGGTGTGCCCAAGTACCCCCTCCACGGATCTAGGCATTGACCGGGATCGGCTCTAGTTAACTCATGAGACAAGACTAAGAAACAATAGAAAAATAAAATTCTAACACGAGACCGAAAGTGAAATTGTGAGGAGGGTGCGGAGTTGGTCATCACTGACAAAACCTATCTAATCTGATTCGCTACCCACTCACGGTATTTACTTGACCGGCACCCCTAACCCCTGAGTCAGGCTGGTGTCTTCACTCGGGCCGGTGGTCTTAGCCTGTCATAGCTTGTCCAAGCAGGTCAGAGCTGGTCTAAGCTAGTCTTAGCTGGTCAGGGACGGTTCAAGTTAGTCATAGCTTTGATACTGCCAGCGCACGGACCGATCCCTGTGACCGGTAAATATCCGAATGTATATATACCTCAAGATAGGAATTTACACACATTTTATTTAAAAACAATAATAATAATAACATCATCGTCATTATTATTATTCCAAAAATAGCTTTAAAAATTTGCGGAAATCTACCATGATCTTAGTTGAGTCCCGAATACAGCACGGCTGCCCTTACTGGATAACAAAAAAAACATTCTTTTTATAAAAACGCTTTAATAATATTTGAGGAAACACTACCGTTTACGAGATGTAAAAAAAATATTTTTCTAACAAAATTTTCTGAAAAATTTCAAAAATTCATTTTGAATATGTCCTGAAAGTTTCATTAAAATCTAAAAATTAATTTATTTTTGCAAGCACTTCAAAAAGAATTTCCATAACAATGTGTTTTTTCACCGGAGGCCAACGCGCAGTAATTTAGTGCCGTAAGGGCGGTCAGTAGCGTCTGCAAAAGACACAACTAAAATTGTCAATATCCCTTAAATGGTAGGTTTCCCCAAAATTTTAAATGTTATTTTTGGAATAATCAAACTGTTTATACTAGGAATGATTTTTTTTTTAATTGGTTTCTGGGTCCTAATCTGTAGGTTTACCATATTAATTTAAAAATGTGTAAACGTTAAAAATTCTGTTTATTTTTATATAGTTTCGACATTTTGTTAATTTTAGGAATGTAGCTAATCAATTTTTAAATTTAGCTTTCCATTACTGAGCAAAAATATTAAAACTGACTTGAATAATTTACAAGAACCAAACTGGGATGAAGTGACAGAGGTGCAAAAGTTAGACATCTATAAATTTAGAATTGATGTAAAAAGGATGATGTTTGTAAATGCTGAGTTCTTACTGTTATGCTATACATAGAAGTTTATTGCTGTTATGAAGTTTTTAAGAATATTAAATGCAGGAGTTATCAAACTTTAATATCTAGAAAAGGTAATGTAGAAGAAATACTTGAAATAAAAAGCTAATTTCAAGGGATTAATAGTGGTTCTCTTTTATATCCTGATGATACAACCACATGTTTCGTTCTGTAAAATTATATCGATCAGGCCTTCTCTTTCGGTGTTCTCGTTCAAGCCTATGAAGTATGTTACGCTCTGCTTTCCTTTGTTTTTCTTTCCTTCTGTCATGTGAGTATCAGATTTTCCAAGCCCTCTTTCATCATCACGTGTCCCAGAAATTTCAAGAGTTTCTTTCGAATGTTAAGCATAAATTTCCTCTTCGTTTTCATTCTCTCCAAAACCTGGTCGTTGCTCACCTGTTTGGTCCATGGTATCCTCAGTATCTTTCTGTAGAACCACATCTCTGTTGCTTCAAGTCTCTTCTTCATCTTTGAAGAGATTGTCCAGCATTCGCTGCCATACAGGAGGAAACAGTAACTGTCCAATAGTCTTTTCTTTGTTTCTATCGAAATATAATACTCTGCTTAGCTTTTGAAATGCATCTTTGACCACATGGAATCAAATAGAATAATTCAGTCTATACACTGAGAAATAATTGAATAAGTTCCCTATGTTTATTTAGATATTTTCTCACTGTGATAAAAATGCAGAACATGTTTTGTGTTAATCTTTCTTTATTCAGAAGCCATTTGCTCAGCCATAGTTACGCATGCGCTCTGCGACTACACAAAGACTACCATCCTGGTTATGAGTGATGGTGATTTAATAAAGCTTCTATAGCATTGCCATCGAACGAATTTAATATTTCTATTTTCAAGGACGATCAGTTAATAGCTTCTATTTTTTAGCATAGCACCCCAATGAATTCTTTTCGTGTGGATACTGATGGTTGCAAATTATTAGTCCATTAAAATAAAATCCTCTCATTATACGGGATGTTAATCTATTAAAGTGGTGAGGATAATAGTTTATATGGTCACGCAATTTGGTAGATTTTCTGTCAACTTTTATTTGAAGGCCGTCATTGGTTCTTTTTGGTTTTAGTAAAATTCCTCAATGGGTAATTCTAAGAGAAGGAAAGGTGAATAAGACCGTAGTATATATATGAGTAACGAGCCCAAGAAGCAACACTCTATTACATCGGTCCAACTACGGTAACTGACCTAGGGAAAAAAAGAGAATACACTTATCTTAAAGGTTCAAGATTAGAAAATTGCAACAGATTGCCGGTTGCGACCTAGGGCCGGATTTCTCATCAAAGTCAGGTAAATTTTCCCCCGTCAGAAAAACCAGCATATAGGTAGAAATATTAACTCTAGTGGAAAAGCACAAAAAAACTGTAGCAAAAAGGCTGCTTTTAATAATATAACAAAATGTGTCATGTGATAATCGTAAGTCACATGATGCCCTAAATTTGCATTATTAGTAAAATAAAATGATCACAAGTAAGGCAGGTGTTTTTTTGTTTTTTTTTCTTTTCTTCTCCTCCTCCCTCTTCTAACAGTAGCCGTGAAGGTAGGTTCGTTACTATTCTTCCGACATGGTAAAGATTTCAAAACTCATAATTGGTGGTGAACTGATTAATCTATCTGTCTATATTTCTGAGATGAGTTATTATGTACAAGATTTTGAGGGCACATGGCACAGTAGATAAAGGCGTTAGTTAGCTCCATTGACAGGACCCAAAGAGTTGTGAGTTCAATACCCGGTTAAGACAGTGGAGATCTTGGAGAGGGGAATTAACAGGAGATAACTGATAACTGACAGCCATTAAACATAGCACATGAAACTGGAACAGTTTACCCCAGTGAGCGAAATAAAGGGTTCAGTTCGACATTCCAACCACCTGAAGAAGGCCGGAGCGTACAACGGCCGAAACGTTGTAATGAATATGGCGACAAAGATAAGTCCGAATAATGTAAATAGTGATTAGTCTATTGCAGCGTTTCTCAACAATGAAAAGATATCTCCAATATCAATACGTCAGTCTTGTAGAGATTAACAAGGTTGTGGGTTTTGTCTGTATTATTTTTATGTGAAGATGCGTGATCAATATATGAACAATTAGACGAAACATACAAAACGTCTTGTTTCTGCTGCAGGCGTTTATTCCTTTTTGGTTAACTGTATTGAATCAAAGTGAAATATCTCTTGAGTATGTCCGTTTTTCTTTTTGGTTTAGAAATAATTTGTAAGAAGTAAGGATACGAACGGGTAAAGATGGTCGAGCTGAAGTCAGCCTCACGCTGAATGTGAAAAACCGAACGTCTGCTTCATGAGTAAGGCTGCTAGAACACAAATGAACGTTCGAAATGGTCAGCGGAACGGGAAAACCAAGTTTCACCAATTAATTAGCACCTGGTTCACGTCCTGAAGCCAAGAAGAGAAAGAAAAAGATTCTGTCCTTTCCGGAAGTGGGGGGTCATAAAATCACACATATAGGCAGCAACACTTCCGGGTTTTATTACTTGTATCATGGGAAAATGAATTTACTCTTCTTTTTTTTTTATTCTTCATTACTATTTTATTTGTTGCTTTTATTTCATTTTTTCCCACAGTTTTGATTAGTTAGTTGCTAATTGCTGTGTTCCACAAAAGCAGTTCGTTCCGCTTCACAAAATTCATAATGAAGAATGCTATTTCAGACAAACAGAAACACATTTTCCTTCTAATAGATTCCGTTTGGGTTAGGCTCATGGACTGTTCTATATCTAATCACGACTCTTTTTTTTTTTATTTTAGGTGTGGGTTGTTTTAATATTAGGTTGGTGCAAAAATAATCACGTAATAATGTCGTTTTTTGACGTATTTCTTACGGCAAAAAACGACATTATTACGTATTTATTTTAGCACCAACCTAATAATAAATGCAGTTTGTATTGTCGATGACATTGCCGGTGAAAATGAAAAAGAGAAATAAATGCTTTAACTGAGCTAGGGCTTACAGCCACAATACAGTGAAACGTCAGATCCCGTAAGATCGCCGAAGTTAAGCAACGTTGAGTCTGCTTATTATCTAGATGGGTGACTACAAGGAAATACCAGATGTTTTAAGGTTGGGTGTGAGGGTGGTGTTATGGATAATGGCTCGGAATTGTTAATCGCAAAGCCGAGTTCCGATTCCCGTTGAGTTCGTTATATTAAGTGCAAATACCCTTGGGAAAGGTATAAATCCACCTCTTATCCACCAAGCTATGGTTTAATTAATAAGACTTGTATCACTAAGCCGTTAGCAAATAACAAATTCTTACAATATAAAATAAAATATTTTCTGGCTTTAAATAACCTGTAAATCAATCAATGTTTCGGTGTTTCTAGTGAAGATAACGAAAGTGTTTCCTTCAGAAAACCCTGTTTTTTAAAGGCATCACTCAGCCCGTGCTACTACGTATATCCGCTACAGCTAATCGTCTGTGTACACTGCTGTTATAGCATAAAGTCACATCTGTTTGCGATTTTCTGCTTAAACAAAACGAAACGAGTTCCAATTCCCATTGGGTTCGTTATATTCACTTACTCGTTAATACCCTTTTGAAATTCTGTTATTCCTGTTAAAAACACTTTCAAAATAGTTAAATTGTAAGTATGGGTACGCGGATGGTGAAATGGACAATAGCTCGGAATTTTAAATTCGAGAGCTGAGTTCCAATTCCCGTTGGGTTCGTTATAGTCACTTACGCCTAAATACCCTTGCTGTAAATCTTCTCCCCACTTCTATGGCTTAATTTTTAAAATTTGCATCACTAAGTCATTATTATCTCAAATAAATTCTTACAATCTAAAAATATTTTATGGCTTAAAATAACCTGTGAAGGGTTGATAAGCCGGGGAAAACGAATCAATCAATAAATAAGTACTGACCTAATGTCGGTTTTCGTGAGATTGCGAGAAACCTGTTTACATAGATTCATACCTAAATATTATTCCAAAATTGTAAATGGTGTATGGTATTTTATGGTTAGTATAAACAATAAAAAGCAGAATAAATTCAGATCAATTTTCGAAGATTTACCTTAGCTTTGCGTCGAAGATGGTTTACCTCTGACCTATGGCCACTTTTTGTGAGATCGTGTGGAACCTGTTTATCTAGAATCGCAATGTTAACTCAAAATTGTAAGATGCCGTATGGCATATAGCGGATAGTATAAGCAATAAAAAGCGGCATAAATTCAAGTCGATTTTCCAACATTTGCCTAAGCATTGTCTTAAAGATGGTTTTAGGAACGTTTCTATCAATCTAATTTCTTTCTTAAAGTGCATATAAGGAATTTTTTTTTCTCTGGCTGGATTGTTTACTTTTTCAAAGGCCTCTTGCAAAATATCGCGCATTGGTATCGTAATGTCTGTCAGTATAAAAATAAATATATTTTTTTTTTATATTGAACATGTTTCAAATGCGCGAGTGTTTCTATCTTTGTTTCTTTACCCCACTTAATTTATTAATGGAAAATTATGATTTATGTTCAGTATTATCCATTTTTCTATTTTCAGAGCGAATATAAAGCCTTGTGTGATCACTGCAAAAATTATGCTGTTGAGCTACTCGAACTATGTCGAACTAATGAGGAAGTAATGGCAGCGCTTCATGGAGGAGCGGATATTCACGACCTTTCCAGGGTTCGCATGGCCATCAAATATGAACAAAAACGGGTAAACACGTCTAAAATTCTAATACTATTCTAATTTAATAGTTTTAAAGAATGTGAATAATAAAAAAAATGGCTTTTAATTCGTTTAAATCAGGTGTTTTCTATCGCCCCATTTCAGATATTTGCGACGTTCGAAGCCACAATTTGAGAATTGCACTGGTATATTGTGGTGGCCATTGTTCCATGCGCATATAGCAATTGCATGACTATGTTTTAATAGGTGTAAAATGTAAATATAGTAGATAGATAAAGATGAGATGAAAAGCCTGTGGCAGATAAAGAAGAGATGAGACAATGAGAACTAGTGATAGATAGAGATAGTTAAAGAAGAGACAAGAAACAGAGAATAGATGAAGAGGAGAATGGGATAGATGGAATAGATAAAGAAAAGAAAAGCCTGGAATAGATAAAAAAAAAAAGAGAAGCCAGGAATCTCTATCTATAAAAGGCAGGATGTGTGTGTGTGTGTGTGTGTGTGTGTGTGTGTGTGTGTGTGTGTGTGTGTGTGTGTAACGAATGCACGGCCGCAATTTTCGACGGATTTGCACCAAAATTTACAGGCACATGCTCCAAGTTAGCGGGAAGGCAAAAACTGACATTGCATTTCCCAACTCCCATCGACAGTGAAAATAATCGACTTTTTCATGCTTCTATGGCAGTTTTCCTGTAGTTTGCGGCCATTTCCTACTGGCCAGAGTGAGAGCCTATAACTGGCTGCCACGAATAGGCAGGAAGATTCTATTGGCCAGCGTGAGAGCCAACAGCTAACTGACACGAATGTTAACTAGCATGCTAGCATGCAAAAAAATCAATAGCTGCATTCGTCACAAGTGGGAAAAATTTAAATCTGTATGGCACTTTACTCCATTTAGCTCATTCAACGTTGATTCTGATTCCCCAGAACTGGGTTGGGTGTGAAAAAGTATTTGTTATTAACATTCTTTTTCATTCGGTTTTTCCAGTTACGAGTCCTTTTTTTAAAGCTGATCGTTTTGTGTTCATTTTGTTTAGTTCTTTTTTCGTAACAGATTTAATGTTTAGTATAGGGATTAGAAAAAAATTCGCAATGTGAGATAGGCCAGAAGTAAGGCATATAACAACATCATCACGGCAAAGGGCACTGCTTTAAAGGCAAGGAAGGGCTAAAATATTTTAAGTTAAGTGATAGCGATTGCTGTATGAGTCGTATGGTTTTCGAATCAAGCACGGGCAACGCCGGGCCATGGTGCTAGTAAAAGAGAATCGTAGAATAGATAAAAAAAAGAAGCCTGGAATAGATAGATCAAAATAAAGAAGATACGAGACGAATGAGATAGAGAGATAATGGATTGATTAAGATAGAACTGATTATGTTAGTGACAATGAACTGATTCAGATACAGTGCACCACCCTCACATCCAACCTTACAGCATCTGGTATTCCCAAGCGGCCACGCCTCTACGTTGTTTAAATTTGGTGAACGTACGTGAGCCTGTGTTTCAACGTGAAGTGGCTGTAAGTCTCTGTAGCAATGAATCCTGGATAATTTCTTCACAGATGAGGAGGCGATCTGAAGGTGCATAGATGTGGCTCTGAAGAAGGATTCCGATAATATCATGGACAGAACATGTGATCAGCTTTTAAAAAAGAGGAAATAAAAAGGACACTTAGACATCGTTTCAGAAAGATACACTCAACATTTCTGGGATACAGAAAGAGGAACGATCGCTTTGAAAATCTGATATTCACAGGACATTTTTTATAACAATATCCCACCCACCCCTGTACAAGACACAGAAGCTACTCGCGTAATAGAGAGTTGCAGAGTAAGAAGAGCAGTTTAATATTAAGATTACCATGGCCGTAAGCAAAAGACAAAGGCATATGCATATGTACATGCAAATAGAGAGATACGAACGTATATATTCTTTTATATTCCTTCACTTTCAGTTAGTAACCTTTTTGCGTCTTAGTGGCTTTATTGCCTTGCTGGGAGTGAAATAAATATACAAAGTTAAGAAGAAATTTACATCGATACAAACACCTATGCTCATATCTGTTCTCATGAATTTGTTTTGATTGATATTGAACCTATATTTATTGAATGTGTTTCAGTTGAATCTTTCTTTCTGTTGTCACATGTAATTACCCACAATAATATTGATTTCTACAGCTCTTTTGATAATGAATATTGACCGTTTCTTAGAAAGGACGGCACCAGAATAATCCAAAGACGTCCACACTGAACGGACCATTCGTAACTGACCTATTTCATTCTTATTTGATTTATTTTGGTTTCCCCTTCAATCATTTTCAGACCTTTTTGTTAGATGTAATGCTTTCGAGTAATGTATAATTTTAGCTTGGAACTTAAAATTCAATTTTCCCCACAAGAACTACTTACATCTTTCGGCATTCTGTTCCGTTCTTCGAAAGCCAATCTCTCTAGCGCGACTAAATTTTATAGTTGTCTTGAATGAACACGAATTTTCAGCTTCCGCCACAAATTTGTTATTGACGTTTTTGGCTCATTGGCGAATAATGTAAAATGTTAAACTTGTAGCTTTAGGGTAAAAATTGTTAGCAGAACTCTTGCGTTTTTTGGGATCATTATCATGCTAGAAAATTTAAATTTCGTTTTCTGATTCGTTAAGATGTTTCCGCTGAAATATCAGGGCATCTTCTTCGGTCTTGTTTCGAGGTATTTAAGGAAAAACATCCGTTCCATTTTTTATTATAAAAAAAAATCCCAAAGAACAGATTTGCAGCCGACATGTTTAATATTAAGGATGCTGTTCATAGCGGCCGTAACTCCTTTCTTCCACAGACTCTAGCCTTGATTCCGAAGAAGCATTCCAATGTTAAATTTACCCCTTACTATAACTGAAAAAATTGATCAAAATAATCCTCCATTATTCTCCAAATGAATAATAAATCTCACTGATCCTTTCACTAAATTGAAAAGATGCATTTTTGATTAAACCTCATCCTGTAAATTAAATAGAAATATGCAATTCCTTTTTCATTCATCGATTGGTCCTTAATCGGCACTGCTTCCAACGAAAAATAAAAGAATAATTCCCTACAAGATTTCCATAAAAGAAAACAACAAAAAAAAAAGGATTCCTTTAAAGCAAAACAATACACAGACTCCTTTGCTCGGAAATTATCATCCAACTCCATTCCCGCCTCATCTGACATATCCTGTCTGATTTCACCGCTAAAACAGAGTCTATGGCCGAAGAATATACACATGACATCGTTATCTCTAAACTAGATCCCCACAAGACTTGCTGATTCAACGGTATCCCTGCAATTGTCCTGAGTAGATGGGCTTCTAAATTGATTTGAATATTTCTTTTAATTATTTTTAGTAAAGTAAATCGTAAAGAAATTTTTAATTTTTTAAAAAAATCAAATAGAAACATTCACTAATTAAGGTTTTAACTTTTAATAAATTATTTTTATTTGGTTGTAAAAATGTTACTTTTTTCTGAAGCTGAGTTGTCTCGGTCCTCAGCCAGTGGTGTTGAGTTTTCTTGCACCCATAGAATGAAAGGCTTCTCGTTGCCGTCTCTACGGCTTTGAATACATTTCCTTATTGACTCGTTAACCGCCCAAAGAGAGTTCCCAATATATTATGCTATTCAACGCGTATACGGGGATTATGTATAATCTTTTTGCTTTTAGGGTGTAAACCACTCTCATGAGTGATTTGTAACACATCTACTTATCATTTCTCAGTTGTTTCTCTGTCTTTGGGCAGAGTGCACTCAGAAGCGACTCCGTCAAAGGATAGTCGAAACTGAGGAAAATTAATCTGAGAGGTGCCCAGTTTCGGGGAACAGCTGCCCGATGTCGCGCACTCTCATTGCGCCAGATACAGGGATTGGTGATCGCACCGAGGCCAACGCAACCGACGGTTGCGTGGGCTGCGGGCGAATTTTGTTCTTGGCCCGGGTGTACGCGCTCGGGTCCCAACCAGAAAAAAGATCATGAGTCTCCACAATTTCCTATTGTTTGTAGCTTTTAGAATTTTTTTTTATTATCCTTCCCTTTTTGGCATCAATTCACACAAGACTTTAAGCTAGGTTGCTTGATGTTTCTCTTGTTTTAAATATATCCGGTGTCAAATTCTTAAGAGCCCACGATCATCATTATATTTTACAAAAATTTCAAATATTTCATTCTGATTCTATTTACACACGTCCTTTTTGTTAGCATGATATCTAGACATCCTTCTGCAGAACCACCTCCCTATTGCCTCAAGACTCATCATCAAATGTGAAGAAATTGTCTAGCATTCGCTGCCATGGAAGAAATTGTCTAACAGTCGCTGCCATGGAAGAAATTGTCTTGCAATTCGCTGCCATGGAAGAAATTGTCTAGCATTCACTACCATGGAAGAAATTGTCTTGCAATTCGCTGCCATGGAAGAAATTGTCTTGTAATTCGCTGCAATGGAAGAAATTGTCTAGCATTCACTACCATGGAAGAAATTGTCTTGCAATTCGCTGCCATGGAAGAAATTGTCTTGCAATTCGCTGCAATGGAAGAAATTGTCTAGCATTCACTACCATGGAAGAAATTGTCTTGCAATTCGCTGCCATGGAAGAAATTGTCTTGTAATTCGCTGCAATGGAAGAAATTGTCTAGCATTCACTACCATGGAAGAAATTGTCTTGCAATTCGCTGCCATGGAAGAAATTGTCTTGTAATTCGCTGCCATGGAAGAAATTGTCTAGCATTCACTACCATGGAAGAAATTGTCTTGCAGTTCGCTGCCATGGAAGAAATTGTCTAGGATTCACTACCATGGAACAAATTGTCTTGCAATTCGCTGGCATGGAAGAAATTGTCTAGGATTCACTACCATGGAAGAAATTGTCTAGCATTCACTACCATGGAAGAGGACTGATATTACATGGCACGAAATTTTCCTGTTTCTTGATACGTTGTTGAGCTTTTAGAAGGCCACTTTCGCTATTCAAATGCGACTTTGGATTTCGGTGTCACATTTTCCGTCTTCCGCTAAAAGATTTCCCAGGAAGTTAAATATATGAACTTGGTTGATTTTGAGGTCTCCAATATTTAGCCTGCATCTTCCAGTGTTTGTGCGTCCTGGGTATGACGGTAAACTACGTCCAACAACAAGGCCTCAGATAATGTTTTCGGAAAAATAATGTTGCCAGCTATACGTTTTTTTGGAAAGAATAATGTTGCCTGCTATGCGTTTTTGAAAACATGTTGCCAGCTATATATTTAATATATGTGTAGGTATATATACATATATATATATATATATATATATATATATATATATGTGTGTGTGTGTGTGTGTGTGTGTGTGTATATATATATATATATATATATATACACCTTAATTTGGCATTAAATGACCCACAGTGGTTGATATGCCATAAAACCCAACCAACCAACCAACCATCCAGTGTCTGTCTCTTGCTAACGACTACTTTATTTCCTTATAATTGATAGTTCTTATAGCACTTGTGTTGCAAAGATTCGCAGGCTAGTCTCGCTAAATTAATTATGACTGAGTAGTAAGTTCGATCCTCACCGGATAAAGCATACTTTGTGCTACGCTTATATATAGTAAATCTCTACAATCGATATTTCTTCCGCTTTCCATTATTACTCTGTCTAAGAATTCTTGCCGCTCTTTATCTGAGCCCGCAATCAACATCGTTTCACCAGCAAATGTTATGTTGCTAAGATTGTGCCTACCAATAATAAATCCTGGTAAGACCCCTAGTTCACTTAGGATTGCCTTTCGGTAAAGTTTAAATGAGGTTATGTTTTTTGGAAGCCATTATTGTGTTTTGCAAATGGATATGCTGTATATGATAGGTGGACAGAATAGAAGGATACAATGTATTTGCTACTTTTTTTAATTGCTCTCTTTAAAATGTTGTTTGCGTGGTCACTTGTTGGAAAAGAAAGAACGAAACGTGACAAACGTGAGAGAATAAGAAAAGGAGAGCAAGGAAGAAAGACGTAAAAAAGAACAAATAAACAAAAGTGGCAAGAATAGTGTGTAGAAGAAAAAAGGAGAAAATAAAGAAGAAAGGAAAAACAGAGAGAGTAAGAAAAGAGATAAAGAAATTGAGAGTAAGGATGTAAAAGTGACAATGAGTGAGGAAAAAAATGTTAAAAGTAAGAGAATAAGAGTAAAAAGCAAAAAAAGAAACTAAAGTGGCAAAAATAGTATGTAGAAGAGCGAGAAAGAAAAGTGATACAATAGGAAAATCAACTGAGAAAAAATAATTGAGAAAAGGGCGAGTAAGGATGAAAAAAAGTGAAAGTTAGTGAGAACAGAATAAAGAAAGAGGAAGATAAAGGTAATAAAAGTTATAGAATAAGAAATAGAGAGTAAAAATCAAAGACATATGGCAAACACAGTATATATAAGAAATAGAGAGTAAAAATCAAAGACATATGGCAAACGCAGTATATATAAGAAATAGAGAGTAAAAATCAAAGACATATGGCAAACGCAGTATATATAAGAAATAGAGAGTAAAAATCAAAGACATATGGCAAACGCAGTATATATAAGAAATAGAGAGTAAAAATCAAAGACATATGGCAAACGCAGTATATATAAGAAATAGAGAGTAAAAATCAAAGACATATGGCAAACGCAGTATATATAAGAAATAGAGAGTAAAAATCAAAGACATATGGCAAACGCAGTATATATAAGAAATAGAGAGTAAAAATCAAAGACATATGGCAAACGCAGTATATATAAGAAATAGAGAGTAAAAATCAAAGACATATGGCAAACGCAGTATATATAAGAAATAGAGAGTAAAAATCAAAGACATATGGCAAACGCAGTATATATAAGAAATAGAGAGTAAAAATCAAAGACATATGGCAAACGCAGTATATATAAGAAATAGAGAGTAAAAATCAAAGACATATGGCAAACGCAGTATATATAAGAAATAGAGAGTAAAAATCAAAGACATATGGCAAACGCAGTATATATAAGAAATAGAGAGTAAAAATCAAAGACATATGGCAAACGCAGTATATATAAGAAATAGAGAGTAAAAATCAAAGACATATGGCAAACGCAGTATATATAAGAAATAGAGAGTAAAAATCAAAGACATATGGCAAACGCAGTATATATAAGAAATAGAGAGTAAAAATCAAAGACATATGGCAAACGCAGTATATATAAGAAATAGAGAGTAAAAATCAAAGACATATGGCAAACGCAGTATATATAAGAAATAGAGAGTAAAAATCAAAGACATATGGCAAACACAGTATATATAAGAAATAGAGAGTAAAAATCAAAGACATATGGCAAACACAGTATATATAAGAAATAGAGAGTAAAAATCAAAGACATATGGCAAACGCAGTATATATAAGAAATAGAGAGTAAAAATCAAAGACATATGGCAAACGCAGTATATATAAGAAATAGAGAGTAAAAATCAAAGACATATGGCAAACGCAGTATATATAAGAAATAGAGAGTAAAAATCAAAGACATATGGCAAACGCAGTATATATAAGAAATAGAGAGTAAAAATCAAAGACATATGGCAAACGCAGTATATATAAGAAATAGAGAGTAAAAATCAAAGACATAGGGCAAACACAGTATATATAAGAAATAGAGAGTAAAAATCAAAGACATATGGCAAACAGAGTATATATAAGAAATAGAGAGTAAAAATCAAAGACATATGGCAAACAGAGTATATATAAGAGAGTGAAAAAAGAAAGAAAGAACAAAAAAAAATAAGTAAAAACGTAGAAAAGTAATAAAAGTGACAAGATAAAGAGTAAAAAAAATTGAATAAAAATTTAAGTCTCGATTATAAAATTATTTTATCCTGGAGAATGCAACATCTCAAAGAAATTTTCGGCTGATAAAACATATTTTTCATTAGCGATATTGACACATTCAATTTAGAGTCTAAAATCATTTACATATTGGAACGCACAAAAAATCGCTCTATTAAAATGTCTCGTCTTGAAAGGTCCTGATTTCTGGCATGCGACTTTCCAGACTTTCACTGTAAATTCCAGGATTTGCAACAGGACACATTTATTGATTTCGTTGTCAACGCCTTATCAACATTTACAGGATATAGGGCTAGAAAATATTTTTAGATTGTAAGAATTTTTTTTTTTTTTGGAGAGAGTAAATCATGATCTCTATCTATAAAAGGCAGGGTGTGTGTGTGTGTGTGTGTGTGTGTGTGTGTGTGTGTGTGTGTGTGTAATGAATGCACGGCCGCAATTTTCGACGGATTTGCACCAAAATTTGCATGCACATGCTCCAAGTTAGCGGAAAAGGCCAAGACCGACTTTGCATTTCCCAACTCCCATCGATAGTGGAAATAATCGATTTTTTATGCTTCTAGGGAACTTTTCATGTAGTTTGCGGCCATTTTGTACTTGCCAGAGTGAGAGCCTATATAGCTGGTTGTCACAAATAGGTAGGAAGATTCTATTGGCCAGCGTGAGAGCCAACAACTAACTGACACGAATGTTAACTAGCATGCTAGCATGCAAAAAATCAATAGCTGCATTCGTCACAAGTGGGAAAAATTTAAATCTGTATGGCACTTTACTCCAATTGGCTCATTCGCTTGCTTAAAGTCAATGTTCATACTGATTCCGCAAAACTGGGTTGGGTGTGAAAAATTATTTGTTGTTAACATTCTTTTTTCATTCGGTTTTTCCAGTTACGAGTCCTTTTTTAAAGCTGATCGTTTTGTGTTCATTTTGTTTAGTTCTTTTTTCGTAACAGATTTAATGTTTAGTATAGAGCTTAGAAAAATTCGCAGTGTGAGATAGGCAAGAAGTAAGGCATGTAGCAACATCAGCACGGCAAAGGGCACTCCTTTACAGGCAAGGAAGGGCAAAAATATTTTAAGTCAAGTGATAGGGATTGCTGTATTAGTCGTACGATTTTTGAATCAACCACGGGCAACGCCGGGCCATGCTTCTAGTTTATTGATACAAGTATTACTAATTAATCAATAGCAGAAAGAAATGAACATACAAAAGGTTTAATATGATCGAGTGATTCATTTTCTACGGCTTACCAACCCTTTGGAGATTATTTAAAAACAAGAAAATATTTTAGATTGTAAGAATTTGCCGTGAGATAATAATAATAATTTACGTGTTACAAGTCTTAATAAATAACTCATAGTAGTAGAGAGAAGAGGTGGATTCCAATCTTTCCAAAGGATATTTGCGCCTAAATGTATCTAAAGGACCCAACTTGAATTGGAACTCTGTTCCCCGATTAAAACTTCAGAACCATAATCCCTTACATCATCCATACATACAACATTTGTCATTCCCAAGGGGTCAGCCATCTAGGTCCTGTTCAGGCTTGATGTTACTTAACTATGGTTATCGCACTGGAACCGCTGTTTCAACGTGATGTGGCCGTAAGCCTCCTTTCATTTTGAATATTAGAACATAATTAAATAATAGACATTTGACACTCAACTAAATACTCTGGTTCAAATAATGTACGGTGTCTCTTTTCAAAATTTTCTTAAACGCCTCCCCCCCTACAACCGGCAATAATAATTTCCGTCATTCTTTTTTCCTGACTCTCGAATAGAGGAAATATGTTTATTAAGTTTTTGGAAATTGAAAATCCCATTCGTACTATATTTGAACTCACACCCTGTTTATTCGAGAGGCAAGAGTAAATTTCCTCATTCTGTAATCTTGCTACTCAAATAAACGAGGCAGGTTTGCCAAAATTTTGAACACACCGCGATTTGAACATTGACATATTTTATAGACACAAGAATTGGTTAAGGAATACGCCAAAAAATAAGAACTTGTCAGACTTGAAAGCCCATTGCTAATAACTCTGGAATAACATATTTCGCAATTATTCGGTGGATATTTTTTTTAAATAAATAAGTTTCTCTCGGTGGAAATAAATTCAATTCAGTTTTTAGTAGTGCTTGCCTTTCAAATGAAATTCAGTTTTCTAATTCTTACTTATTCAAACAGAGTTGGTGTCAAAGGTCCCAACGTGCAGGTATTGCTTGCAGATATAATAAAGTGTAATGACTTCTCATAAAACATGTGTTGAGAGATAAATAACATAGATTAGATTTTGCAATATGAAGTAAGAAATCGTGCAAGAAAAATGTCAGATAAAATGGAATCGTCTAAAAAGTTAAGAGGCTGACCAAGATACTCTCATGAAATATGACCAAATAACGTTTAATTTTCAACATAGATTCCATTGCAGCCCATACATTTCTTCCATCAGTGTTACAGTGCTTGGATTCCATTGGTGTAAAGAAGCTTTGATTCTATTGGTCAAAAAAGTCAACAGCAGCAGTTATGACATCATCATAACTGTTATATTGGTTCCCAGCTATGTATTTTTTCACATTGGGGAACAGATGATAATCAGATATAGGGACAAATTATGAGAATAGGGAGGCTGATCAACTAGTTTAATGCCTCAATTACGTACAGCAACCATGGAAACCAAGGATGTGTGTCCTGGAGCATTGTCCAGATGAGACAATTCCCCTTTCGTCAGTTTTCTCGGCGTTTAGTCTAGGCAGCCTTTCGTAACTTTCTCAGATAATAAACACAATGCCTTTTGTGTCCCAAAACTCTGAGAGTATCAACTTCGCTGCACATGAAACGACATTGGCCTTCTTTAAAGCAGGTGAGGAGGGGTGTTTCCACTTCATAGATTGTCTCATTATCTCCGACTCAAAATGATGAACCTAACACTCATGGGTTAAGTAACGTTTACGGAAACCAGATGGATCGGTCTCAAACAATGTTTCCCGTGATGTGATCAGCTTGATGCGCCCGTTATCAGTTCTCAGAAACCTTCGTCATGCCAAGTTCATAGTGCAGGATATTATCAACTCTCTCGTGGGATATGCTAATAACATTGGTTATTTGAGACAATCCTCTGTCATGCATCACCCTTTTGGTGAATACGATCAATTTTTCCTCAGAGGTGAAAATTACCGGATATCCAGATCTTTGAATCACTCCCTTCCCTTTTTAAATTCAGCTGCCCACTTTTACACCGTTGATGTGTCGAACATGTCACCATAGATGTCCTTGGGGCTAAGCTCTTTTTTGTAGGTACTTGATAACAAAACGATGCCAAATCTTATCTCCATTTACAAGGTTAGTCGGTAGTAGTTATATTTCAAGTCTAGCAAGTCTTCCTTGAAAAGTCTGATATCAGTTTATCGGGGGAAAAAAACGTGCAAGTTATTAAAAAAAAAGAGTGGAAATTAATACATGTAACAATACAAAGCTCTAGTACCCCTCCTTCATAGTCACCCTACGAACCTTTCATTCCCTCCTCGTATGTACAGTTTTATTACTTTTATTTTTTATTACTCTACTCAGAATATTTTTTCAAAAATATGCACTGCTCTCAATAAATATACCACTCAAGGAAGGAAGGAAGGACAGTAAGGAAAGAAGGAAGGACAGAAAGAAAGAAAGAAAGAAAGAAAGAAAGGAAGGAAGGAAGGAAGGACAGAAAGAAAGAAAGAAAGGAAGGAAGGACAGAAAGAAAGAAAGGAAGGAAGGACAGAAAGAAAGAAAGAAAGGACAGAAAGAAAGAAAGAAAGAAAGAAAGGAAGGACAGAAAGAAAGGAAGAAAGAAAGAACGAGACGAACGAGTTTGACTTGATGCGTGTGTTTCTGCTGCGTGTCTAGGAGGCATTACTTTTGGATCGTTCCTCATATTCCACCGCTCAGTATTTTGTACGAATTCATATTAGTGAGGTCACTTCAATGGAGACAAGCATATGACATATGCGGCCATCCACTTTATTTTCTTCAATGTCAGTGGCTTCCGCCTTTCGCTCTCTGAATGGGCTCATAAAAACATTTCCGGTATGAATTTTTGTCTGCAACTACAAGCAACATCCGGCGAAAGTTTCTTGGACGATAATACCAAAACAAAATGGCGCCATTGAAACAAATACTAAGACCAGAGTACCACGGTCATTCTATAATGTTCCCACCGTCTTTAAAAAACTTGAAGATACATCTTTTAATTCTTTTATTTGTCCGAGACTTCAAAATATTACTTTGAATATAAACGACTAAGTTATTTTAAAAGTACTTATAATTCGAAATCTTCAAAGAGTGTACTCAGGTTAAACTCAAGCAAAGTTGAGAGATGTCGTAAATATCAGGTCATCCCATAAGTTCTGTCCGAATTTTAACTTTTTTAAATGAACGAAATTTAAAGAGTATTTTATAATGTCTAATGGAGCTGAACATTATTTTTATGTTTAAATACATTTAAACTGATCAAAGTTTATTTCAGAGAACAATAAAATAAAAAAATTTTTTATTAAAACCCTGCTAACATGGAAGTACCCAAGAATTATTTGAGGCACATAATGCTTTATGAGTTCAAGAAAGGAAACTCAGCAGTTGAAGCGGCTAGAAACATTCACTCAGTTTATGGAGAGGAATGTGTGAATGAAAGAACTTGCAGAAGATGGTTTGCAAAATTCAGAGGTGGAGATTTCACCCTTGAAGATAAAGATCGAACCAGACGTCCAGTTGAGTTTGATGAAAAGCTTCTTGAAGCAGCCCTTGAAGAAAAACCTGCTTTATCAGTTGAGGAATTGCCAGTGGTCCTCAGTTCAAATCATACAACTGCTCATCGTCATCTTCAATAACTTGGAAACGTTCCTAAACTTGGAAAATGGGTGCCTCATGAATTGTCTGAAAACAACTTCAAATCCCGAGTTGACATCTGCTCTTCTCTCCATTCTCGCCAACTTGTTTCACCTTTTTTGGATAGACTTGTGACTGGCGACGAAAATGGATCTTTTATCGAAATGTTAAGCGTCGTAGACAGTGGCTTGGTAAAGGGGAAGGACCCCAGCCACAGCCGAGAAGGGAACTTCATGGGCAAAGGGTTCTTCTTTCAATCTGGTGGGATAACCAAGGAATAATCCACTTTGAATTCTTACCACCTAATGCAACAATTAATGCTCAAATATACTGTCAGCAATTAGAGCGTTTGAACCAATCTTTGAGGAAAAAAAAAGACCTGCTCTAGTGAATCGAAAAGAGGTGATGTTTCATCACACAATGTGCGACCCCACAGAGCGAAGAACTTGGTCGGAAGAAAATTCCTCATCCACCTTATTCTCCCGATCTTGCTCCTTCAGACTACTATTTGTTTCGTAGCTTACAGAATCATTTGGAATAAACAGTTTTTGTAACACAGGAAAAGGTTAAAACTGACATTTGTGAGTTCTTCGAATCAAAAGCAAAAGAATTTTACAGTAATGGAATGAGTAAGCTTGTTAATAGATGGAAGGAAGTCATAGATAATCAGGGAAAATACATTGTTGATTGAATCTGTAATTAAATGTAACATTTGGTCACTTGTTTTCTTAATTCAAAATTCGAACAGAACTTATGGGATGACCTGACATTATCTGTGGTTTCATTAACATAATCCAGATACATTATACGATTTTGAAAACAAATAATTACGATCGTCGAATATAGACTAGAAAGAAATCTAGATTCTGAAAAAAAAAAAAGAAACGAAATATTGAACGGAAGTTTTACTTTGCTTATTATAAAAGACTGTTTGGAAAGGTCCTGAATTTTGCTCTCCGGGCAGATTTTATAAATGATTGAATTCACATGAGAACTAATGTATTCTTCCGCAACCGCTCTCAGAAATATTTTGTCACAGTTTTTTTTTTTTTTTTTTTTTTTTATCATTTTGCTTGGAACAGGTCACCCTGAACCTTTAGAATACCGTAGCAACTCTCGACCGGTTTTGAAAGGCGCATTTGTCTCAAAGGCTATATCAGGCATATTACTTTATCATTTTTTAGCGAAAATCTTAACGAAACATTTATAGCATATCGGTCGGAGATTTGTCGACCTTCACACGAAATTTCATGTAATCAGGTTGCTTGTAAAGATTACATAGTTGATTCAACAAAACGTCACAAAAACTAGCAAGTAATTCAACGGGAACTTACAGCAAGGCGGTTATTGGTTGAGAAGTTTGGGTAAAAATGAGCCTTAGCTTTGACTGCATTTTCGTTGAATGACACAATCACAACAGAATGTAGACACAGAATTTTTCCATACCACATCATATTTTTGTTTTTTGTTTTTTTCTGCACATGGTAACCTATCTTTTCTAAAAAGCAAAAATTATCAACAATTTTGGTGGTCAACAAGAAACGTGGTATTCTTCGTATAACCACACGTGGACCATATTGTTCATGATGACGGTCGTCTTTGAGTATAGAATCCAGTGGTTAGCAGTGGATATTTCGAAGACAGTAGGGAACCGTATTTCACGTTAGCAGTGGATATTCCGGTAAAAGTAGCAGAGCGTAGTTCGTCCTTCTGTTTCTCTGCGCTTGACAAGCTGGAACTGGACATTCAATATTTATTTGCACAAATGTACAAAATGTGGCACGAGGCCTAAAAGAGGGTTGGGGAAGGACGGTCTTCTTCTGTCTTAATTCTAAACTTAGCTAGTCACAGACACGGACCCAAACATACCAACAATAATCCAATCACCAAAACAACACATTCACTTCTACCTTTCTTACTGCGTCCACAATAATACCTCAAGTTCTCTATGAAATCCTAACTAGTCCCCATATGTACATTTAAAAGTCTGTGGGGGGAGGGGAAAACAATAATTTAAAAAAACACAAATGTTTATTTACAATATGATATAATAATTACATAAAACAAAACAAAAATAGGGTTAGTAATAAAAAACCCCACAATCCCTAAATGTGGCAGAAACATCAGTTCACTGGAGGAAATCAATGCGGGACTATGAAAAATAAGAAAAACATTCATTCCTCCAAAGCATTCACACAGGCACACACACATTCATACACAACAACAAATACGAAAAAACACACACACGAAACGAAAGGCGCCCCACATCCACCAGAGAACTGACATCACTGACCACCTAACGAGGGAGGGGATGGGGAATTAAACAAAAGAAAAATAGGAACAGAAATAAAAGGGGGCCAATGAGCATGCATACCCTAGCTAAGTTAACCAGAAAACGGGAAACTAAAGATTCAAAATAAAAAACGTAAACTAACCTAATATCGGGGTGGGTTGCCTCTGTTCAACCCTGATAGGACAAAATCCCGAGCCTAACCGATATCCAAATGCCACTCTAAGTCAGCTCCTTTCACTCTACACATTCGCACAAGATTTACCCACCTTTTGCCAAATTCTGATGAAGGGAGCCGCCGCCTTTCCGTTCTAATCTTGACTTTAAGCTGATGCTTAAAGAACAAGATCAGTTGGGAAGAGGTGAACTACTCGCCATCATAGAATTCCTTCTGACGCGTCGTCCAAATCACGACTCTCATAACCCCTAGTAAGCAACAGAACACATAGTGTTCAGCCTTCGTCAATTGCGGCACCACATTGCTCCAAACAGAACTGGCTTCAAGGACAAAAAACTTTCCCTGCAGCATGCGAACCATGAGGCCTTCAACAAACCCGCACAACGGCACTACCGTTTTGCACTGAAAAAAGGCGTGACCAATGGTCTCGACTTCCCCAGTACAGCGACGACAGGTTGGATATTTCTCCAAGCCTGCAAACAAAGTCTCTTGCCGACCTAGAGGGCCCGACTAATCATCAGCCAGGTGAGTGATGCCTCATCATTATTTAGACATTTCAACCCAGGCACCCAAGGCCATATCGAACGAGCCTACTGCTTCGTAAGACCGAGCTCGTCAATTTAGATCATCTTGAACGGCCCCCTAACTAACAGACGATACAATGCCTTACGAGACAACGCCTGGGCGTCGGAGAGGCCATCCGACGCCAGTAAGAGGAGTTTCAGAGCACGACGACATTCGCGGTAGAAGGAGCACTCGGCTCGGGGTGTAGGGCCGGCCTCCTTTTTGCACGAGTGCACACTTCTCAGGGATGGGAAATGTTTTCGGACTTCTTCTTTACAAAAAGTTGCCCACCTCATCCGAACCGCGGCACATTCGGTCTAGAAAGGTAATGCGAAGCATATGTTGACGAATCTCAATGCTAGGTATACCCAGATCGCCCTCAGAGGGATGAAGGTAACAGATCTCGCGAGATACCATAGGGGCTTTGTCTCTCAACAAGAAAGAGAACAAGGTCCGTACTAATAAAATTAGTCTGGCATACGGAAGTGGAAGTACAGAGAGTCGGTACAGGAGAATCGGATAAATGTGTAAAACACATACTTCCGCCCTTCCCTTCAGGGAAAGTCTCCTCCGAGACCACAGATTAACCGCGATCTCGGCCTTCCCTTGTACCTCCGACCAGTTCATTTCCAACTGGAGATCAGAACTGAACCAGACGCTGAGTATCTTGATCGGCCCATCCGTCCAGAGGAAAGGTCCGGGAAGAGAAACTCCCTTCCACGCACCCAACCGCAAGCCCACAGACTTATCGCGGTTGATCTTGGAACCTGTCACCATCTCATACCCACTGATCTCTTTGCTGACTTCGTCAATCTCGCCTCTGCTCGACACAAGAACAGAAACGTCGTCAGCATAGGCAGAATACCTGGCTGAGGTGGAAGCCCCAGGCAGGGAAATTCTGAGCAGGACCGGATTCGCCTTTAACTTGCGAAGGAAAGGTTCCAACGCAAGAACGTAAATCAAAGGCGAGAGCGGACAACCTTGACGAATGGAGCGAGACAATACGAAAGGCTTCGATCTTACCCCATTCACTTCCACCAGCGCACCGGGGGTCGCATACAAAAGTCGGATCCAGGAGCGAAAGTCGGCTCTGAAACCGGCCGCTGAAAGGACAGCCTCCAGAAAGCGATGGTCAACCCTATCGAAGGCCTTGGACTGATCTAAATTAATCAGCGCGGCTTCACTGTCGACTTGTTCTAAGATCAAGCGTACCATATGAATGTTATCCTGAATAGTCCAGCCCTTCACAGCACAAGTCTGTTCAGGGCCAATCAGACTAGACAGGACAAGCTGCAAACGATCTTCGCCAAAATTTTTAACTCAGTGTTTAACATGGTTAAAAAGGCGAAAGTTCCCTAACCCATCCCCACGGTTCTTGTCCTTACGCAGCAACTTGATCACACCCCTGGTAAAGCGTTGAGGTATAGACCCCTGCTTCGTCCAGTGGTTGAAAATCAGTTCCAGCAAAGGAACAAAAACGTGCGACAACGTCAAGTACACTTCGTAGGGAAGACCATCTAATCCTGGAGACTTATCCAGGCCAACCTACTTCAGCGCTTCCCAGATTTCCGACTCTGTAATGGGACCCTCGCACCTAGATGCTTCAGCTGCCTCGAGGCAGGGAAAGTCAGCTAAATAGGCGACGAACTGAGCAGAGCTCAGACCGGGATCCCTGGTGAAAAGATCCTGAAAGTAATCCCGAAAGACCTCACATATGCCCGCGTTTGTAGTCACGGTCCGCTTATCCGGTAATGTGACGCACGCTATATGTCGCCTAGGCGCGTACCGATTTTCCTCTGAACGCAGTTCAGCGGCCATATTCGTCGCCTCAGAAGACATTCTTTTTAACCTAGCCCTAACTACCAGAGCTTGATCCTTCTTGATAAGCAAGGAGGACAACTCTGCCTTAGCTAAAGCTATATCCCCACTAACACGGGATTTCACAGCCCGATCAACTTTATTTTCTAACGCCGTTTGCGCCGCTAATCTATCTAGATTGAGTCGACGACTAAAATCGGCAGCAAACGTTCTAATTTTGCATTTTAAGTTGTCCCACCAGGCGTTTCCCACAACCGCCCCCGTCAATTTCCTTTGTATCATTAGTAAGAGCTGGTCCCGGAAACCCTGCTCACTAAATAATGAACAGTTAAATTTCCAGTAGCCAGCCAATCTAACCTTAGGCTTATCTAAGTTTACACGGACCCGGACAAGCCTATGATCCGTATAAACTATGTAATGGAAGCTTGGACACCCTAAGAGCCCAACATCGACTCTCTTAAGACTCGGTCGAGGTAGCTCGCAAGCGTCCCAGGAGCCGAGTTGCCACTAGTTGTCCAAGTCCATGCTACCTCCCGTGGCTGTTCATTCCGGTACTTATCGACAAGATCAAACTCATCGATAAAATCCCGAAATGGTTTCACGTCCGGGTTGTTAGTACCTTGTTTTTGCCCTATACGATCTATATCGGGGTCAAGGACGGCATTCCAATCCCCCGCTAAAACTACCCGACCAGACGTCGTCAAGAACGGCGCGATCTGCCGAAACAAAGCAGGCCGCTCGGCGTGGATATTGGACGCATAAACCCCAATGAGACGTAGAACCTAATCCTTTATGGTAACATCCAGCACGCAAAGTCTGTCCGCCGGATCCGCGAAGACAAGGGTACATGCAGCCTTCAAAGACCTGCTCACTAGCTAAGAGACACCCCTTGAACGACCATCAAAACATGCTGAATAAAGAGTGAACCCCTTAGACAGTATGTCCTCACGGTCATGAGAAGAAAAACGGGTCTCTTGGAAGCATCATACATTCACCCCGAGTCGCTGAAGGTCACGAGAGAGCCTCACCCTGCGAGACTCGGACCTCAGGCCCCGGACATTCAAACTAGCTAACCAGAGCGCCATTGTCAAATCGATTAGGGTTGTCCTTCAGAATAGAACATGGCTAGGATGAGGACACTGACAGCTTGTCCCATAGATCCAGACGCCATCTCAGTATCGAGGGTATCATCCTGAGACAAGCCGCCGATGTCCGCAGGATATGTTAGCTTAAGCGCCCTATAAAGGGATGGGTGAACAAAAAGAGGGACCCTCCCTTTACATTGTTTTGATGAGTCTAATTTTTCTTCCAAAAGTACTGCGGCTGGGGGCACCACTATCAAGGACGCCTTTTCCTCTTCTATCATGCCCCAAATCTCCCGCGTACCCGAGCCAGTTCTCACCACAGTCAGCAAAGTTCGGGCCTTCTTAAAATTTTCCGTCACTTCCACATCAACACCATTGATGTTCCGGAAATTCCATAAGATTTTTAAGGGCTTCGGGTTTTTTGTTTGCCCGAAGACCCTTTCTGCCTGTTCCCGGGATACGCGGCAGACGTCTTCCCCTGGGAGATAAGGTGGCTTCATTTTCTTTTTTTTCTTGTCAGTAGCTGGTTGTGTATCGGGACTTTTAGGTGAATGACTGGGCGTAGAAATAGGTGTGACTCTGGGTGTTGTGGAGGGTGTCATGCCAGAAGGCGTCCTCACCGGAGAAGGTTTAGATGAATGAAATGATTTCGCCGGAGAGTTTGACAAAGATTTGGGCGGAGGTGGTTTGGTGGATGTCTTTTTAGATGATGTAGGGGAAGACGGGGCAGAGGATAGGGGGCCCGGTTCCCCCAGCCTTATTTGAATTTTAGCCCGCTTGGTCTCCAGTTTTTCTTTTAACTTCTTCAGGTCTAAGATTTTTTGCCAGCTTGGCTCGTTTAATTTTTGGGTTGCTGTTGCGTTTTTTTCATAAGACGCCGAGGCGTCGCCCTCAGAGCTGGTAAAGGCTGTAGGTGTTTTTACCCCTGGGGTCATGATGAGACCGAGGCCCCGCTGTTTGAATCTTCCCTTTGCCCCTAACTACGAGGCGCCATCCCCCCTCATCCTTCTCCTTATCCACACTTGTGGGAGGCGTCGGTTTAGGGGGTAATGTGGGTAAGGACCCAACCGAGGGATTTTCCCCAACGGTCCGCTTCGTAGTTAGGCCCACTACAGGCGCCGAGGATTTGACATTCTCGGCCAAAGGGGGATTTTGGTTGCCTACGACCGGAACTCCAGGGGCCTTCTTCCCTGGGCAGGAGGAGGAAAGGTGACCAGTCTCTCCACACTTCCAGCAAGTAGGTTTTCTACCAGCCACAGTGACCGGTATTTTCCGGTCGCCTAAATCCAAACAGTTGGGGATGGACTTGAAGGCCGTCTGATCTAACATAATATCGAAAGTCCATCCCCCGTTCAAATTATCGGAGATAGCCCCTAAAATCTGGCCGAAATGCATAAAAAATTCAGCCAGGTGCTCTCCCGAAATTTGAGGAGGGACCTCAAAAACGGCCACCCTGGTCTTTCGCCGACCCTCATATTACGTCCTTAATATCAGGTCTTTGGTGATTAATTCTTTCTTTGCCATTGCTAGGCAATCTTCTGGCCTGGGCAGCCGAATGTCCCACATGAAGAACCCAGCACCTTTAATGACTCTTTGGGGTTTTATCCCCAGGGACAAAAGTGATTTAATCACTATGTCTTTCGTGGAGCGACAAATTTTGCGAGTTCGCTTGTCCACTACGAAAACAAACACCATTGTCTTTGAGAACACATTGAGCTCTTGGACATCTTCAAAGAGCCCATCTTTATTTACAAGATGAGCATAACCCTTGGCCTTTTCCAAGAAATCCGCCATGTTCACTATGCAACTTGTGAGGGGGACTTCCAACAAGAGGCCAATTCCTCGGCTGTCTTAGCTTGTACCTCCTTCGGCACCTCGTCATATTGGCTTGAGACCTGCCTAATCTCTCCCTTTTTTGTGCTACTAGCATCCTTCGTACGTTCTTCTAAATTTGGGGCAGCATTTGCCCGTTTCTTTGCGGATTTAGTTTTATTCGGCGGGTCGGCCTTAGCAGCTGCCCCGAAAAGGTCATTTTTAACAGTTGACCGACTGGCTTCGTCGGCCATATTGAAAAAGCGTGGAGACTACCACCTGCGGGTCTCTATATATTTTAACTAACAATGGGGGGAAGGAGTTGGGAGAAGACAAAAACAAACAAAGTTAAACAAATAAAGGAAAACCTAGATACACCAGGAAATTAAAATTACAAAGGCAAAAACAATAAACTTTAAAAATAAATAAACTGGGAAAACTAAAAGTAAACCCAATAAATAAAATAAAAGACAAACTACAAACTAGATCAACTGAAAGAAATAAATAGACAGGTAAGACTTTTTAAAAAATAAAAATAAAAATGGCGCCGAAAGGCTGCCGAGAATAAAATAAAAAACAATAAAAGAAACTCCTCTCTTTTTTGGTCAACAAATAAATTCAAAAAGAAAAAGAAAATAAAATAAAAAGTTTGGTTTGACACTAGTCAAACCAAATTAAAAATAAAGGTTTGCGGCCGAAGCCGCTAAAGAAATAAATTAGATGCCAAAAGAAAAAACAAACTAGTCAAAACAAAAAAGATTGCAACCGAAGTCGCTAAATAAATAAAAACGAGGGAGGGTATAAACTAAAAAGGAAATAAAACCAAAGCTTTCTTTTTCCCTAAACAGTACTTATTGTTTTAAAGCGAAAAACTGAAAAGAAATAAACAGAAATAAAAAAAGCAGTCGTCCGGTAAGACTTTGTCAAGCCGGACTAAAAAAAAAAAAGAAAATGTGGGCCGAAGCCCAGAAAAAAAATAAATCAAACAAAAGAAATGAAAGAAAGAAAAAAGGAAAACTTAAACAATAACTTAAATTAAACAAAATAAAACTTGGTGTGCCGAAGAAAGTTCGTCAGTTAAGCAATAAACAGTTCGTCAAATATTAAGGAAGATCCTCGTGAGCCGAAAAACAAGATCGTCACTCTGCAATATAAAGAATAGAATTAAAAAATCTCACCGCCTCCGGTCAGAAGAATGTCAGACACTCGTCGAACAAACTCTGGACTGGACATTCAGGTAGAGTAAACAAAATGACCGCCTTTATACACGACGAATTGAATAATCCACGACTTCTGATTGGTTAACCTTCTATTGGTGGACTATAAAGTGAGTCAACTCATTTGGGTTGGCTAACTAGTAAATATATATATATATGCCTACTCCGGGACCTTCTGTCCCTTGATGTGGATGTCGCCGCGATCAAAGAGACCCACTTTGTTTGCAGTTCCGATGCGTGTGTGCTGGAGGATGACTTTGTCGTATATTCAGCATATAGGGACCGGTGTGCCAGAGGAGTTTCTTTGCTTGTCAGACGTACTCTTAATGCGAAGGTGAACCTTGTGCATAACGATGCCGAGGGCCGGTTGATCGTGGTCGATATTGCCGTGAAAAGTGGTTCGTTCCGAGTCGTTGCGGTTTATGCGACCAATGACCGGGAGGAGCGGGTCTCGTTTTTTCGGCGGTTGGGGCCGTTCCTAGTGGATTCAACGCGCCTAGTTTTAATGGGGGACTGGAATACCATCCTGGACCCCAAGTTAGACAGGGGGCGGGGTTCTAGCGAGAGAAGGGGCGATCGTAACCTGGTTGATCTGATAGACGATTATGATCTCGTCGATAGATACCGGGTCGATCACCCCGGGGGGAAAATGTGGACGTGGGCTCTTAATTGGCCTTTTGACAAGGGAGTTGGCTACCTTGACAGAATGTTAGTTAGAAGAGCCGACATAGATCTACTAGATTGCCCTACATTCCACTGGGTAGGCTATTCGGATCACAAACTCGTTTGTGCCCGGGTGGCGTTAGACAATAGGCCTAGAATGGCTGGGTACTGGAAGTTCAATGTCTTTACTGGACAGGCGGGACTTCCAGGAGCAGCTAATTAGACTAGTGCAGCGGGAGCTAGTGGGGGCAGTTATCGGGAATAGGTGGTGGGAACGCCTTAAATGTAGGATTGGGTCTCTCACCACTGATTTCAGCAAACGGCTCGCTCTAGATAGAGCTGACAAGGTGAAGACGCTTAAGGCTAGTTTTTCCCGGGCAGAGGTCCGTCGAAGTGGCGATCGTTACATTCGTAAAGTCATATCCCCGGAGAGGCGTACTCTTCGGGCCACTGATGATATGTGCGAGGGCGAAGTCTACACGGTATTGAAGAAGGTCGGCAGAGGCAAGTCGCCCGGTCTGGATGGTTTGCCCTATGAATTGTACTTGAGGCTGTCGCACATCTTTGTTCCGATTTTGACTGCAGTGTTCAACAACTGGTTTCGGTCGGGGTCCATCCCCAATCGGATCACCAGGGTCGTGATCACTCTGTTGAAAAAGGGCAAAGGTGGTGGGAGGAAGCTAGATGATTACAGGCCTATAACTCTGCTAAACACAGAGTTAAAGATTATGGCCAAGATCCTGCAGGAGCGTTTGCAGTCAGTTGCCGAGTCTCTGTTGGGACCTGAACAGACTTGTTCTGTGAGGGGCCGAACAATTCAGAGCAACCTGCATCTGATCCGCACGATCATAGAGGGTGTAAAAGACGACGAGGAAGCCGCGCTGATCAATTTGGATCAGTCCAAGGCATTTGATAGGGTCGACTATCGCTACCTTGCTACTGTCCTGCAGGCCGCTGGATTCGCACCCAACTTCTGCCGCTGGATTAACCTCTTGTATCGCTCCCCGAGTGCTGTGGTACAGGTGAACGGAAGGTTGTCGGACGCTTTTGTACTGTCTAGGTTGGTTCGTCAGGGTTGTCCGCTGTCGCCTCTCCTTTATGCTTTGGCGTTGGAGCCTCTCCTTCGCCGGCTGAAGGACGAGACCGGCAGTCCGGCCCTACGTGGAATCACCGTTCCTGGAGGGTCTCGAGCCAGGGTTTCCGCGTACGCCGATGACGTATCTGCTTTCGTGTCGTCCCGCAGCGACATTGAGGCGCTACAGAAGGCGCTTGATCGGTACGAGAAGGTGACAGGGGCCAAGATAAACCGCGACAAGTTGTCCGGCTTGCGGTTAGGTGCCTGGAAGTGAGTTGCTCTTCCGGGCCGCTTCGGTTGGACGGACGGTCCTGTCCGCATTCTTGGAGTGTGGTTTGGGCCCGACCTCCAGCTGGAGAAGAATTTGTCTGAAGGTCGATTCTGCCGGTCAGACTTGGAATCGACGGAGGTTGTCCGTGAAGGGCAGGGCGGAGGTGTGTGCTACATACATTTTCCCCCTTATTCTTTATCGATTGTCCGTACTTCCTCTCTGTAAGGCCCACAGGAAGGAGCTCGAGCAATCGCTATCCTCCATTTTATGGAGGGGACGCGTGAACAGGGTCGACAGACGAGTCTGCACTAAACGTCCGTGTCATGCGGGGCTGGGAATGCCACACCTGATGAGTCACATCCGTGCCTCTAGGTTGGCTTTCCTACGCCGCGCATTGACTGGAGGAGATCCGATTCAGGAGAGGATTGTTAGGGACGCGTTCCCTGGCCTTACCATCAGTCCCCACCATCTCGAGAGTTGAGCGCCGTCGTAAACCCCGGGATCAATCGGTTTTCCTTCGCGAGTGTCGGTTGGCCTTGAAGGCCATTCCCCGGTCCAGTGACCTTTCACGGCCTAGGAAGGTCTTCTATCGTGGATTAGTGGAGGGGCCCGCGAAGGATTCCCTACGAGATACGCTCGGCTTTTCGAAGGAGGAGTATCGCTCCTACTGGTCTTGGGCGCCAGCGGCGGATTACCTCAGTAACCCTAAGTTTTCGCTTACCTGGCGATTGGCTCGGAATCGGCTTCCTCTCAATGACAAGGCTTTCATATGGGGTTTAGCGGATTTGCCAGACTGTGAACGGTGTGGTCTTGGTTTAGAAGAAACGGCTTCGCACGTCTTCTACCATTGCCCCTGGGTCTGCCCCTTATGGGACCATGTCGGCGAGCTGACGGCTCGTCTCGCTCCCGAACAGCTTGTGTCCATGTATCGCGCATACACGTGTGACAATGTGTCGCCCCCGTACTCCGGGGTGAAACGGATGGTGTTTCTGACGCTGCTGGCCACAGCTCGAATGGTGATTTGGACGACGCGAAAGGAGGAAGTCTTGCGGGGCAACCGTCTTTCTCATCAGCATCTGATCCAATTCTTTGAACATCAGCTCAAGATGAAGATTAGATCTGATAGAAAACAATTGCATTCGACAGTCTTTAGCGAAAGGTGGGTAAAAGAGGCGAGCTTGGTTCGTATGACCGGGACTAGCCTTGATTTTCTCTTCTAGATCTACCTATTGCACATTGGGGTGGCTTCCTGTGGAACTCTCCCCTTGGTTAGGTTAGACAAGCTTAAGTGTACCTAGTTAATGTGAGTAAGTGTTGTTCCTGACCTGTATCTCGGCCGCTCTTTGGTTATGGTCCAAGTCGAGATTCCCAACCTCCCCGGTTTGTTTTGGCCTCCTTTTATCTCGACTGGGTCAGCTTTATATTTTCCCATTCCCGCATAATATTTTATCCTTTTCCCACTCCCTTAGCGAGAGTTGCCTCTTGATTATGTCTCCTGGGCAGAATACAGCAGCCTCTCTATTTTGAGGGTTGGACGGGCCCTACTAACATATGTTATGTTTAGTTTGAATTATGTTACATTTTTAGTCGATTATTGGGTTCATCTCCCTCCCCCATCATTGCATCATTATTAGAATTTTATGTATTTTATGTATTATCATCAAATTTTTATGGATTGGGGCGCGTTTTTGTAGGTTCCCTTGGATAGGATGTGGTATTATGGTGGATGGAGGATTGAACGGTGATGGATGAGTTCTTGTGGTGAATGAGCAAATTGTAATGTTTGAATGCGTCGTGAATCAGATTAGCTAGGTATAAGATAGTTAGTGATGACCAGCCTTTACCCCTCCCCCTTTTCGGCCTTCTGCCACAATTTGTAACATATGGCAAATAAATAACCTAGTAAATATATATACACAAAAAACTGCAATAGACGCGTTGTTCGCATTCTAACATTGAGACCCGGGTTCGAATCTCACCAGGGTCTTTGTCAGGAAGCAGACTTTTTTGATGTTATCGGGCTGGAAAGTGCCTGAAAATCATACCACGGTTGAACCAAACCTAATGAGTGAAATTGGGTAGCACGAGGGATTGAGCGTGCTGGCTTTGTTCAGATTACTGATCACGCTAGATAACACGCTCTTCCCCAGAAACTGTAACTAAGGTCTGCTCAGAATAGCTGCAGTATAAACCACAGGTGGGCTCTGTGGGTGTTAAATAAACATAAATGCACCTGAACGAATACGGATTGGCTAGCCGCCCTAATAGACGGGTATCCTCGAGTATGAGTGGCCAGCTATACACTATGATACAACAGCTTTCTCAGATCAGTGATTAAAAATCTCTTCGAACGAATGAATCTTGTTGGTTCTCTCAACACGATCCCCACATAGCGGGATAAAGCACAAGGCCGGTTTTTAAAGCGGGGAATTCTGAGCGTACGCTCAGGCAAAAATTCTCCGTATACCCCGCGTACACATGGTCGGGTGGCTAGCTGCTTCCTCAAACTAGATTATGCCTCCAGGGATAACCTCGTCGGGCGGGAGAGGTCGACAAGCTAAGATTGATAAAGCGCATGTAAATATACAAGCGAAACAGACTGTCGCCGTTGACTTCAGTGTCCACTTTTATATTAACTTCCGCTCTATCTACGCATCTTAATATTAGGAAAATTAATTGCAAATGATTAACGTATCTACAGACAGACCATATCTTTGAAAATAAAATTAGGAAGATTAATAACAAAGTAGAAAAATTTATAGGACATAACTGAAAGTGATGTAACTACAAATACAGACGGAGGAGTAGGCTTGCTGACCTTTTAAACTTTTATATTTATAATTTCTATTATCACAACGTGAAATACTTAATAAGAAGAGTGATAAAAATATAAACAAATAGAAAAACAAACGAAATGAAGCTCGCTAGACTATATACCCAAACATATTTTTAAAATGAATTAAATTCAAAAGTTTAAAATTAAAAAATTAAAATTAAATTAAAAAGGAAATTAAATGAAACTGGCTAGACTATATGCTCAAACACATATTGAAAAAAAAAGAATTAAATTTAAAAGTTTAAAAACAATTGACACCCACATTCAGCTTCCTTTTGGTTATTTTACTAATGTTACAGTGTGGAGCTTTATTAGCGTAAGGAAGGGCAAAATAACAGGAAGGTTAGAAAGCTAATTCTAGACTTGAATAGGTCAAGTTTTAATTATATTTTGGAAGAGACGTTAGGAGTATTGGGGGAAGAAAAAAAGATAATTACAGAATAAAATTTCAAATTTCAGGCGGAGCCATCAGAGGTAAAAAGTTGAAGGAACCGGAAACCCAATCTTAAACAGGAAACAAGGGAAAACCTTTACATCTCTTCAAAAAATCGGGGAGGAGTATGAGCCGTACGATTTCTACAGCTTTCGTTTGTATCGCTTTGTAATTGCAGTAACTTAATTAGGATATATTGTTTGATATTAGATGCATTTTCGCCTTCATAAATTAAGTTATACACACACACACACACACACACATACATATATATATATTTTGAACAATAAAAATTAAAAAATTAAAATCCTCAGACACACTGGGTTGTAGATTAATATTCTTTCGTTTTTTTATTATTATTCCATTTAGATTCCTCGACTAGTTTCGGCCGAAATGGCCATCATCGGGAGGAGAAATATTTCTGCTTGCTACTAGCACTAAACTACAGAAATATATATATATATATATATATATATATATATATATATATATATATATATATATATATATAATTATTTATTCGAAAATTATAACATAAATATGTTATAAAATCACTACAAAAATAACCATTTTGTTTCAACGCCTCTGGTGTCTTATTAAGTGATGATGTTGAATGTAGAATAAAAGGTTTTAAAAGATTCAAATCAATTAACCATCCATCGCAAGGGAGAAACGCTGTTACATAAGCTGGAATGAAAATCAAAATACAAGTATACGAGAATTCAAAAAACTTGACGACGAACAAAGACAGGAAATATCTCCACGACAAAAAAAAACAAACAAAAAAAACTTACATACGCAATGAAAGGTGCATCCACGTTACTATACACACAGACACCGATAAAGACACGTACATACACTCACATACATTGACATAGACACTCCGTTACAACAACCAAGAAATATTTAAGATTGAAAGTGTTATTAAACGAATTCTAACCACTTATTAAAATATAACTTATACGGGCAAATATACATAGATAAAAATGGTTACAACGGCCGAAACGTCGTGAATGTGGAAACAAAGATGGGGACAACAGTCCGAATAATGTAATAAACGGGGCGTCTTAGAAAATATGAGTATCCACGAAAAATAATATTTAAAGTGGTTATATATATATATATATATATATATATATATATATATATATAGCATAATGAGAAGCCACGTATACTTTCTTAATATGTATATATAGTAAAAGTTGCAAATTAAAAAAATTAATAATGTTTTTTTATGAAAGTATTTATTTATTTATATATATATTTGATATTTCAGATTGACCTCAATCTTTCTTCAGAAAACTGTTTGTTACAAATAAATTAAAATTACTGTTTGTTTACAAGCAGCGTCCGTCGCGAGACGCGGACGTCACGTGATATAGATCTCCACTGTGTTTGAATATTCCTAACGTAAATCTAACTGTAATAATATTTTAGATGTTGTTTAAAAAAAAAAATTAACTATATCTAAAAAAATTTTTAACTATTGAAATATTTATAAAGTTTTAAAATACCCAAGTCTTTATTTAACCCTAGTTTATATGTATTTAATTTTAAAATCCAGTATTTTTCTTTTTTTCTGCGTCTGTATGTGCAACTGAAATCAGAATCTATCAATAAACATTTACAGTTTTCTAATGAGTGTCCTGATTGATTAAAGTGTTCAGCTATGGGGGAATAAGGATTGTTTTGACGTATGGTTTGTTTATGATTGTTATAAATATTTCAATATTTAAACATTTTTTTAGATATAGTTAATTTTTTTTTTTTTTTTTAAACAACATCTAAAATATTATTACAGTTAGATTTACGTTAGGAATATTCAAACACAGTGGAGTTTTATATCACGTGACGTCCGCGTCTCGCGACGGACGCTACTTGCAAACAAACAGTAATTTTAATTTATTTGTAACAAACAGTTATTTCTGAAGAAAGATTGAGGTCAATCTGAAATATCAAATATATATATATAAATAAATACTTTCATAAAAAAACCTTATTTTTTTTTAATTTGCAACTTTTTCTATATATATATATATATATATATATATATATATAGAGAGAGAGAGAGAGAGATAGAGAGAGATTGGCAGCATATTTTTTTTTTACTCAAATAAGTTACTTCCTTTGCACAGCGGTAAAGATATGTCTTGAGTTTACTGAAGATGGTCTCAGAAGAGATTTAAATCCCTGGAAAAATAAAAATTATTTGAAAGAAAATTTTGGGATTTTTTAAAATCCACTTTCTACAGCCACCAAGAAATTAATCCGTGGACTTGAAAAGATTAAAAGTAAAAAATACAATGAAATATATATATATATATATATATATATATATATATATATATATATATATATATATATATAGAGAGAGAGAGAGAGAGGGAGAATATCTTCATTCAAACCTGTTTCGGAGAAGATCGAAAGTACTTGGGCAAAGAAAACTATGGCGCTTTCTTTGATTAATTTCAAATTAATATCCAAAAGCTAATTAGAATGGATTATTATAAAAATAAAATAGATATGTCTATATTATTCAACGAAACCTACATGTGTGTGTGCGGATAGAAACGGTCGACTTAACGGCTGACCTACAAAAACTTCCCCACTACCCAACATCCTAACCGATTCCGTCTGTGTGAGAGACTAAATCTGGGAAAGTGTTTTGTGTCCAGAAAAGATCCCCCGTAGTTTGTTTTTGTTTTTTTGTTTTTTCCATATTTTTACTTCTAATCTCAGTCCAACCGGACGCATTTGAAAACGACCTTCTTCTAACCTAATTCAAACATCCCGACGTCTGCTTTGCATCACATCTGTTTTTTTTATTTATTTATATTACCATGTATTCGATGTTGTTTGTGTTTTTTGTTTTTTTTTCTTTCTGTTTCCGTATTTTTTATCAAAATCTTATTACATTTAGGTTTACTTTTCCTTTCTTTTTTTTCAGTTTATCGCCCACGCCAGCTGCCAAGAACACTTGATGAGTATATGGTATGCAGACGTACCATGGTTTCAGCACCAATCTTTTATCGTGAAGTTGTTTATTGTTCCCCTAGGGATCCTCTTCATACCGGTCACGGCCATTATCTACGTTTTCCTTCCCTACTCCAAGGTCGGTTCTTTGCTTTCTATTACGTTTTTTTTTTTTTTTTTCTTTCTTTCTTTCCGTTTTGTTTACAGTAATTTCAACGATGTACATAACAATAAAAATGTGATATTATTATTAACTGTTCTTTTCAACAACTAACTCTGCAAAACCCGGACACTAGCTAAACTAGAATTTTGATTTTACAGGGTGACCCACAAAAAAATAAAAAAGAATAAAATTTAGTACAGTTTATTTAATTGTTGGAATTTTTATTAATTATTTGAAACAAAAGCAAAGTACAGCTGCAACATCGGAAAGTGATTTTTAGTTTTTGAACAAAAGAACTTGGGCCAAATTTCTTGGCATTTTCTTTCACTCCCCCAAGTTGGATGTTCTTTCATTAAGAGAACACAATCACCTCGCGTTAAAAATTTGAGAACTACGGCATTCTGGGATAGCAAATGGTTAAAACAAAAATTATATGTTAGTTATTTTTTTTAGTTTATTCTTATAGTAAAATGTAATTTTTTTTTTTTTTCATCATATAATAAATTTAAAATTTTCTGTTTTTTTATGGTGGAGGTGAAGGGCATCCTGTACTTATCACCTTCACCTTTTCGTATACTTCCTACTTTATTTTCTTTTCTTTTTATTCTTTCAGTTTTTTTCTCTCCGTCTTTTCTCTATATATATATTAATCAGCGTGTTTTTTATTCCATTCTCCCCGAATTTCCATATGTCATCTAAACTCCTCCAATTTGGATGTTCTTCGTTCATTCGTTTCTTCTACATATTGTTATTCTTATCTCTAAGACGATTTACGTTTTAAACTCTAGATCTTGCAATATGGTTGTTCTCTAAGCCGTCCGATATCAGACAGCGCCATTTGCGGAATATTTGCACTACCATGCAACGCAGCCTTTTGAAGCGATTGGACACAAGGCTTGTTCTGATTTTCTCAGTGTAGGACTTGAAGTATCTCTCTCCAATACGATATGTTATCAAAAAATTCAAACCCAAGTCTCATGGTCGTAACGTTACCGTCCTAAACACTCAATCGCGCGACCACTCAGTAATAGTGCGTGGACGTAGAAATACTTAGGTTAGTGTCCAGGCGAACGGTAAATCAGCTGTGAGTCAGAGGTCGCTAAGATATCTCTGAGGGGATGTAATCGCTCTGTACGTTGCTTGGCAATCTACATAGTGTTGATACCATAAACAAAACACGCTAAGGAAATGAGAAATATATCAAGCAACTAATTCTTGCAGTGATGGTATAGCTGGTCACTTGTATTCGAGGATACCCGTCTACTAGGGCGACTAGCCAATCCCTATTGCAGACGCTTTCTCAGGCACATTTTGTGTTTATTCAGCACCCAGTAGTGGTTTATAGTTACAGTTTCTGGAAAAAAATTGTTATCTAGCGTGATCAACAATTATGAACAAGGCCAGCACGCTCAAGACCTCGGCCACGATGACTTGCGACTTCGTGCTAGCACAGTTATCGACAGCCCCCAAGGGTTCTGTCTACCCAATTTTACTTGGAACAACTCGTGGTATGATTTTCAGACACTTTCCAAATGTGGCGCATGCTGGGATCGACCCCTCCGATTACATCAGGAAGTCTCCTTCCTGGCAAAGTGACCATGGTGAGACTCGAACTCTAGTCTTATAGTCAGAATGCGAACTTTCTAACCATTTGGCCATATACACAACGGTGGAGTAATGGATAGCGGATTGAGAAATCGGAGAGCCGAGTTCGAATCCCAGTCGAATGCATTACGTTCACTTACGTGCTACCCTTCAGGTAAATAATAGGACAGAATGGGTTCTATAGCCTTAGATGGCAACTGTTCTAGTAGGAGGACAACTATAAATTCAAAACCTTTGGGGACCTTGTAGCACACAGTGCACCAGGTCTCTGTATTCTGCTCTTCAAAAAGTGTGGATGGTTCTGCACAAAACCACCATCACTATAATCAAATCAGATGTGCAGGTTGTCTGGCTGCCGGTTCCTAGTGACTGAGGTGCCTGATCCTCATTCGTCGTGAAAGAGTCCCCAGTAGGCGCGGGTCAACAGTGGATCAACGACAGGAATGAGTCCACGACAGCCCTTCTCGCATTACAGTGATAGAAACAATGAAATAATATGTTGGCATGGCTTCAAGTTCGTGGAAAGGGATTTCTGGGCTAGCAACTGGTATTCCTCGGTATGACGATATTAAGGGCTCTGATCGGTAGATTGGAGGTTTTGAGGGGCATGGAACCGCAACATGCCCAACCTGATGATACCAGCCTGCAGCATATTTGCGAAGTACTGAAAAACTATAAAACGGATTGATTCAAGTTTTGGAGTGAAATTTGCTTTACGGAAATATTTGGAAAGCGTTGACAATTGTGCTAACAGTCAAGTTAATATGATTGCGATTTTTAGCACACTAACCTTTGTTCAACGTCTGATTATTGTTATAAAATAAATTAAGACATATCTCGGCTGATTTACAGGCAAATAAACTAACATACTCAAGAGCAAGAGCCGGGTGTGAACGAGACAAGTCCTCGTCACAAAATGACCATTATCTTCGTTTACGCATGTTCCCGACGTGCGAGTTCCGGTCGAAAAATAAAATAATATTTTAAAGTGTTTCTATTTTTCGACCAATAAAAATGCTTCCCTCCTAATTATACCCGCGTCGTTTTTTGAGCCTGTTAAGCCATGAAAAACGCCATAAAAGGTGTCACAGGGAAGTACAACGGCATTCGGTCGACCGGCTGATCGGCTGAACTCTCTGCCTTCGGGCGGGAGGAACCCGAAGGAGGCTACGCCGAAGGGCGGATTCTCTTTCGAGGAGGTAAACTGACCCTGAACCCGTTTATACGGGTCCAATGGGCATATTTTTGGCCGATCCCACGGGCTAGGAGATCCCACGGGCTAGGAGATCCCACGGGCTCGGAGATCCCACGTTAAAAAGGCATTGTGCCACATGACGCCCTCGTGGGGGGGTAACTGAATATCGTTAACAGGAGGCCAGGGAAGAGAGCTGTCACAGTCAGGCTGAGCAGTCAGCAGCAGCCAGCAGCAGTAGCGCCACGCCTACCAGCGAGGACTACTATGAGAGATCTTCAGCCGGCCTATGAACTATACCACGAGGTAGCTGTCCCAAAACCACACGTTCCTATTGAAATAAATCACGTAAATCTATTTCTGCTGTTGTCGTATTTCTTTCTTGCAACCATACGCTTGTCTATAACATTACTTTTACCAGTAATCCTGGGTATGATGATGAACTACATCCAGCAACAATGCCTCTGATCGGGAGATTGGAGGTTTTGAGGCGCATGTAGTCACCTCATAATTGCTCTTCTCAGGTCCACCCGGAACCAGGGTAGTAGCACCTGTTAGGGCCCCAGCTATAGGCAAATAGTGAACTCTTAAATAAAACACTGAAAACTCTGAAAGTATAGAAGTACATTTTTATAGTGAAGATGCCTGCAATACATTTTTATATTAAAAATATCCAGCAATACATATCTATAGCAAAATTTACAATACATTTTATAGTAGAATTACTAACTACATTTTATAGTAGAATTACTAACTACATTTTATAGTAGAATTACTAACAGTACATTTTATAGTAGAATTACTAACAGTACATTTTATAGTAGAATTACTAACTACATTTTATAGTAGAATTACTAACAATACATTTTATAGTAGAATTACTAACAGTACATTTTATAGTAGAATTACTAACAATACATTTTATAGTAGAATTACTAACTACATTTTATAGTAGAATTACTAACAATACATTTTATAGTAGAATTACTAACTACATTTTATAGTAGAATTACTAACAGTACATTTTATAGTAGAATTACTAACTACATTTTATAGTAGAATTACTAACAGTACATTTTATAGTAGAATTACTAACTACATTTTATAGTAGAATTACTAACAATACATTTTATAGTAGAATTACTAACAGTACATTTTATAGTAGAATTACTAACAGTACATTTTATAGTAGAATTACTAACTACATTTTATAGTAGAATTACTAACAATACATTTTATAGTAGAATTACTAACAGTACATTTTATAGTAGAATTACTAACTACATTTTATAGTAGAATTACTAACAGTACATTTTATAGTAGAATTACTAACAGTACATTTTATAGTAGAATTAGTAATAACACATTTTATAGCAAAAGGACCAACATCACAATTTATAGCAAATTGACCAACAGTACATTTTATCTGTAATTGAACCCATAAAATTGTGTTCAAATTATTTAAATTTCGGCATTAAACCTTTGATCGCTGACCACCGCTTTAACGGTGGTAAAGAAAAAGGAGGTAATGCCCAGCCACCGGTTGAACGGTAGGTAAACAACTATTTTTATATCTACCGTGAAACATTACATACGAATTATTTGCGAATTTTGACACAGGAGCTCAGGCAGGAAGGGTTAGAATTCTTCAGGAACGCAGGACTCAAAGGGTTAAATCACCCAAAGAGGTTGATATGCCGCTAAACAAAGTCAACAAACCAAATCTCTCCCAGAAATATAACTCTATGGTCCGCCTACCATATCTGGCTTTGTTGAAGAAACTCAAACTGAGCTTGCATCTGCGATAGGAATTAGATAGCAGATTGTCATATTCGAAAACTTATTAATAATTATTAAGAGACCGGCACGCCAGAAAAATAGGACTGAGATACAAATATAAGAAGCCGAATACATCCATAATGACAAAGGTGAGAAGGATATAGTGATAGATTTTGACAAAAGCAACGCATAATCTTATAGTTAGAGTCTAGGTTAGTATACATAGGGAAACCCGGTCTGCTTAGATGGACTCCCATTGTGTGTATTCTCAAGTATGCAGCTGTGAAATCGAAGTTGCATTTGCTGCCTCATCACACTTTAAAAAAACGTCTCGACACACGACCATGATCCAAACTACACCTCTTCATGAACAGAAATGTCCAGTGGGGTAGCCTTTAGGGAGGAATCCAATTGCTTAAGGTCAGGCAAAAAATCATCATCACCATTATTATTATTATTATTTTCAGTTTTCCTAATTTGTTGTTTCATGCAATCATTTACCAATTCTTTTACTTGAGATCTGAAGTAAGAAAGTGAGTATATTACATTGAAAGAGTTTTCTATGTGAGTGATTTTCCAAGCGTAGCCTAGATGTGGCACAAGGCCGAAAGTTCAGGGCAACCAGTGAGGATCGAACTCACTACTCAGTCGTAATTGTTCTAGCGAGTTTTCTATGTGAGCAGAACTCCTGAGCACTATTTTTTTATAGCAGATAGTGATGGGTTTCCTGGAATATCCCTCGAACTGATGGCTTTTTCATCGGCGATTTAAAAGGGGAGGGACAATTTTCCTTAATGGTCCAACATACTTGTCAACTTTGGAGGTTATATATATCGTCTATGGTCTAAATGCTTTAGATTCTTTCGCAGAGTTACAAGACTTGCAGAAATCTGGCACTCTTCCAAGGGAACAAATATTTATTTCCTCAGCATGTTGTGCTAAATTCTTTCTTTCACTCGGTTTAGATATTTTCATGCTTTTCATTTTCTTTTCCGTTTAGCCTTCGTTCTGCTGGAACTGACATATTCACCACCAGACAGATATATTTATTTATTTTTTAAGATTAATAAATCTTATCTTCTGACTTGAATGAAATATATTAATTGAATGAATTTGAATATCAAAATAGCCAGGAATTTGGGTTATTTATCCTATACGACGCAGTGTTTCTCAACCTTTTTTAAGCAACCTAGACGCAAATGAAAATATCACGGTGCACTTAGCAAAATTTAAAAAGGGAATACATTTAAACGTTATGAAATGAAACCATAAATTTTTTTTAAATACACACACAAATGTATGAACTTAGTTTATTTTTATGTTTCTAATCAACTATTTGTGCAGTTTCTTTAGTATGAGACCTGTACCTGTTTTTTTTTTCTCGTGATTTCTTCAATATTTGTTCGAATGGGCAGTAAACAGACCCTCATTTCTTCAGTTGAACGTAGTCTTTCTCACTTTTATTTAGGGTTGAGAAGCCTAGTTTACATAAATAAGTAGGAAATTGCAATAATACTGAAACTTTTTTGCTAATGTGGGATAAAATGTTCAATGCTTACTTATTTATTTATTCAGATACTAATGCTATACCATTACTACTTACACACACACAGTAAAAAATATTTCGCACCGATAGATTACCACTGCGATAATGGCTGCTTTACACATTATTGGCTTACTCTAAGGTCTCGTAATGTTCGTCTTTATATAGCATTAGAAGCTTTATTTTATTACTAACTTCAAACTTAACTGCTCTGTTGAGGAGGATTTATTTTACGCTCTGCAACCTCTTTTTCCACAGACAATGTCGAATGTCTAAAGCTACTCTATTAACATTTACCTTGGTAAGTGTTGAGATCAGCTCCAGGCATTAGTTCTGCCATTTTAGACTCAAAACACCATGTTCCTTCGACTCAACCATATTTCCTCCGTATTGCAAATGTAAGCAGAATGTTCCATTCGGACACTTTTTTTTTTCTAAGAACTGCTATTTTATGGAACAGACTCCACGTGTAGGATTTTCTAAATACTATAATATTAACTTCAAGTCAAGTGTCAATCGTTTTTGAAAGTTTGAATATTATATTTTAGTTTCGTTTTTTGGGTTCATCCCCACCTCACTCATTTTATATCATCAAATCTTTATACATTTTTATAAAAAAAAAAAAAATTATAAAAAAAGAAAATGGTCTTTTTTACATTATTAACATTTCATGTCATGTATGTTTTTATAGGATTCTTGTGAATATGTGGTATTGTGGTATATGTCAGCTTGAATAGTGATGGATGAGTTTTTGTGGTGAATCGGTAAATTGTAATGACTGAATGGGTCGTGAATCGAATAGTTACTGTTGACCAACCTTACTCCCACCTCCCCTTTGCTTTGTGCTACAATTTATGTAAGAACAGAAATAAGTAAAAGCTAGGCTTAGCAATGTTACGTAGACCAGTGTCTCTTCACTCCCCTCTCCGACTTGGGCCATAATTGTTATTCATTTAACAATAAATAATCATTCTACCGGGAGCGAAGTAATTTAGATTCGGCTTGGATTTGCGGTAGTTTACAGATGTAGTCGGCTTGAAAAAGATAATGCTTTTATTTTTTTTTTTTTTTTTTTTTTTTTTTTTTTTTTTAACACTTTGAATACCTTTTTATATTATTTAATTGAAGTAAATTTATTTTAGTTTCTCCAGACCATTTATATGATTTGGTTTATTGCAAGAGTGGACCTTTGAGCGAAATTCGCTAAAAATAAATCTTAATGTTAATTTAATAGTCTTCTCGAGAAAATGGTTATTTGTAAAAGCAAATACGCTACTGATGAACTTTAGTGTTTTAGCTTGGTCTCTATTTCTATTTTTAACTTCTAAAGAAAACCTGAATTTTTGCACAGTTCTTGTGAAGTAAGGTAACTTTTTGCACAGCAAAATTATAGAAAAAATATAACTAGACAAGTTCATATGCTCTAAACGCAAAAAGAGTAATTTTACTTGATTTTAAGAAATAATTTATTATTTCAAATTTTATTTATTGTCTTTATTAAACGTTACAAAAATGATCTAAGTTAAAATTAAAATTTTAATCCATTTAATTTTATACAAACTTTTTTTTTTTTTTTTCGAACAATTACTTTATTCTGTTTTCACACTGAAATCTATTTAAAATATAATTATTTGTCACATAAAGTTCATTTAATATTCCTCTTTGTGATATTGTTATTCATAATAAATATATTGAGGCTAAAATTTAATTATAATTCTCTCTAATAGATGCTGAAAGATAATGAGAAGGAAAACTGATGCTGAATATTAGTTTAGCATACCATTAAAAAATAATAAAGCAGAAACAAATGTAATATTTTCATATGAGAAAATGAATGAAAAAAAAAAGTAATTTAAAGGGAGATAACTGAAACATCCGGAAGAACTAAGGCACGTAAAACAAGGACAATTTACCCCGGTGGACGAAACAAAGGGTTCAGTTCAAAATTCTAATCATCTGAAGAAGATCGGAGCGTGCAACGGCCGAAATGCCGCGAACATGACAATAAAGATGAGGACAACAGTTCGAACAATGTAAATAAGATAAAATATAATCTACTAAGTATTTTGTTAAACTGTTTTCACAAAGTTTTTTTTTTTTAAATAGGTCTGTTCTTTGAGTCCTTAATTGCATCTGAGTTGACCTGTAGTATAGAACACCATATATGCATAGCTATCCTATAGTTATCTATATATCCATAATAAATTTAACAAAACTAAATAGAATTGAAAATACACGACAAATTTTATTAAATATTTACGTCATAAAATAATAAATAAAGCCTGGTTGTAGAAACAGTACGACTTTTGTTAACAACAGTTGGAATTTAAATGTCTATTGTTCTAGAACAAAAAATATTTTCCATTAATGATGTAATGGATATAAGGGAGTGAGTGAGTTTCGGTGGCTTTACGGCCATATCACGTTGAAACACCTGTTCGCGTACGATCACTGAAGTTATGCAACGTCGTTCCTGGTCAGTACCTAGATGGGTGACCGCTTGGGAATACCATGTGCAGTAATCTTGGAGGCGCGGATGGTTTATTGGATAATACTTCGGAATTGTTTATAGGAGATCAGTTCCAATTCCCATTGCGTCTGTTATATTCACTTATGCGCATAAACCCTTGAGAAAGGTATGAATCCACCTCTTCTCCCCCAGCTATGGGTTAATTACCAAGACTTGTATCACCAAACCATTATTATCTCAAAAAAAAATTTACAACCTAAAAATATTTTTGGCTTTAAATAACCCGCGAAGGGTTGATAAGCCGTAAAAAACGAATCAGTTTCGATGTTTTCCAAAGAAGATTGTTTCTTTTAGAAAACTCGGGTTTTCAAAGGTGCCGCTCATTTCATGCTGCTATGTATATCTGCTACAGCTAATCGCCAGTCTGTACTGCTGTTTTTGTGGCATAAAGTCACATCTGTTTGCGATTTGCTGCTTAAACAAAACCGAAACTATTTCGATTTTAAATTATAGTTTAACTGTTAATAAAGTTGTTTAACAATGTCGAATAGATAAGATCTTGGAACAAAGGTAGCGACCTCAGCCCCTTACAAGAGACTGCAGTAAAATATTATATTCATACCAAAGAGTGATACTATCGCTGAATCAGAAGGTCGTCTTATGGCAGGATTTCCTTTCGAAGAGAATCGTATAATTGACTCGAATACGGAATCCTCGTTAAATAAACCAACTGAGGCCAACAATTGATAAAAAGGATGTCTGTACTTAGTAAAGAAAGGAATAATCTAGTCTTTTACCAGGATTACATTACATTGGTTAATCTGTATATTTTAATAGTGATTGGGGACCCAGAAGTGGTGTAATGGTTAGCAAGCTTGTCTCGCTAAAACAATTTACGAGTGAGTAGGGAGTTCAATCCTCACTGGGTTCCCACACCACATTCGACCTTGTGTCACATTTAAGCTACGCTTGGAAAATCACTATTTCGCTAGTGATCAGGTAATATTTTTCTAACTTTTTTTTTTTTTTTTTTTTTGCATTGTTCTATTCAGTTAAATGTGCACTCCCTTGATCCGGTTCATACGAGAATCAGCAAGTAAACATAAGTTTGATTTTTTTCTTCTTTTAGTATTTCTTACAGTAAGGTTAACCCTGCACAAGGCCCGAGAGCCACCCGAGGTAGCGGGTTACATTAAGAGCCAGTTTATGCGGATAAGAGGAAAATATAACGGTTAACTCTAGACTTGAACAGATTAAGATTGTAGTGATCGGGGAAACATTCTCTTGGGAGTCGAATCCAAAGCAGAGGTTCACGGGAAGAAGATGCAACTTACTTCTCACCCTCGATGGAATACGGAAGAAATGTGGATGGTTTGCTACTATGTAAATCGCATGTCCGTCCGTCCGTCCGTCCTGGTCGCGAAGGTTAGAACTGGTGGAACCAAGGTATACAGTTAGTCCGAGCACTTTCCACGGAAGTAGCGATAAAGCAGTCCCATAGAAAGCTGTATCAATACTCTTGAGAAAGGCATGAACCCATCACTTTCCCAACCACCATTTATGTTAAATATCAAGGTAGAATGGGCATTCTAGATCTGGGTGGCATCCAATCTAAGAGAAAGAAAACGCTTAAATCCAAGCCGTAAAGAATTCAATAAGAAATAATTACTCTATTTGTTCCCAAATACTATTGTAATTCAAAAATAATAAAGAAAAGGGATGATGTTTTCGTACGTCCTGAAGGGACACGGTTTTTTAAGAAAATATATTGCTGTGTATAAAGTCAAGAAAAGGAATGCTTTCAAACTTCAACATTTAGACAGCTCAGACAATTCATATCAGAAGGTTTAAATTATTTAGAGCGAACGTAGAAAAGAAAATGGCGGACGAAAACGAAACGTGAGGTTGAAAGAAAACAAGAATTCAAAACTGTTTGGAATATCAACGTGAAGGTAGCGCCCATATTCTTTGTTACACACGAAATAAATTCGAATATATTTGCATAGAGATTGGAGGATCTGAAAGATGAAAAATCAGGGTTGAAACGAAATCGACCTTAGCAATATTAAGAGCCTGCGAAATTACGAGTGTGGAGTTGCAATAATATGAGGATGTTTACTTAGTTTTCGATGATAACCAACAGATCGCCCCGTGAAAAGATGTGCAATTATAATGACAAATGTGACGAAAAGTATTTAATCTTTTCAACATATTTCTGGCGGATCTAAATTAAATTCTTTCAAATAATTGTATCCTGATTCCTTTTTTATTTTCCTGTTTTATGTATTTTCTTTATTTGTCGTTTTTTTCTTTTTTCTTTTTATTTTACTTTATTTCTCCTTCTTCCCTTCCTTCAGTATTTTTCTTTTCTTCATCTCTTCTGTGTTTCTTCTACTTTATCATTTTCTTTGCCATTACTTATCTTCTTCTCCTTCTGTATAATAATTCCGCGGTTTCTTTTCCTTATTATTTTTTCTCCTTCTCCGATTACTTTTTTTTCTTTTTCTCCCCCGACCTCTATTTATTTTTCTTAACCTCCAACCATTTTCGTTTTTCTCCTCCTTCGTCTATTTTGGCTTTCTCTCTTCCTTCTCCTACTTTTTCTCCTCCTCCTCCTCCTCCTCCTCCTTCTTCTATTATGGCTTTTCCTCCTACGTCACTATTATTCCTTTTCTCATCGTCTTCTTCCTATTTTTCTTTTCCCCTCCTCTTCCTCCTATTTTCCATTTCTACCCCTCTTCTTCCTATTTTTTGCTTTTATCTCCTCTTCCTCCTATTTTTTGCTTTTCTCCTCCTCTTCCTTCTATTATTGCTTTTCCTCCTCCTTCACTATTATTCCTTTTCTCATTGTCTTTTTCCTATTTTTCTTTTCCCCTCCTCTTCTTCCTATTTTCCTTTTCTCCTCCTCCCCTTCTTCCTATTTTCTTTATCTCCTCCTCCCCTTCTTCCTATTTTCTTTTTCTCCTCCTCGTCTTCCTCCTTTTTGCTTTTCTCCTCCTCTTCCTCCTATTTTTTGCTTTTCTCCCCCTCTTGCTCCTATTTTTTGCTTTTCTCCTCCTCTTCCTTCTATTTTCCTTTTCTTCTCCTCCTCGTCCTATTTCCTTTCCTCTTCCTATTTTTCCTTTTCTCCTCCTTCTCCTCCTCCTATTTTCCTTTTTTACTCTTCTTGTTTTTCCTTTTCTCCTCCTCCTATTTTTCCTTTTCTCCTCCTCCTCCTCCTATTATTCCTTTTCTCCTCCTCCTATTTTTTCTTTTCTCCTATTTTTTACTTTTTCTCCTCCTCCTATTTTATGCTTTTTTCTTGTCATTCTCATATTTTCTCCCCATTCTCTTATTTTTCTCTTTCTTCCCCTATTTTTTCTTTTACCTTCTCCTATTTCTATTTTTCTTTTCTTCTCCTCCTCCTGCTTTTTCTCCTCCTCCTCCTCCTCCTATTTTTTCTTATTCATCCATTGTGATTTCATGCCAGAATTAACTGTTAGCTTTCGGCGATGATCAACTAACAGCATATTTTCTTAATACCAGCACACTCCGCAGTATTCAAACTGAATTCTTGTCACCAGGAGGGTTCCCAGTATTCCTGAAATTTCTATTTCTTTCACTCTCACTGTAGATATCTTCAGGACATCCATAGAACTCCAATAATAATAAGCATTATTATCAACTTCATGTTCTCCCAGTTCTCTTAGAAGCTTTCAATGTTTCGTAACTTTTTATTTTCTTTCAATTTTATCCGGTATTATATATGAACCAGTATATCTAGCATCCTATTTTATGTTTATTTACAATAACTCGCCTTGCTCTTGCGGATTTCATTCAGGCTTTGGTTTTATTGGTGACATTTCTCTTATATAGTTGTTTTCGTTTGTACTTATTTCATTTATTTGCAAGCCGAAATTCCAGTCAATGGAGAATTTCCAAACAGATAACCTTTCTTATCCAGCAGGCCTATTGTTGTACTTTTGGAACATCTACAATCATTTGCTTATATGACTGATGCTAAACCGTTTATTTAATTGTATCCAGTTCTGAATTTCGTATAGGTTATCCGAATGAAGGCCTTGCGGGGGAAGGGCGCTTGGAGCATAAGATCTGAAACTTTGTGATAACAACAAAGATGAGGACAATAGTTTGCGTGCAAATAGTGTAATTAACGATAACTCCTCATCCCAGAAATTCCGACAGAAAAATAGTGCAGTGTTTTTTGCTTTTTTTTTTTTTTTGCTTTTTCGTTTCGTTACCTACTACACTGTTTAAAATTGAGAGTAGTCGGTTTTTTCTAGCCTGGCAGCCAGCCAAGGCTACGAAATTCTGTCTGTTCTGTGATTTGACACTTTTCTCTGGAGAGAAGATATTAACATGTGCCTTTCGAAAGAGTATTTGTGCAAAAATGAACACTGCACACTAATTCGGCATCCGTCCTGGGTAAGAAAATAAACTACATCCGCGTCTTGGGTAAGACGATAAACTACATCCAACAGCAAGAGCAGGAGGTTTTGAGAGAGCGTGGAACCACCTCTTAATTGCTGGTGTTCCCAGGTCCACTCTGGCCCGGGGTGGTAGCACCTATTAGGGTCCCAGCTATGGGCAAATAGTTGACTCCCAAACTGTGGTAGAAACACTATGAAAGTGTAAAAATAAGTTTTAATACTAGCAATACATTTTTGTAAAAGGTTATTACCAGCAATAAATTTTTGAAGAAAAAAAAATTATTACCAGCAATAAATTTTTGAAGAAAAAAAATTATTATCAGCAAAAAATTTTTGAAGAAAAAAAAATATTATCAGCAATAACATTTTGAAGAAAAAAAATTACCAGCAATAAATTTTTGAAGAAAAAAATAGTACCAGCGATAAAAATCTTGTCGGCATTAAATAACCCATTTAGGTCGATATGCCGTAAAATAAACCAAACTAATTCGGCATTTGAATTTGCCGATTCCGTTTTCCACGCCGATACCCGTTACACTAACTGCACATTAAAATCCTGACAAATTACTGGATCATATCCGCTTTTTAAACTACTGCGAAATGAAATTGAGTGCTATGGGAAGTAATAGGGATAGATCGTCTTTCAAAATATCTCTATTTATGTTGATTTATATTGATCTCACCTCCAGTTAGCTACGCCTTGAATTTCTTCATTGCGTTAATGACGAATTGAATCACGTGTGCTGAAAGTTTCAAACTTACTTATCAATTTTGTTGTATGATTTTCTGAAATGGTAAAATCCACCATTTTACGGATTTTTTTCCTCTTTGTTTATAATGTTTACTGATAATTTGTTTTTCATTGAATTCTTTTTTTTTTTCTTTCTTTTGTGCATTATCAGAACCATTAGATTATCATTTGCTATCGGCTGATTTAGATTGTAAAAGGTTTGCACGAAATTTTCCAATTCGCATTTATTTCGGGCGAATAATTTAAGATAGTTCCTGAAATATTTAGTCATTGGGGCGAATTACTGGATTTGTAGCTTCGTTTAAAATCTTGCATGATGCCAATAAACGGTATCTTTCTAATTACAAAAGGTAACTTCGATAAAGGTTTCCTTGAATAATGACTTTCTATGTTTATCCTTACAGTTACTGTGGTTCTGTGAATTTTCGCCCACATTCACAATTATATTATCAGAAAAAGAATGTGGGAGAAAAGGCCAATATATTGTAATGGTATAAAAACGTTGTAAAAAGTAATATATCAGTAATAAGACTATATCTATGTAATGGACATTACACTATTAGTAGTAAGACGATATCTATGTAATGGACATTACACTATCAGTAATAAGACGATATCTATGTAATGGACATTACACTATTAGTAATAAGACGATATCTATGTAATGGACATTACACTATCAGTAATAAGACGATATATATGTAATGGACATTACACTATTAGTAGTAAGACGATATCTATGTAATGGACATTACACTATCAGTAATAAGACGATATCTATGTAATGGACATTACACTATTAGTAATAAGACGATATCTATGTAATGGACATTACACTATCAGTAATAAGACGATATCTATGTAATGGACATTACACTATTAGTAGTAAGACGATATATATGTAATGGACATTACACTATCAGTAATAAGACGATATCTATGTAATGGACATTACACTATTAGTAATAAGACGATATCTATGTAATGGACATTATACTATTAGTAGTAAGACGATATATATGTAATGGACATTACACTATTAGTAGTAAGACGATATATATGTAATGGACATTATACTATTAGTAATAAGACGATATATATGTAATGGACATTACACTATTAGTAGTAAGACGATATATATGTAATGGACATTATACTATTAGTAATAAGACGATATCTATGTAATGGACATTACACTATTAGTAGTAAGACGATATATATGTAATGGACATTATACTATTAGTAATAAGACGATATCTATGTAATGGACATTACACTATTAGTAATAAGACGATATCTATGTAATGGACATTACACTATCAGTAATAAGACGATATCTATGTAATGGACATTACACTATTAGTAGTAAGACGATATATATGTAATGGACATTATACTATTAGTAATAAGACGATATCTATGTAATGGACATTACACTATTAGTAATAAGACGATATCTATGTAATGGACATTATACTATTAGTAATAAGACGATATCTATGTAATGGACATTACACTATTAGTAATAAGACGATATCTATGTAATGGACATTACACTATTAGTAGTAAGACGATATATATGTAATGGACATTACACTATTAGTAATAAGACGATATCTATGTAATGGACATTACACTATTAGTAGTAAGACGATATATATGTAATGGACATTACACTATCAGTAATAAGACGATATATATGTAATGGACATTACACTATTAGTAATAAGACGATATCTATGTAATGGACATTACACTATTAGTAATAAGACGATATCTATGTAATGGACATTACACTATTAGTAATAAGACGATATCTATGTAATGGACATTATACTATTAGTAGTAAGACGATATATATGTAATGGACATTACACTATTAGTAGTAAGACGATATATATGTAATGGACATTATACTATTAGTAATAAGACGATATCTATGTAATGGACATTACACTATTAGTAATAAGACGATATATATGTAATGGACATTACACTATCAGTAATAAGACGATATCTATGTAATGGACATTACACTATTAGTAGTAAGACGATATATATGTAATGGACATTATACTATTAGTAATAAGACGATATCTATGTAATGGACATTACACTATTAGTAATAAGACGATATCTATGTAATGGACATTATACTATTAGTAATAAGACGATATCTATGTAATGGACATTACACTATCAGTAATAAGACGATATATATGTAATGGACATTACACTATTAGTAGTAAGACGATATATATGTAATGGACATTACACTATTAGTAATAAGACGATATCTATGTAATGGACATTACACTATTAGTAGTAAGACGATATATATGTAATGGACATTACACTATCAGTAATAAGACGATATATATGTAATGGACATTACACTATTAGTAATAAGACGATATCTATGTAATGGACATTACACTATTAGTAATAAGACGATATCTATGTAATGGACATTACACTATCAGTAATAAGACGATATCTATGTAATGGACATTACACTATTAGTAATAAGACGATATATATGTAATGGACATTACACTATTAGTAGTAAGACGATATATATGTAATGGACATTATACTATTAGTAATAAGACGATATATATGTAATGGACATTACACTATTAGTAGTAAGACGATATATATGTAATGGACATTATACTATTAGTAATAAGACGATATCTATGTAATGGACATTACACTATTAGTAGTAAGACGATATATATGTAATGGACATTATACTATTAGTAATAAGACGATATCTATGTAATGGACATTACACTATTAGTAATAAGACGATATATATGTAATGGACATTACACTATTAGTAATAAGACGATATATATGTAATGGACATTACACTATTAGTAATAAGACGATATCTATGTAATGGACATTATACTATTAGTAATAAGACGATATCTATGTAATGGACATTACACTATTAGTAATAAGACGATATCTATGTAATGGACATTACACTATCAGTAATAAGACGATATCTATGTAATGGACATTACACTATTAGTAATAAGACGATATCTATGTAATGGACATTATACTATTAGTAATAAGACGATATATATGTAATGGACATTACACTATCAGTAATAAGACGATATCTATGTAATGGACATTACACTATCAGTAATAAGACGATATCTATGTAATGGACATTACACTATTAGTAATAAGACGATATCTATGTAATGGACATTACACTATTAGTAATAAGACGATATCTATGTAATGGACATTACACTATCAGTAATAAGACGATATATATGTAATGGACATTACACTATTAGTAGTAAGACGATATATATGTAATGGACATTATACTATCAGTAATAAGACGATATCTATGTAATGGACATTACACTATCAGTAATAAGACGATATCTATGTAATGGACATTACACTATCAGTAATAAGACGATATCTATGTAATGGACATTACACTATTAGTAATAAGACGATATCTATGTAATGGACATTACACTATCAGTAATAAGACGATATCTATGTAATGGACATTACACTATCAGTAATAAGACGATATCTATGTAATGGACATTACACTATTAGTAATAAGACGATATCTATGTAATGGACATTACACTATCAGTAATAAGACGATATCTATGTAATGGACATTACACTATTAGTAGTAAGACGATATCTATGTAATGGACATTACACTATTAGTAATAAGACGATATCTATGTAATGGACATTACACTATCAGTAATAAGACGATATCTATGTAATGGACATTACACTATTAGTAGTAAGACGATATATATGTAATGGACATTATACTATTAGTAATAAGACGATATCTATGTAATGGACATTACACTATTAGTAATAAGACGATATATATGTAATGGACATTACACTATCAGTAATAAGACGATATCTATGTAATGGACATTACACTATTAGTAATAAGACGATATCTATGTAATGGACATTACACTATCAGTAATAAGACGATATCTATGTAATGGACATTACACTATTAGTAATAAGACGATATCTATGTAATGGACATTACACTATTAGTAATAAGACGATATATATGTAATGGACATTACACTATCAGTAATAAGACGATATCTATGTAATGGACATTACACTATTAGTAGTAAGACGATATATATGTAATGGACATTACACTATTAGTAATAAGACGATATCTATGTAATGGACATTACACTATTAGTAATAAGACGATATATATGTAATGGACATTACACTATTAGTAATAAGACGATATCTATGTAATGGACATTACACTATCAGTAATAAGACGATATCTATGTAATGGACATTACACTATTAGTAATAAGACGATATCTATGTAATGGACATTACACTATTAGTAATAAGACGATATCTATGTAATGGACATTATACTATTAGTAATAAGACGATATCTATGTAATGGACATTACACTATCAGTAATAAGACGATATCTATGTAATGGACATTACACTATCAGTAATAAGACGATATCTATGTAATGGACATTACACTATTAGTAATAAGACGATATCTATGTAATGGACATTACACTATTAGTAATAAGACGATATCTATGTAATGGACATTACACTATTAGTAATAAGACGATATCTATGTAATGGACATTATACTATTAGTAATAAGACGATATCTATGTAATGGACATTACACTATCAGTAATAAGACGATATCTATGTAATGGACATTACACTATTAGTAGTAAGACGATATATATGTAATGGACATTACACTATTAGTAATAAGACGATATCTATGTAATGGACATTACACTATTAGTAATAAGACGATATATATGTAATGGACATTACACTATTAGTAATAAGACGATATCTATGTAATGGACATTACACTATTAGTAGTAAGACGATATCTATGTAATGGACATTACACTATCAGTAATAAGACGATATCTATGTAATGGACATTACACTATTAGTAGTAAGACGATATCTATGTAATGGACATTACACTATCAGTAATAAGACGATATCTATGTAATGGACATTACACTATTAGTAATAAGACGATATCTATGTAATGGACATTATACTATTAGTAGTAAGACGATATATATGTAATGGACATTACACTATTAGTAGTAAGACGATATATATGTAATGGACATTATACTATTAGTAATAAGACGATATATATGTAATGGACATTACACTATTAGTAGTAAGACGATATATATGTAATGGACATTATACTATTAGTAATAAGACGATATCTATGTAATGGACATTACACTATTAGTAGTAAGACGATATCTATGTAATGGACATTACACTATTAGTAGTAAGACGATATATATGTAATGGACATTACACTATTAGTAGTAAGACGATATATATGTAATGGACATTATACTATTAGTAATAAGACGATATCTATGTAATGGACATTACACTATTAGTAATAAGACGATATATATGTAATGGACATTACACTATTAGTAATAAGACGATATCTATGTAATGGACATTACACTATCAGTAATAAGACGATATCTATGTAATGGACATTACACTATTAGTAGTAAGACGATATATATGTAATGGACATTATACTATTAGTAATAAGACGATATCTATGTAATGGACATTACACTATTAGTAGTAAGACGATATCTATGTAATGGACATTACACTATCAGTAATAAGACGATATCTATGTAATGGACATTACACTATTAGTAGTAAGACGATATATATGTAATGGACATTACACTATTAGTAATAAGACGATATCTATGTAATGGACATTACACTATTAGTAATAAGACGATATCTATGTAATGGACATTACACTATTAGTAGTAAGACGATATATATGTAATGGACATTATACTATTAGTAATAAGACGATATCTATGTAATGGATATTACACTATTAGTAGTAAGACGATATATATGTAATGGACATTATACTATTAGTAATAAGACGATATCTATGTAATGGACATTACACTATTAGTAGTAAGACGATATATATGTAATGGACATTATACTATTAGTAATAAGACGATATCTATGTAATGGACATTACACTATTAGTAGTAAGACGATATCTATGTAATGGACATTACACTATTAGTAGTAAGACGATATATATGTAATGGACATTACACTATTAGTAATAAGACGATATATATGTAATGGACATTACACTATCAGTAATAAGACGATATCTATGTAATGGACATTACACTATCAGTAATAAGACGATATATATGTAATGGACATTACACTATCAGTAATAAGACGATATCTATGTAATGGACATTACACTATTAGTAATAAGACGATATCTATGTAATGGACATTACACTATTAGTAATAAGACGATATCTATGTAATGGACATTACACTATCAGTAATAAGACGATATCTATGTAATGGACATTACACTATCAGTAATAAGACGATATCTATGTAATGGACATTACACTATTAGTAATAAGACGATATCTATGTAATGGACATTACACTATTAGTAATAAGACGATATCTATGTAATGGACATTACACTATTAGTAATAAGACGATATATATGTAATGGACATTACACTATCAGTAATAAGACGATATATATGTAATGGACATTACACTATCAGTAATAAGACGATATCTATGTAATGGACATTACACTATTAGTAATAAGACGATATCTATGTAATGGACATTACACTATTAGTAATAAGACGATATCTATGTAATGGACATTACACTATTAGTAATAAGACGATATCTATGTAATGGACATTACACTATTAGTAATAAGACGATATCTATGTAATGGACATTACACTATTAGTAATAAGACGATATCTATGTAATGGACATTACACTATTAGTAATAAGACGATATATATGTAATGGACATTACACTATCAGTAATAAGACGATATATATGTAATGGACATTACACTATCAGTAATAAGACGATATCTATGTAATGGACATTACACTATTAGTAATAAGACGATATCTATGTAATGGACATTACACTATTAGTAATAAGACGATATCTATGTAATGGACATTACACTATTAGTAATAAGACGATATCTATGTAATGGACATTACACTATCAGTAATAAGACGATATCTATGTAATGGACATTACACTATTAGTAATAAGACGATATCTATGTAATGGACATTACACTATTAGTAATAAGACGATATCTATGTAATGGACATTACACTATTAGTAATAAGACGATATCTATGTAATGGACATTACACTATCAGTAATAAGACGATATCTATGTAATGGACATTACACTATCAGTAATAAGACGATATCTATGTAATGGACATTACACTATTAGTAATAAGACGATATCTATGTAATGGACATTACACTATTAGTAATAAGACGATATCTATGTAATGGACATTACACTATTAGTAATAAGACGATATATATGTAATGGACATTACACTATCAGTAATAAGACGATATATATGTAATGGACATTACACTATCAGTAATAAGACGATATCTATGTAATGGACATTACACTATTAGTAATAAGACGATATCTATGTAATGGACATTACACTATTAGTAATAAGACGATATCTATGTAATGGACATTACACTATTAGTAATAAGACGATATCTATGTAATGGACATTACACTATTAGTAATAAGACGATATATATGTAATGGACATTACACTATTAGTAATAAGACGATATATATGTAATGGACATTACACTATTAGTAATAAGACGATATATATGTAATGGACATTACACTATCAGTAATAAGACGATATCTATGTAATGGACATTACACTATTAGTAATAAGACGATATCTATGTAATGGACATTACACTATCAGTAATAAGACGATATATATGTAATGGACATTACACTATTAGTAATAAGACGATATATATGTAATGGACATTATACTATTAGTAATAAGACGATATCTATGTAATGGACATTACACTATTAGTAGTAAGACGATATCTATGTAATGGACATTACACTATCAGTAATAAGACGATATCTATGTAATGGACATTACACTATTAGTAATAAGACGATATATATGTAATGGACATTACACTATTAGTAATAAGACGATATCTATGTAATGGACATTACACTATTAGTAATAAGACGATATCTATGTAATGGACATTACACTATTAGTAGTAAGACGATATCTATGTAATGGACATTACACTATTAGTAATAAGACGATATCTATGTAATGGACATTACACTATTAGTAGTAAGACGATATATATGTAATGGACATTACACTATTAGTAATAAGACGATATCTATGTAATGGACATTACACTATTAGTAATAAGACGATATCTATGTAATGGACATTACACTATTAGTAGTAAGACGATATCTATGTAATGGACATTACACTATTAGTAATAAGACGATATCTATGTAATGGACATTACACTATTAGTAATAAGACGATATATATGTAATGGACATTACACTATTAGTAGTAAGACGATATATATGTAATGGACATTACACTATTAGTAATAAGACGATATCTATGTAATGGACATTACACTATTAGTAATAAGACGATATCTATGTAATGGACATTACACTATTAGTAGTAAGACGATATCTATGTAATGGACATTACACTATTAGTAATAAGACGATATCTATGTAATGGACATTACACTATTAGTAATAAGACGATATCTATGTAATGGACATTACACTATTAGTAATAAGACGATATATATGTAATGGACATTACACTATTAGTAATAAGACGATATCTATGTAATGGACATTACACTATCAGTAATAAGACGATATCTATGTAATGGACATTACACTATCAGTAATAAGACGATATCTATGTAATGGACATTACACTATTAGTAATAAGACGATATCTATGTAATGGACATTACACTATTAGTAATAAGACGATATCTATGTAATGGACATTACACTATTAGTAATAAGACGATATCTATGTAATGGACATTACACTATTAGTAATAAGACGATATCTATGTAATGGACATTACACTATCAGTAATAAGACGATATCTATGTAATGGACATTACACTATTAGTAATAAGACGATATATATGTAATGGACATTACACTATTAGTAATAAGACGATATCTATGTAATGGACATTACACTATTAGTAATAAGACGATATATATGTAATGGACATTACACTATCAGTAATAAGACGATATCTATGTAATGGACATTACACTATTAGTAATACACTTTTATGGGTAAGATAAATAGACTGTCAGTATACTGTCAATAATATTGGTATAAATGTCAATAAGCTATCAGTAATAAAGGTCTATGGTTTACTATTAGGTTGGTGCAAAAATAATGACGTAATAATGTCGTTTTTTGACGTTAAAAAATACGTCAAAAAACGACATTATTACGTCATTATTTTTGCACCAACCTAATATTCTTTATACGTTATGCAAAAGTATTTGATAAATTACATCACAGAAATGTTGGAACTGCATTGGTAACCTTGACATATGTCGGAAGGATATTCGAATAATTCAGAACCTACACTGGTTGCACAAATGAACTCAGTAAATCTACAATAAAAGTAATGTGTGTAAGACAAGGCTGTGTCTTTTCGCCGAAAAGTTAATCTTTACAGGAAAGCGATTCTAAGAGAATTAGAAATGAAACCAGGATTCATTATTGGCAGCCACAATCCTAACAGTATGAGATATACAGATGATAAGAGGTTGATAGTAGACACCGTAAGGTAAATGCAGCAACTCCGACAATGAAGGAAAGCGAGAAGAAAGCACTAAACATCAGTTACAAAAAAAGCAGAATGCATGGTTGTCAGTAAAAGGGTAAAACCCGAACAAGCAAATTTCAAATTGAAGATATCAAAATCAAATAAGTAAAACAATTTAAATACCTGAGAAGCGTTTTGACAGAGGACGGAAAATGCGACACTGGCATCTGAAGGAGAATTCTGAGAGCGAAAGATGCTTTCCAAACGCTAAACAAAGTATTAAGAAACTGGGAAATTTCATTTCAAGCAAAGACAAGAGTACTGAACTGTTATGAAATATCGGTCCTTCTGTATGACAGTGAAAGCTGGAGAACCCCATCACAAATGAAGAAGAGATTTAAATCAACAGAAATGTGGTTCTACAGAAAGATGCTGAGAATGAACAGTACATACGAGCAACGGCGAAGTTTTAGAGGAAACAGAAACAAAAATGACATTTATGCTTAACGTCAGAAGGAGACAGCTGAAATTTCTAGGGCACATAATGAAGAAAGAGTGCTTGGAAAATTTGACACTCACAAGACATTGAAGTGAAGAGAGACAGAGAAAACAGCGTATAGCGCGTACCTAACGAGCTTGTGTAAATGGATGGCAGAAGAGGGATTTGGAGAGAGAGCAAAAAGTCAATTTACTAAGACCTACAAACGACAGGAAATTGTAGAGGGCTGTGATCGTCAACGTCTTGAAGGGCACAGCATATAGAAGAATAATGTAATATGAAGTGAAGGTCTTTGTCCAATCATTAATAAAATATCGATATAATGTCCACTACTCAATAAATAGTACAATAACATCAATGTAAATATCAATCCACAGTCACGAAGGCCAATATACGATCTGTAATTCAATAATACAATGTAATCTCAGTAATACAATGATATCGGTTTGAAGATTCATATGCTATTAATAATACAATCATATCGGTGTAATGGCCAATATATTTTCAAGGATATAATATATGTTTAAATATCAAAGTATCAGAAATACAGTAATATGATCAGTCAATAGGTAATGCCTAATTTTATTTAATAACAATTGATTTCATAATAGAAGCAGTTGTTGCCTACCATAATGAATACAATTCTGAAGTGAAATGATTATCTCTCCATATTTCTGAGATGAGGCATTATGTACACTAATTACATTATTCGGACTATTGTCCTCAGCTTTGTTTCAATTGGATTGAGACTTTAAAAGCCTTGATCTTACTGAAGCCCCTGCCGTAAACTAGTACAGTTTTGCATTGTCCCTGCTACTATTGTCGTAAAAGTTTGTTGCCCTAATGGGTTATATCTGTTACTTAACGATACTGAAATAGGGGGCACGCGACAGAGATAGAAAAGAAAAACTGGATCCATAGGAACGTTGTCTAAACAATGAAACTACTACAACCGGCTTGTTTTCCCTCACTGTACCCAGGTACAGTCTTTATTCATATTATTTTTATTCGATATTATCTCTATTCCTTTTATTGTATTATATATTCACATTTCTTTTTACTGGAATTCGAACACACTTTGCTGATTCCATTTTATGTAAGTTTAAACCTCACGCTATCGTAACACACATACTAAAATATGTATAGGCACAAACTCACTTTTATATATATATATATATATATAAAATGTCATCCACAGACAGACTGTTTCGCTGTATCACAATTCATCAGTGCGGCTAGAAGCTAGGATCGAAACCCGACTGAATTGGTATCAGGCGGATATTCTACCACTAAGCTGTCGGCGAACGGTTGGGATGAAGGTGGATTTTTAGCATATATATATATATATATATATATATATATATATATATATATATATATATATATATATATATATATATATATATATATATATATATATATATATATATATATATATATATATATATATATATATATATATATATATATATATATATATATATATAATTTTAATTAATATTGGTATTATTAATTACTGTGTTTGATATTTTAATGTTCTTTCAGCATTTGTTAGTTATCCTTACAATTTAATTAATTAGCGTCGTAATTAAAAACACATATAAACCCAATTATATTTGCTAAATATATCAGTGAAACTTTGTTTAATAGAATTCTGGATTTAATTCTGCTAATATTCTTTTAAGAGAATGATAAAACTTTCACTCGAAAGCAGTACTAGCTACTCTGTCAATGAACTCTAAATGTTTCCTTATAGGGAAACGGCTAATATTAACATTGTCGTATATCACTCATTTCCCATCACTTGTCATATATTTAACGAACGATTAGTGAGGATGATACAATTGGTTTCCAGAAAGAAAATCATTGACGACCTTAACTATCATTATTTTATCTTCTAGCTATACTGAAGATGTATTTTTAGTTCTTGCCGATGTCGAAAGTTCTCAGATGATGTAGATTTGGTTCAGTGAATTTTCATTTAGCGGCGCCAATCTACAGGTTTTGATGAAAGGTCGTCTTTTAACATTTATAGGACTTGTGGTTTGGAGACATTATTTAGAAAATGATCTGAGAAAATCGTTTGAAATATAGATGAACAAAAACTGTCTAGTTTCTACAGCTTGTGCTGCGAATCGGACAGGATAACCTACGACCTTTTTTTAGGGAATCATTACCTAGAATTAGTGCCTACAGAGATCTAATCTGTCAATGTTGTGCTTTGTCTTACCGGACAAACAAGAACAGCGCTAATAACTACTCCGATGTTAAGAGATGACAGGTTATAAATTAAATGAAGAACTTCTTGTTCCTTAATTAACGATATTTTATTCAATACAAGACCCAAGAGCCACTCAAGATAGGGGGTTAGTAAATGAGGTTTTCGATGAACGTAAGATGAGGCAAGAAGTGCAGATTATTAGGATATGTAGGATATATAAAGATTAACCCTAGACTTGAAGAGATTAAGATTATAATGATCGGGGAAGCATTTACTCGAGAATCTGTTCCACAAAGTAGCAATTTTGGGGAAGAATTTACCCGTAGAAAACTTCCTTCTTACCAATAGAATACCGGGTAAATGGGGATGGTTCGTACTAGTGTACATGACATGGCTGGTTTTGACTACGAATTTCTGATCCTATAGAACTAAGAAGGTTTGCTTATATTTGAATACCCAGAATATTTGCCGACAGTTGAACGTTTCCAAATTTGCATATTTCAAATTCAATGTCACTTCTTAAACAATTTCATAAATATGATAAACTTGCCTGAGAAATAAGTAATTTACTTGATCCCCTCCCCCACTGAGTCAGGTTATGACACAAGGTCAGTTTTTAACGTGGGGACCCGAGTGTTTTTACACGGGCCGCTGGTCGAAGCTGGTCTTAGCTGGTCATAGCTTGTCCAAGCTGGTCAGAGCTAGTCATATCTGGTCTTGGCTTGTCATAGCAGATTCAAGCTGGTCCGAGCCGGTCCGAGCCGGTCGTAGCCGTGATACCACCAGCATAGCGACGTATCCCTGTGGCAGGTAAGCATCTTTTTTTTTTCTAAGCGTAGCTTAGATGTGGCACAAGGCCGAAAGTAAAGGTCACCGAGTGAGGATCGAATTCACTATTCAGTCGTAATTGTTCTAGCAAGACAAGCTTGCTAACCAATACACCACGTCGAGGTGCCCAAATTATGATTTTCCAAACGTAGCTTAGATGTGGTACAAGGCCGAATGTATGGAGCACCCAGTGAGGAACGAACTCACTACTCAGTCGTAATTGTTCTAGCGAGACAAGCTTGCTAACCATTACACCGCCTGGAGGTGCCCTACCTTGAAAATAAGTAGCAAATATACCAGTGATAGGTACTCGCTTCTCCTAAAAGGGTAGATTTGAAACGACCATTTTGCAACAGATATGATGTTGGTAATTTTTCGTCTGTGTGTAGCGAACTGATAAAAAAGGATACAGATTAAAATGTTTTTTTTTTGTTTGTTTGTTTTCTTGTTTTGTTTTTGACGTTAATACCTCCATTAAAGTTAGAAAGGTAGGTCTGATGTAAGATCTTCTCTGATAATTCACCCCAAAATATTAATTCGTCCCAAAATAAAAAGAATTTATGTTTACTAAAATGCACATCAAACTCTTCCAGGGCGAGGCTCTTCCATTATACTCCGGTTGGGTTGACTTTTGCGATCGCCCCAAATGTGGGCGACTCCGGTGCTCTATTTCTAAGTGTAGGGGTCTACATTCGCGCTCACCCCGATAAACAATTCAAAAACAGATTTTGTGTTTTATTTTTTTTTTTTTTGCTTTTTTTTTTATTGCAAAAATATCATCCTCACTTATGAAATGTGAATAACTCTTTTTTTCCGTAATTTTTCATTCTGAGGGCTGAAGTTGTTGCGAGGCAAGCTAAAAAAAATGGATTTAAAATTTATAATATCAAAAGAGTGCCAAAAATTTAATAAAAAAACAAACTTTGATTTAAAATTTTTAATTTCTTAGTGAATTAATTTTTACGATAAGTAACTTTATATTACTTGGGATGAATTAATAGAAATCATCCCTGTATAATGTTTATTTTTTCCAGGCACAATTAAAAGTTGAATGTTTCTAAAAACAAACAGAAATAAGATGACGGTTCAACTCACAAGTTTAATGATATAACCAAAAATATATATCGCCTGGAGAAGCTTACGAATGCAGAAATGCTGTCTATTTTCGCTTATCGAAAAAGTAAAACAAAAAAAAATTAGAATAAACGAAAAAAAATATTATAATCCCTAGTTACTTACCAAGAAAAACCGAAATCTAATACAGGATTATCAAATACATTGACACTGTCCCAACAACAGACAGAATTATTAGTTCTCTTCCGACCAAAAGAACAAAAAAGGCGCTGATCGAAGAAATCTCCGTTTAAAAATAGGAAGGAAAGGTTGAAGGGCTGATGTACTAAAATATTTCCTCGGTGCCAAATTAGAAATAATGTGGTTTATTTCCGAAATTGAAATCAGAGCTGTAGAAACAAACATTTCTCGTTGAAATCAGCCTGTAGTCAAAACGTGACAGTGAGGCGTAGCACTTACATTACAGACGTTTTTGTCTGGCTGTAGTATTTATGAATTCAGCATTTCAATAGAGCTTCTTTTCAAAGATCAATACGGGCCTCAGTATTAGAGAGGAAAGGGTCAGTTGTTCTTGCCTTAATGTTAGCTCAGTGGTGAAACACTCGACTTTGTGCATAAGTCGATCTTAGCATATGTGCTGATTCCTTTAATGGGGTTATCTTAAAAAACTTTAATATCTGTTATTTTTATTTCATTTTTTAGTGATTTGTGGAATGTTAACCTACTGAAGAAATGCTTCTGGGGCCGGTTTTCAAACGAATTCCTAAACTATAGTATTAAAATTATACGAGTAAAATATATCTAATATTATACTCACAGAATATTGTTACTTTTTTTTAAACGGTTGAAGTAAATGTTACGTTGATTATCGTGCCGTGTTACGTGTCACAGCTTCCTCATTGATACGTGTACGTCCTGGATATAACGATAAACGACGTCCGGCAGCAAGGCCTCTGATCGTAGTATTGGAAAGGTTTACAAAGCTTCGAACCACCTCTTAATTACTGTTGTTCACAGATCCACCTTTACTCGCTATGGCCAAATAGTGAACCCTACCCTCCAAATAAAGGCAAAACACTAGAAAATTAACGGTACTTGTGGCTTATCTGTTGCCAATTTTTTCACATAAAGAGGTGTTAAAAAATAAAATATATATATATATATATATAATATCCTAAAGATTCATTTTTAGCAGTCTGGAAAAAAAAACAATTAAAAAATATTTTAAATATCACATCTGACTTTATAAAAAGATCACCAATACATAAATATATTTATTACTGCAAAGAATACAATAATTTTAGCACGAGGTCAAAGGTGAAGTAGAAAGAGGCTGGTCATCGCTATCTATCCTAGTTCTAGGTTGGGCACCCCGAGGCAGTGTAATGGTTAGCAAGCTTGTCTTGCTAGCACAATTACGAATGAGTAGTGAGTTCCATCCTCACTGGGTGCCCCATACTTTCGGCCTTGTGCCACATCTAAACTATGCTTGGGAAATCGCTATCCTAGTCAATGGCACTTGACTCATTTATCCAATTACCAAAACTTATACAACACCATTCAATCCTGCATATACCACAATACCACATACTCAATGAGGACCTACAAAACACCCCATTAATACATAAGTTAAAAGGTGGCGACAGATATCTCCAAAGAACCAAAGTAACAATACATATTCAAAAAAAAATTACCAATAATACATTTTTATAGAAAAGTTGAAGACATGGCATATATTGTCAAGAAATAAAAACAATTTTCGATGATTGATCTCATTTCTTGTAAAAAGAAATAAGTTTTCACTTTTCTGCCCTTCGATGGCTAGAGACAAATCTCCAACTGCAGTATATTTATTGTGCAAATGTACACAACTATGGCACATGGGCTAAAGGGGCAAGGAGTTGAGGCTGGTCTTCACTATCTTATACCTAGATAATCCGATTCACGACCCCAAAGAAAAAATCAAGGCTAGCCCCGTTCACACAACCCAAGCTCGCTTCATTCACCCAACTTTCGCTGAAGGCTATCGAATGCAAGCGTTTTCTATCAGTTCTAATCTTTTTCTTGAGCTGATGCTCAAAGAATCCGATTAGATCCTGATGAGAAAGACGGTTGCCTCGCAAGAATTCCTCCATTCGCGTCGTCCAAATCACCATTCGAGCTGTGGCCAGTAGCGATAAAAACGCCATTCGTTTCACCCCAGAAATACGGGGGCGACACATTGTCAAACACGTATGCGCAATAAATGAACGCGAACTTTTCGGAAGCGATACGAGCAGTCAACTCGCCGGCATGGTTCCATAGGGGGCGGACCCGAGGTCAATAATAGAAGGCGTGCAAAGCCGTTTCTTCCAAGTCAAGGTCACATCGTTCAGTCTGGCAAATCCGCCAAGCCTCATATGAAGGCCTTGTCATTGAGAGATAGCCTATTCCGAACCAGTTGCCAGGTAAGCGAAAACTCAAGGTTACTGAGATAATCCGCCGTTGGCGCCCAGGACCAGGAGCGAAATTCCTCCTCCGACAAGTCGAGCCGCTCACGTAGTGCATCTTTCGCGGCCCTCTTCACTAATTCACGATAGAAGACCTTCCTGGGCCGAGAAAGGTCGCTGGACCGAGGAATGACCGTCAAGGCATCCCGACATTCGCAAAGGAAATCCGATTAATCCCGGGATTTACGATGGCGCTCAACCCGCAAGATGGAAGGACTGATAGTAAGGAAAAGGAAGGCGTCCCTTACAATCCCCGCCATAATCGAATCTCCTGTAAATACACGGCGAAGGAAAGCCAACCTCCAGGCGAGTTTGTGGGTCGCCAAGTGCGGCATTCCCAGCCTCCCATGACACAGACGTTGTGCACAGACTTCTCTGTCAAACTTATGACTGCGTAAAATGGAGGATAGCAATCGCTTGAGCGCCTTCTTATGGTTCTTACAGAGAGGAAGTGCAGACAAGCGGTAAAGGACAATAGGAAAGAAGTAAGTGGCACACGCCTCCGCCCTGCTCTTCATGGACAACCTCCTTCGGCGCCAAGTCTCACTGGCCGCGCCGACCTTCGCCTGTATTTCTGACCAATTTTTCTCCAACTAGAGGTCGAGTCCAAACCATACTCCAAGAATGCGGACAGGACCGTCCGTCCAACCACAGGGCTCCAGAAGATCGACCCCCTTCCACGCACCGAACCGCAAGCGGGAAGACTTTTCTCGGTTAATCTTGGCCCCTGTCACCTTTTCGTACCGATCAAGCGCCCTCAGTACCACCTCGGTGTCGCTGTGGGACGACACAAAAGTAGATACGTCATAGGCGTACGCAGAAACCCTGGCTAGAGCCCCTCCAGAGACAGCCAAATGTCCAACTGCAAACCAACACACAGTATTTACTACTGTATTTATGTCAATGAGGACCTCCCAATTACCGTGGTGGGTATGCTACAACGCACACACACACACACACACACACACACATATATATATATATATATATATATATATATATATATATATATATATATATATATATATATTTATATATATATATATGTTAAAATTTGGAATAAAGATTGGTTATATTTGAGTGGAACATAACCTGTCTATTTTTAATTGAAAAATAGATTTTATCATTAATCATTTAGGAATGAGATACCTACTATCTGATGGACGAATAACCTATGTGGTTTTGCTTTGAGAGAGTCAATGATGATTTACCTAGAACTAATAACCCCCTAGAAGAATATCATAGGGTTTTTTTTTTTGCAGCAAATGTCATCCCACAATATGGAAATTCTTAGAGGCTCTTAAAAGAGAACAGGACTTGCTAGAAATTCATATTTTGTAAGATTATTTGGTAGAATAAAAACGGCAGAACAGGATAATTTAATCGTGAATTATCGTTCTTTTGAATTAATTAAAAACTTTTTAATTTTCATATTTAGATTGCGGCATTAAATAACCCATAGAAGTGTTGATATATCACTTAAAAAAAAAACAACCAGACCAAACCAAATACAGTCGGAATCCAATCATTGAAATAGCTATGAGTCACTTCATCGATACATCGCATTTGTGATACATGTCTGAGTCATCACATTTGCCTAAATACTTGCCTCTTTGATACGTGGATTACGACCACATCACGTTCAAACACCGGTTCCCGTAGGATCACCGACGTCAAGCAACATTGAACTTGGTCAGTATGTAGATGGGCAACAGTTTAGCGTCCGTCTAAGATATTATTACAGTTAGATTCACGTTAGGAATATTCGTTCCATATCACGTGGCGTCCGCATCTCGCGACGGACGCTACTTGTAAACAAACAGTTATTTCTGAAGAAAGATTGAGGCCAATCTGAAATATCAAATATATATATACAAATAAATAAATACTTCCATAAAAGAACATTATTATTTTTTTAATTTGCAACTTTTTCTCTATATACATATTAAGAAAGTATACGTGGCTTCTCATTATGCTATTTGGACCCTACTTAGACGGCAAAAATCTCCACGATAGAAGAAAACTAGAAAAAATTTTCTACAAACTGGCACAGATACACTCTGATGTTATATTTCTCGGACTTTGCAAGAAAATGGACTTAATATTAGGTTGGTGCAAAAATAATCACGTAATAATGTCGTTTTTTGACGTATTTTTAACGTCAAAAAAACGACATTATTACGTCATTATTTTTGCACCAACCTAATACCAAAAGGATTCCGATTTAAATACAATTTCCAACATAGTTTTATTACATTGCATAAACAAAAAGCCCAACATATATACAACAGAACCTCCACGCAATTCAGAAATCTTGCGCACAACACTGTTTACATTAAAAAATCCTTTTACATGAACTTATCTAAAAAAATCAGTCATTCTCTCTACCTAACACTTTCTCCTTTTCAATACTTTCAAGTAAAAAAAAAACACTCAATGTCCTGTACCAAAAAAAAAACTGACACAGTGTATATTTTTGAATAACCAAAAACTCAATAAACTAATTGCAGAGGACCTCATTTTACTACACATAACTTACCTGAATAACTATTTAATACAACAGATTCCACGAAGATCTCATTATGTTCATTACACCCATACTACCTCTGCTGACAACCACATCGCTAACCTATCTAAATATACTCTCACCCAAGGAGAAACCTCTTTATTAAATAAAGGATTATCATTCTGCCCCTCACAACCACTAAACCCTCTAAACCTTTGCTACGATATGGAAAAATACCTTCGAAGACTGAGACTAAAAGAATATTTCTCAGACAACAAATCTACCTCTAATACAGAAAACAGCGCTAACCAATCATGCTCCAAACTTCCTCCTACGAAGAATAACACTCTATGGACCCCACCAAGCGGACGTAACCAACACTTGGATCAATATGCCAACAAAGCCAGGCATCACACGGATAACTTCTTAAAAACCAAAGGACACCAGATAAAAAAAATACACCTTATCCAAAATAGAACACCTAGCCATCTATACTCTTAAAAACAACCGAGACATAATTATCGTACCAGCTGACAAGGTCGGAGCTATAACCATCTTAGACACTAACAACTACATTAAAGAAGCAGAATCACAACTTCAAAATAACAGATTCTATGTACCCTTACGTCTAGACCCAACTAGCACATTCAAAACAGAATTATCACTTCTCACTCAGAACCTAAACCACAACATAAAAAATACCATAAAATCTTTTATTCCTGAGAACCCTGAAACAGCAACATTCTACACTATCCCAAAACTACATAAACTCCCCAAAATCCTTTCAGAAAAACACCCTAACACTTTTTCATCCAACCCACATCAAATTACACAATCAAATAATGAAGAGAACACCTATGAAATTTCATAATCCCTTAAAATCATATTACCTGGTAGACCCATAATATCAGGTATTGGTACCCTCACAGAACTTATATCTGGGTACATAGACAATATCCTAAAACCTTTATTGCCTGACTTACCTAGTTATATTAGAGACACTACTGATTTTCTCAACAAATTAAAAAACATTAACTTAGTCCACCATGATACAATCCTAGTAACGAT
>OZ010573.1:54710381-54805381 GCA_963932145.1 Acanthosepion lycidas
CTGATGGATGATGAGAATACTATGGACCGAACAACGACGAAGTTTTAGAGAAAATGGAAACAAAAACGACACTTATACTTAACATCAGATAGTGACACTTGAGGTTTCAGTAGCACATGATGAGGAAAGAAGGCTTGGAAAAGTTGATACCCACAGGAAAGATTGAAGGCAACATGGACAGGGGAAAACAACACGCAACTTACCTAGCGTGTTTGTACAAGTAGATGACAGTACATGATATATAAGAAATAACAAAAAACAACATTTACAAAATAGAGGAAAATGTGGAGAGCTATAATCACCAACGTCCAGAAGGAATACGGCACAAAGAAATATATATATGTATGTTATGTAATGCGAAAATTTTCAGCGTAAATTTATATTATGTTCGTTTAAAAAATAAAACTGAATTTAAGAAAATAAGAAAAAATTTTTTTTTTTAACAGCACTAGAAATTACAACCATATGGGCTACCTGGTCATTCAGACGCCAAACAACAAACGTTATTCTGCGAAAAGCTTTTAAAGTCGGCCCCTCAGTAAATAAAGGTCAATACGGCTCAACGGCACGCCAGGCTTTCACGGGTGAATGCGATCGACCCAGTGCTATTTCTAATTAGGCCGGGAATCTGATCCGCTAAATAAATAAATGACGGACTTCCGATTCGAGACGATTCGGAAGAAATCTGGTCTTTTCTAGAAGAACCTACGTGATTCTAGAATCCTCTCGGGCCGAAACTGGAAGCGTTCCACCACACAAAAAGGCGAAATATAAACGGAAGAGTTTTGGTATGAATTGGGAGACAGCAGAGTTTGCTGGCTAGTCTCGTGGAGGCTGTTAAGCTGTGAGGGAGGAGATTGTAAGCGAAACGTACGAACTGACACGTGGGTCGGCCGGTTGCTGAAGGAATTAAGATGTCACCCCTGTAGAGATCAGTTTAATAACTTGCCGCTAGGACCGCCAATAGTCGTCTTTCTCTCTCACACAAGTGGAAAAATAAATCAGGGAGAAATCAGTCGAGGTCTTCAACAAATTTGCGTTTGCGTGATTTTTTTGGGGGGGTTATAAGATGCAACAACGGAATTTAGTGCAGTCCCAAGCAACCACATCCCACATCAAGTTCTAGAGCAATGCGTGTCATTGTTTCATGTTTGTATGTAAACTATTTTCAGATAGAGTATATCTGTAAAGAAACAAACAAAAGTAGACGAGAAAAAGAGGAAAACTATTTATATCCGACGTGTTTCGTCCTCTGATGAACTTTATCAAAGGTAAAGTAAAGATTTATTTTGTTACACGTTTATACGCAAAAGCCTGGGAAAAAAAACAATGATATTTTGGCTTCACGTTCAACAAAATAAATCTTACATAACCTTGATAAAGTCACTCAGATGACGAAACGCGTTGACTCGGAATAGATTTTCTTTTTATTCATATCTACAGGCTGCGATAAATAAATTATCTCAACTATGCAAAAATGAAAATACTCATTTTAACAGATATATTTACCAAAATTACACTAGGATATCTTGACATACTAAAGAGTAAACTTATTCAATAAAATCGCCTTTGCTTTCAACTACCACCCCAAGACGACTTTGAGATCTACTGCAACTCTTCTAGATGGTTTCCCTGTTTAAGTTGGTGAATGCTGCCATAATCCTTGCCTTCCATTTATCTTTGGTGTTACAAGAAGTTTTGTTGGTCTCTCGCTCAACTGCGTCCCGCATATAATAATCAAGTAGAATGCAGCCTGGGGAGTTAGATGGCCAGATTTAAGGGGTAATGTGGTCACAGAAATTATGACAGCCATGACTGGGTTTTCCTGCTTGTGTGGCATGGTGCAGAATTTTGTTGCCAGACATAGGGTCTTCCAGCAGCCACCCTACTCAAAGTACTTGACGTAGGCCTCCATGTTGAGTCTGAGCCCCTCACCAACAAATTCTGGAGTTCTTTGCTTATCAGAACGATCTGAGTATGTTTTCGAACTGACTTACCTTCGTAATCAGAATTAGATTCTTTGCGAATGCTCTGCACTGTCCTCAGATTGACACCCAAGCACTCTGAAGTATTCGTAATGGTGCTTCCGGTGCGAATGGCAAATAGTACAGCATATCGTTTCAAAATTTCTGGCGAAGTAAATTGTCATGGTGTTCTTTTTCTCACAGACGTTGCCCAAGTGATCCTGATGTGCAGTCGAAAAATCAAAAACATGCGTGAAATTAAAAATATAAAATGGCAACAATTTACCCATTAAACCTTATATATACAGGGTGCGGCTGGTATTTGAGGACATATTTTATGGATTAGTAAAAAAAAAAAAAAAAACTTGCTGAAAAATTGAATATAATTATATTTGATTACAAACAAGGAAACATGAAATGTAGCTATTATTTAATTTTCATCAACAAAACTACCACTAGCATCAATAACTGCCTCTACACGAGGTCGAAATCAGCGGCAAGCTCTGATTAATTTGTCCTTATTTATATCAGACATTACTCAAGCTATTGCAGCTTTAAGAGAGTCTTTGGTGTTATGAGGCTGTTTATTAACCTCCTTCCCAACAACGCTCCAAACATAATAGTCTAGTGGATTAAGATCTGGAGAGTTAGGAGGCCAAATGTTGGGTGTGATGTGGTCGTACAAATGGTCAGCCACCAATTCTTGTGTTCGTAGAACCTTGTGGGATGGAGTTGAGTCTTGCTCGAATATGTAAAGCATGCCGTTGCATATGTTGTCAAGCCCTGGATGACGGTTCCGTATGGAATACAGGTTCATTTTCTGTCGGAGGACGCATATTTTCCATGAAAATTTCTCGGGGATTCAGACCGGTAAATATCGTTAATACTGGTTATTATAAACAAAGCATTTACTTAAATATTTGTATCTATAAAAAGAGCGTATAAACATAATAAATGTCTTAAAATAATTGTCAGGCTTCGTGCATTTCATAATGTGTGAATATTATTGTAAAAGAATGCAAAATATTAAAAAAAAAAACAACCTAGATTCATGAGAAGATTGCACATCTAATCGCAGCATATATCAAAATAATTTCCATTAAAATTGAAGGATGGATATGTGGTGTAGTTTAAGGGATAAAGGCTCGGAATTCGAACTTGGAGAACCGAGTTCGAATTCCAGTCTGATTTATTACATTTACTTAAGCGTAAATACTCTTTGAGAAAGGTTTGAAACCTGCTCTTCTCCTGCCACCTATGGGTTGAATAACATGAGAGATTGGGTCTTATAGCGTCGGTTGACAACAAGTCTACCGCAGAAAGGAAACGGCAACCTACTTCGGGAATATCTTCTGCCTAGTTAGTGACGAATCGAAAGGGACATGATCGCCCAATCGTGTATCAGGTATAGAACTTAACTGATTTAGTGGACGAAAAAGGATATCAGTCATGTTTTGCATATAAGTTGGAATTGGTGATGATCTATGGGCATCTTTTGCCAATTCTGTTTTAACAGTTTTCGCAATTATTGCAATGTGATACTTAAATTTATTTGAACAAATCTATAAACGTAGGAAGTCCTTACGGGCATATGGTCACAACAATGGGCCAATAACATGTGCGATGACGTGATTTTTACAGATTATTAATATTTTGTTTCAGGTTAATGTACATATTTTTCATAATGTTGGGTCTATTTTTGTTATGTATTATTTTGGTGTAGTTTATCAGCAACTGCCTCGCGTTACTAACTTCCTTGTTTATACTTATTAATGTGCTGCTTGATAGAACTTTGTCGCGATGAATTGCACATTAATCTTCGGGAAATTGTAGTTGTTGTGTAAACTAAGCTTAGATACAGTCATTATAAAAGTTTTGTAATTTTTGAAGATTAACAGCTGCGGTTTTTGCGAAGGATAATTAGTTTGTGCGCATACGCGCGCGTGTGTGTGTGTGTGTGTGTTGTTTGTTGTTTTTTTTTTCTATTGTTGTACATCGTCCAATCTTGACATTTGAAATCTTGTGGGTTTGTTTTTTTCATGCAAATAAACTGAGTGCCTGTGGCATTTCGTTTTGTCACGATGTACAACAATATAAAAAAACATGCATCCCCGCACAAATATTGGTATGGCAATATAGATATTTATTGGTATATGAATAGCGGAATGGATAAAAAATAAAGTAACGTGTTTGGTTTCAAGAAATAATTTTTGACGCTAATAACGATTTTCTTGACGGGATCAGTTTTATATTAAAAAATAGGGAGAGAGAGAGAGAGAGACAAATTACAACTCCGGCTACAGTTACATCTAAACGTTAAAAATATAGAGGTCTCAGTGTTAACCCCAAACAAACTTTACCTACTATTCTCCATAAACGAAATTCTAATGTTTCGTACTCAGACTCCTAAGAGTCTACTTCAACTGTATCTGTTTATATTTCTCAGATAACGTATTATAATTATTTACATTATTAACATTGTTAGGACTGCTGTCCTCACATGGAGACATTTACTAGGGCTTCAGTTCAAAATGTCAATCACCTGAAGAAGGCCGCCTCGTCCCGGCCGAAACGTCGTGAATATGGCAACAAAGATGAGCAATGTAAATAATCTAAATACTTCAACTGTATTTTCTTGGTATCAGGATTCTAATATTTTTTTTCATTTATAAATCATGAACAGTGACAAACCGAAGAAATGAGTCGGCCAAAAATCGATTTGCTTAATTCTTACTAAATTTTTGTTGTAGCTTTAAGAAGATTACAAATAAACAAAGGTGGTACTCAAGTGAAAGGTACGGCAACACGGGCGTAGATGAAAAAGAGATTTTTATTGTAAAAGAGAATACACTACTGGAATACAGGGAATTGGTTAGCCAGCTAGTAATTCCTGAAGCAAGGATATTTAATTTACCACCCCGCGAAGAAGGTTGTGGCACAAGGTCGTTTTTTTAATGCGGAGTAAAACCTAGCCAGTCAGCTCGGGCAAAAATTCCCCGTACACCTCGTATACACGGGGTCGGGTAGCTGTCTACCACCCCAGACGAGACTCTGCCAACCGGCATAGCTTCGTCTGGGTTCCTTTCTGTCCGAAGGCAGTGAGTTCGACTAGCACAGCTGGACACGAATCTCCAGCTAATTGCCGAAGCAAGATCGCCAGGTATACCCTGTGCTTAATATATATATCTACTGATGCAGTCACTACACATAGGCGATAAGGAGTGTGGGACATAGCATTACAGCGGTTTTAAATATTCGACAGTGGACTATCAGGAGCAACAGCTGTGGCCATTCAAGGATGTAATCCAAATTACCGTATTCACCAGAATATAGTTCGAGGAGCAATCTTCTTTGTTTGCTGTGTCCCCTCACTATCATGACTCTCAACAACTTCCTGTCTCTTGTCACACTTATACACTTTGTCTTTCTGTTATTTCTCCCAAATCCTGTTCCGTCATCATTTACTGAAGCTAAGTAGGTTATGTGTTGTTTTCCTCCGTACCTCTTGCCTTCTCTGACCCGTGAGTATCAGATTTTGTTGTGGCCTTTTTACGGCCAGAAATAAAGAGACAAAGGGAGGAATTGAGTTAAATATATTAACAGAAACAGTAATGCAAACATATACAAACGTGAGTGTTACAGCAAGAATGTTCGGTCCGACTCTCAGAGCTGACTGCTGGAAACTTCCCTTTCTGAAAGGCAGTACCTGCTCCTATTTATAGCTGAGAAAGTCCTTGTGTGCGTGGGGAAATTACCATAACATATTTTCCAAGCCTTCCTTCCTTCATTATATGCCCCAGAAATCTCAACACTCTCTTCCCGATGTTAAGTTTGTTTTCTTTTTGCTTCTATTTTCTGGAAAACTTCGTCGTTGCTCACATATTCAGTGCGCGGTATCTTCATCATCCTTCCGTGGTACGATATTTCTGTTGCTTCAAGTCTCTTCTTTGTCTTTGACGAGAGTATCCAGCACTCACTGCCATGCAAGAGGATAGATATCACATAACTGTTTAGTAATCTTTTTCCTTGTTTCTAGCGAAGTTTTTCTATATCTTAATACTCTGCTTAGCTTTTAGAATGCTTCTTTAGCAATCCTATAACGCCTTCTGATTTCAGTCTCACACTTTCTTTCTTTGCGTAACACTAGCCAGATATTTAATATTTCCGCATTGGTTGTATTCTGATTTGTAATTCGCACTTTGCGCTCATCCTTTTACTAACAACCTTCGCATTCTGTCAGTTGATATAGTATCCTTTCTTCTCGCTTCTCATTACTAACTTCTGTAACTTTCTTTCCGTGTTTGCTATCAGCACTTATCTGCATACCTTATGTAGTTAAGATAGTGGTTGCCAATAATGAATCCTGGTAGACTTCTACTAATCCCAGAATCACATAATCTGAATAAGTCCGGTGAGAAGACACCTCATTGTCTTACACCCCTTTCTAATTTTGTATATCTGCTGAACTCATTTTCTACCCGTATGCAGGCTATTTGCTGCCAGTATAGGTTCTTGAATATTCTTATATCTTCCCAAATATATCAAGGTTGCTAAGCAGTTACAGATCTGAGCATAAATATAGCGTTCCTTTTTCAGTGTCTTTCACGAACCCGTACTGTTCTTGTCCCATTTTCGGTGTCTTATTCTTTGGCATGCTCTATTCATAAGAATTTGGATGATCAGGTTCGTAATATGGCTCATTAATCTGATTAGTTTTCACCTGAATTCTTTGGCAGTGCTATGAAAATGGATCTATTTATGTCTTCTGGTATATCCTTACTGTTGCAGATTTAATTTATTATTTCTGTGATCTTGTCTTTGTTGAAATCATCTAAAGTCTCCAGCATCCGTCTGGCTTTGTTTCTGTTCAATTTGCTTCCATTTCCAATTCTATCCCGCTGTACAGGTTGAAAAAGTCCAGTCAGAAGATACCTATTGAAAATAGGTTATACAATAATTTGCAGGAACAAAATGACCAAATAGTCTACGCCTGAAAGTATATATTAAAAAGTATGTAAATTTATTTGCAGAGCTTCCGTAAGCATTTTCGGGATTTTACTTTTTTTTTTATTTTTTACGTGTTTTATTTATTTTGTTCATCTCAGTAAATTATCGTTTTTTCCCCATTTTTTTTCTGTTACGCTGTTTAAGAAGAAATATAAGAAATATTTTTTCAATGTTTTTTTTATATTTGCAACCTATTACGATATGAATATAATCTATCAGTGTAACCCGGATATAAGATACCCGGATATAAGAGAATCTCGGATATAAGAGAGATTTTCTCTGGTCCCATATTAGAGCTATACTTACCTAAACAAAATACACCAAACCCGGATATAAGATAAACCCGGGTATAAGAGACTTCTTCTCCGGTCCCGACAACTCTCTTATATCCGGGTTACACTGTATTTGTTTATACGTTCATTCCATTTAATATTTATGGTGGGTAGGATCTTTTGCATTCACATTTTGTATCATTTTCTTTTTGGCGTTGTTTTTATGTGAGCTTTCACGATATTTGGCTTTGCATAAACAAGCAGTTGACAAACAAAATAAACTTCCCATGCGAAAATGGATTTCGAAATATTTTTCTGACTTTATTTAAAGCTGGTAAAAAGCAATAAATAAACTGTGTAGGAATAATGAGTTTACGTAATTATTTCATTATTTTCAGGATTTTGTTCGTTTCTTTTATAATTTTACTAAAGGAATTATGAGTTTTTTTTTTTTTGTTTTTTTTTGCTTCGTTCCTTCTTTGCATCAAAACACAGAATTATCTGACACTTTGGTTCGAATTCCACTTCTTTCAGAATTGATGTTTTTCCGGACTGTTTTGGAGTCTTCATTAAAAACAGATTATTGTAATCCTTGTGTCATTCTTTCCAATTTTCCGCAATGTTTTGTAGCTTTGTTTTTTGCAATTTAAATAACAGTAAAAAATAAACATCTGCAATATTGAATATCGGAAGTGTGTTGGACTGTTTGAACCCATATCAAAATAATGATCATGATTATTCATGACAATTTTTTTTTATATCCTGTGAAAAACATCAAGTGTAAGAATAGTTACAGAATTGAAGAAAAACAAAAGGAAAAAAAGAAAAAAAATTTAGTTTTCTCCTATTTTCTTCACGTTTTTTTTTTTTTTTTTGCAAACTTCTCTTGATTTCGAGTTTTGTTAGAATTTGGAAAACTCCAAATCACTTTTTATGCATTTCAGTTTTACGCCTGATGGATCGATTTTCAGACTTTTATTTTTACCTTATTTTTGGTTGAATTTAAAGCAAAATATTCCTTCACACCCTGAAATAAAACACATTATTTTCAATTTTATTTAACAATAGCAAATACTCTACGTAAATAATGCATCTTATTTTATACAGGGGGTTTATTTTATCGGCCTTCTGCTTTTTACAATAACGCTTTCATTATCTTTCTCAAAAGGCCATGTAACTTTACATAATTAAGAGACGTTCATAAAAGCTCTTATGCACGCACGATATATATATATATATATATATATATATATATATATATATATATATATATATATATATATATGAAGAAATATAATGTGCTATATTTATGGGATAAAGTGCTCAATATCAGAGATAGAGCGTATGTAAATATAAAAATGAACATTGAAGTCAACACTTAGAGGCGACAGGGTGTTTCATGCTAAACTCGTGGTCTGACGATTGCGTCTAGCATGAATCAGCCTGTCGCCTCTAACTTCAATGTTCACTTATATATATATGTGCGTGTGTGTGTGAGAGAGAGAGAGAGAGCGCCAGAGAGATTTAAAAGTCATTTTTAGGTGGATACGCGTGTTACATCTACCGTCCGGAGCGCCTCAGAAAACTTAATCAAGAAAATGTACTCTGGCAGGGTTCGAACTTGCGACCTCCTTTGTCGGAAAAAATCTATCATCTAAACCGGTCCAGAATTCCACGGATGCAATCTTGTGCGCAAAGAAATTCCAAGACAAGTTCATGAAAATTAATTTGCGTTAAGTTTTTCTTAATTTGAAAAAGGAATTTGTTACAGTCAACATGATTGCTTCATGAGAAATATTGAGAAATCTTGGTTGCCCAAAAATTGTTCTAATGATGGCGCGAAAGCGTGAGTAAAGATTTGTATTAAGATGCCGGATCTATTTGCAATCAAGAATTGAGTGAAGCAAGGAGACATTCCTGCTTCTCTCCTATTTCCTCTCTGCGTTACAATTGTCTTTTACATAGCCTTTAAAGACTGGGATGATGGCGTATGCATACGTAATCGTATCTCTAGGAATCTAATTAATATCAGGAGAAAGTCGGACAAGACGATGATATCTCTTAACCTTATATGAGATATTCTATGCAGAACGTTGCGATTATGTGGCTCATACTGAGGATGATATACAACGCCTAATGCATGCTTTCGCCGCTGATTGCACTATTCTGAGACTTACGATAATGAAAACAACTAAAAACAGTTTTTGTAGTTATTCCCATGCAAATTGGAATCAACACAAGGAATTATTTTCACGTTTCTCTATTTTGCTTTTTGGGGCTTTCATACTTAAGTAGGCATGATGGAGTAAAGAAATTGAAGAGCCGAGTTCGAATTCCAGTCAGATCCATTACATTCACTTACGTGCTAATATCTGCCTCGTCAGCCATGTATCGAAAGATACATGATCGCCTAAGCGCGTATCACGCATGGCACATAACTTACTGATACTTAATGCAGTCATTATTTTTTTAGAACAGAATCATTTATTTAATCCAGGAATGAAGATTGTTCTCATTCGGTCCGATTTCCATGCTAAGGGGAGATAACTCGTATCAGATACGGGAGATAATTCTTACCAGTTATTACTCACCAGTCTTATTCAAGTTTGTGTGACTTGTCCATTCCTTCTACTGAACCAGAGTACGTGGATTTTCAGCGCTACTGTACTCAATGATTGAACTCAAAACTGCCAGGATGCCACGTGTGTTACGAGCAGCATTTTAATCCACTAAGGCAATTCTAAAACTACGGTGCATGTAAGTTCGTTCAGATTAAAATAAACTGCGTATCTTAGTTATTAATATCACTTCATCTTCTGAGTTCAGTTCAGTCTCTCCTGAGAGGAGAAATAACCTTTGTACCACATCACATGCTCAACTTGCCAAAGGACTGCTCAGTAAGAGGCTTTCATTTGATCGCAGCTGCTCACACCTGGATTAACAATGACTAAGCTTTCTTATATTCCTCACATGTCTCTTCTGTTCACTGCCTCCGTCTGTTGCTATTCTGTGATCTAATATCTTCAAAGTTCTTGGCTGAAACGTACACTGTTATACACTGCGTAGATCGATCCACAATGTCATGGTGCTCCATACTGACACGACAGTCAAATCGTTTAAACGGCCAAATGCAATTAGCGCTGCTGAGGCAAATAAATCGAAATTTAATTCCTTTCTCATTTACTACAGACGGCGGCAAGGGGATTTTTTTTTTAGCTTAATGAGGAGGAGAAAAAAATTTGTTTTACATATTTATTTTACATAACACGAGGAGACCGTCCTGGGTATGACGATAAACTACATCCGCGTCCTAGATAAAACGATAAACTACGTCCAACAGCAAGGCTTCTGATCAGGAGGTTTTGAGGAGCGTGGAACCCCCTCTCAATTGCTGGTATTCTCAGGTCCACCCTGACCGGGGGTGGGGTAGCACCTTTTAGGTTCTCAGCTATGGGTAAATTGTTAACCCTCAAACTGGGGTCAAAACACTATGAAAGTGTACAAATAGGTTTTAATACCAGTAATACTTTGCAAAAAATTATTACCAACAATACATTATTATTAGCAATACATTTTTGCAAAAAAATTACCACGAATACATTTTTGAAAACAATTTTCAGCAATGAAAATCTTGTCGGCATTAAATAAACCATTATGGTTCATGTGCTGTAAAACAAACCTGCTATACTTTTTTTTTTTTTTAAATTACCTGTTATACATTTCTAAAAAAAAATATTACTAGCAATAGATTTTTGAAGAAAAGATATGACCAGAAATAAAAATTGTCGGGATTAAATAACCCACTGAGGTTGGTATGCTATAAAACAAAACGAACCAAACTAAACTAACACAGGTTATATATATATATATATATATATATATATATATATATATATATATATATATATATATGTATTAAAAAGAAGAGAAGAGAGGTGCCGTAAACGTTTTTGGTTTTAATGTGGATTTATTTAGAAAAAAATATTATGCTTTGTTTTACATAATGTTACTACACGTGTTTCTGGTCTCGTGACCGTCTTCAGGTAAAAGCGGAGATTTCCACATATTATTAAAAATAATTAATTTTTTCTTTTGTTTTTCAATGTTAAATATTCTCGATATGAGACATTTTCTGTGTTAGTAACCAGAGACCAGAAATACGTGTAGTAACATTATGTAAAACAAAGCATAATATTTTTTCCTAAATAAATCCACATTACAACCAAAAACGTTTACGGCACCTCTCTTCTCTTCTTTTTAATATACATACTTTTCTTTCGTTGGAACCACTACAACCTCTTTCTTTTATTTATATATATATATATATATATATATATATATATATATATATATATATATATATATATAGTTTATACGTTATTTTTATAGATATAATTTATTAAAGTAAATGATTTGTCTTTTTAATTACACAGTATTAATTGCATTTAACATTCCAGAATTTTCGTCGAAAATATGTGCTTCTCCAACAGGAATCAAACCTGTAACCTCAATGGGAACCATCATTTGATCTGATGTGCTGTTAACCATTCAGCCATAAATAAGTTTATAAGCAGTAATTCGGACTTTGCTAACCAGACATTCAGGCCGTTAAAAATATAATACCGTTAAAAATATAATACCGTTTAATTAAAAATAGAGAGCATTTATTAAATAATATCTATAAAAATAACGTATAAATGAAAAATAGATTAAATCCGGCAATTATTTTAATATATTTCAGAATACATACATACATACATACATATATATATATATATATATATATATATATATATATATATATATATATATATTAAATTACAAAATCTTCGTCTTCTCCTTCATCTTTCCTCATCGCTAAATACTGGAGAGTTTTTTTTTAAACTGGGATTAATTTAAAGTCCAGAGAACATTAAGAGTCTCAATGCGAGAAATATCAATTCTTATATTTATTTCCAAAGAGAGGTATGCAATTCACTCCGATGAGAAGACACCTAATGTAAGGCTGGATGTACATAGTTGAAAAGCCTTTTCCACTTTATCTTAGTTTTGCTATTATGAGTTTATACGCGAGAATGATTATTATATGATAATGATAACAATTATAAAGAAATGAATACATGTAAATAATGGAGATTAATATTTCTCTTAAAGATGAGCGTCATTTAAGGAAAAAAAGAAAAAAACAGTTCCATAAGTTTTAGATATAATTATTGGATTAATTGCTCTTACTAACTAATTACTGAAAATGACGGAAAATTTCAAGTTGATTACGTTCACTATCATGTTACTTACGTTCCAGTTGCATTCCAATTACGCTGGCTTCGTGTTATTTGTTTTGACGAGTTGCTTATCAGTACAACTGTTTTTCTCGAGAAAAGCGACGTATGTACAAAGATTTGTATTTTAATAATCTTATACGTGTTTGCAATTTTTAACTATAATTTAATAAAGAGAGATATACCACCAAGATATTTCTCTTTTCTTAAATCGTGCACTTTTGTAAGTGTTGGAATAATAATAATAATAATAATAATAATAATAATAATAATAATAATAATAATAATAATAATAATGAAAAAGAAAAAAGTAAAAGATAAAAAAATGTCTCCAAATAAATATACCATTAATAAGAAACTATATCTATTCATATGCATAGTAATGAAAAAGGTAGCGAAAGCAATGTAACATTTAAGTATGTATGCAAAGAAAGTTTGCATCCTAGTAACACGTTATTAAATAAATCTTTTTTAGTGCTTATTTTAATAAAAACTAGCAGTAGAGCCCGGCGTTGCCCGGGGATGTAACAGTAAGAGATAGATCAAGTATCGACCATCATAAAGACTGAAAAATAAAAAGGACAAAGATTATTGTTTAAGGTTGACGGACATGGATGTCTTAATTAGTTTTTTTGTTTTTGTTTTTGTTTTTGTTTTGATTTTACAAATTGGTCAAATCCAAACTCAAGCAAAAACATTGTTTTCAATCGTTATGAGTCTATCGATTGAATAGAATTTTATTATAAACAATTGTCTTGTAAATAGAATTTTTAAAACATTCTGAATGTAAAAATAATGAAAAAAGTGTGCAAGACAATAAGAAACACTACCTGCCAAAAAAAGTGAAGTTTTCTTGAAATCGGTTGAAAAATGTAGGAAATCCGATCCCATATATAAACGAACACACACACACACATCATGGGTTTTATAATAAGTATAACTCGATATGAGTTGTCCCCCTTTCATTCCGCGAGAGCGATGCCTCTTAATCGTGTTTTCAAATTGATTTCGTGCAAAAAAAATTGTTTTTTTTTCAATTTTTGACGCTGTCAGAACCACCGCATGGTAATTTTACATAGTCCTGTGAAGTTTTGTTGAAATCGGTTGAAAAATGTAGGAAATCCGATCCAATATATAAACGTACAGACACACACACACACACAACCTGGGTTTTATAATAAGTATGATTATAATCCGTAAGGCCTTTTTTCGTCCTAAATTATAGGTATTTGAGAATGTAATTAATTTCTACATTCCAGTGGCAGTGTAGTGAATTGAGAGAAGAGGCTGGACAGATATAGGTACCATTTTTTATTCCATGATTAGGTAAATCGAAAATCTGCTACGTACTAAGTTAATTAAAATTGGCCTACATTTATTTTTGTGATTGGCACCGAATTTCACTCCAGATTTGCCAGTCATTACCGATACACCTTATCTGACCGACTAGAATAATTGTAACGCAAGCGATTATGTAACCTTCTGTATCCGGAAGAATGCAAGTTGTATCGATGATAATGCGTGTAACATATTGCTATATTGCATATATAATTGCCTCGCAAAGCATTTTCTTCTTTCATGTTGAGTAATGCGTGTAATTATTGTAATTTCTATACATATATACATCTCTCTCTCTCTCTCTATATATATATATATATATATATATATATATATATATATATATATATAGTGTGTGTGTGTGTGTGTGTATATATATATATATATATATATATATATATATAATCATCCACAGATAAACTGTTTCTCTGTATCACAGCTCTTCGGAGTGGCTAGACATCCGATCGCTTGAAGCCGGGATCGAAACCCGACCGATTTGGTATCAGTCGGAGATTCTAACCCCTAGGCTATCGACAGAGAGGCGAATTTTTTGCGTATTTATTTTTTCATAAGCAGGCATATATATGTCTATGCTGATGAACACGTTCCGATGGTCAGACTGAAAGCTTTAGATGGAAGAGAAAAGTTAGCGAGCCATTGCATATCCTTATAAGTGTCGGTACAATTGTACAATCTTCTGCAAAGAACAGTTTACACAATCGTCTTGCTTTGAAGCGTTGTTCGTTAAGCAACTCACCACTTGTCCTAAACTCAAATCTCGCACCTTTTTTTTTTTTTTTTTTTTGAGCTCAAATGCTGTTTCCAGCATGACCCAAAATACAAATCAGATAAGGCGCCAGAAAACAACCTTGAGATGAATGGGCCGGACAACTCTCCACTAGATCAGAGGCCATCATCGCCTCCTGGAAATACACTGAGCATACTTTCAGGGTCAACCAGCTTATTAGGTGTTGTGGATTCCGGGTTGAAATCCGGTCCCAATAAATAACAAACGCCAGGAATTAATATATGAAAATAATGTATTAACGTAATAATACAAACTGGTAAAGCAGGTTAGTAGTTCCAGGAATACGGGTTAGTAGCAAAATGTCTATACAGTCTTTGGTATTGAAGTATCGCTGTATGACTTCTTACTGAGTCTAAGTGCTCGCTCACTGTGACTCCTATCACGCTGTTACCTCACTCTCACTCTTCCGGTTACCTACAACCGTTTACTCTGTCACTCTGGACTCGACTCCTCGGTCTTGCTCTCGGGTATTCACTGGCAGTAGTATAAGTATACACTGGGTGAGTCCATTTGTATAAAAAAGGGGTGGACCCCTCAACATTAAGGACGACTTAAAAAGCCTTAGTGAGATTACCAAACATAAATTCTTGTCATGCTTTCATGCTTTCTCCTGTAGTGGCACCGAATTGAAAATCCTGCCCTCAGTGCTTCTACCAGACCGAAAGCCGTACAATGACTGAATCGGGCAAAGAAAAGTTGAACCCTGCCAAAAAATATTCCCCAAAACACTTCTATGATTGTCACTTTCGTATTTATTGCTTTGTACATATAGGATGGACAATAGGAGCGTCTTTAAACTCGTGAGAAACTGATCCCGAATCTTATATTAAAGAATGTGATCACAAAGTTTACGAGCCAGATTGCTGTCATATTTGTATATCTCTGCTGGTATGCGATTGGCACCAGAGACTTCCCGTTTGTCAGTTGTTTATGGCCTTTTTATCTCAGCAATAGATGGGTGGAGATGATAGCCTTCAAAAATATTCCTCGGCGGTAATTTTTTAACATGATTCTAGTCGACATTCGATTAGAACATTCAAGAAATTTTCTGTCCAACGTTTAATGATTTTTTTATCCATTTTAAGGCTGTCTTAGATTTGACACTAAGACAAGACACTCTTTAGATTCTCATAGAATGATTTAAAGTCGCATATATCTTTAGCATCCTGAAATTCCTGTGTATTCTGTTGTTACCATTTATAATTGATGAAACTGGCATAGATTTTTGGAATTCTTGAATTCATTGCTCCTTGTAAATTTGTTCTTCTCTGAAGTCCATTGACGATGGCACTTGTGCATATTATCCAAATCATGGAGAATGTTTGGATCATTTGAGTCAAAGCAGTCTTGATGTTTCCTCTTGACATAGCCTGGAATGATTCATATGCAGTACTTTTGAAAACAGACCATGTTGATTCAATGCCTTCCCTATCTAGGATATCTGCAAATATTACTAGCAATAGATTTTTGAAGAAAAGATATTACCAGAAATAAACATTGTCGGGATTAAATAAGCCACTGAGGTTGGTGTGCTATAAAACAAAACGAACCAAACCAAACTAACACAGTAACAAATTTAGCGAGATGTTTCTGTAATATTTTTTAATATGACGATTTTACCTCGTTTTGGTGTCAGGAACTCGCCCCAAAGGGTTTTAGAAAGATTTTTGGATTGCACAGTTAACAGCGTTTACCGTAAACTTTAAACTTCACTGAAAAACCGATTTGCGGACATATGTTTATAGGGATTTTTACTCTTGTTTTGGCATTGGGAACGCACCTCTAAAGTTTGTAAATATATTTTTAATGCACCCGATATGTATAGTGATTTTCCAAGCATAGCTCAGATGTGGCACAAGGCCGAAAGTATGGGGCACCCAGTAAGAATCGAACTCACTATTTCAGTTGTAACAAGGTGTCTAAAAAGATTTTAAGTTGACAGAGTCGCTTGACCCTTTCCACATCCACACTTAGGTCCGGTGAGGTTGCGATATTTACTAAACGGACTACGGGTAGAGAAGCTAAACTTGGATCGTGTTGACCTATGGTCAGACCAGCATTCACCAATGGAGAAGGAACTAGTCATTTTACATCCTCCCTGGTTGAATATCTCACAATCACATAGCCGAAATCTCTCATGGATGAAAGTGTTTCACAACTGGTTGAGTAATTCAGAATAGAAATACTCTTTAATTTGTCACTAGACTTTATTATTGGAGTATAGCAACTAAAGATGGTCGCATATTTTTTTTCTGCTGATGCAAATACTTTTTCTTTATGTGCTGTGTCCTTTCAGGACGTAAGCGATCATGGCTCTCCACTTCCCCCTATCTCTTGCTGCTTTCAATAAGATTCGTCCCTCTGCCATCTCTCTCAGACCACATTCTGCCATCCACTTGCTTAAGCCCGCCAGGTGTGTTATGCGTTGCTTTCCCTTCTATACGACCTGTGAGTATCAGATTCTCCAGGCCCTCCTTTCTCATTACGTGTACCAGAAATTTCATCTACCTCTTCCTTATTGTAAGTATAAGATTCCGCCTTGTTTGGATCCTCTTCAAGACCTCATCGTTCCTCACACGCTCGCTCCATGATATCCTTAGCATCCGTCTGTAGAACCATATCTCTGTTGCCTCGAGTCTCTTCTTCATCTTTGAGGAGGCCGTCCAACATTCGCTGCCGTATAGAAGGACAGATGCCACGTAACAGCTCAGTATTCTTTACTTTGTCACCAAAGAAATCCTCCTGTTTCGCAGTACTCTGCCCAGATTTTGGAATGCATCCTTGGCCATCCCAATCCGCCTTCCTATCTCAGTGTCGCAACTACCGTCCTCCGTCAAACCAATTCCCAGATACTTAAACTTCCAAACATGCTTGATTTTAGTGTCCCCGACCTGCAAATCGGGCTCATCCTTTTAGTGATGACCATGCATTCTGTCTTCTTGTAGTTTATAGCTAGTGACGAACATAATTCTCTCATTGATACTAAAAGAGATTCCAAATGTTTCACCAGGTTTGTTTCGAATAGCAAATCCGTCTTTTGCTTCGTTCATAGCTGTCTCCAGCCTACTAATCCAGAAAAAGATGTATCCATCATCAACCTCCTATAGATGGCTGAAACAAGCTAATTTAGTTTCCTAGACTAAAATAACTTATGAATTTACTAAAATGCTTATATATATTCTTTGTGATGATCTTGGCAATAAAAAAGATTAAAATTATATACGTTATTATAATTTAAGGAATCCTTTTTATTTTAATATACGAGATTTCAGATCTAAAACAAATTCAGTTCTTATAATCAGTTTAGTCCATATAAAGTTGAACTACGAATAAAAATGCAATCACTTTTTGGCTGGCGTCACGAAGATTTATACCCTATATTCCCTTGACAGATTTTTTTTTTCCCCTGCATTTACACAACTAGTTTTCAATGCGAAACGGCAAAAGATATCTGGGAGTCAATGGCCTCCAGTTCCGACTTGTACCGTATAACACAAGAAGATTATTAAAGTAAAAAAAAAAAACTGTTGTGTCTTTGGCGTAATTCTTTTCAGAAGCATTTATGAGCAAATAAATGCACCATTTTATCACTGTTTTTATTTCTTTCACCTTTCAGCAAAAAGTGAGTTCGTTATTTTAATCTGGTCGCCGACCGACATTATCAGACACTTATTTCCATTTAAAAAAGTGTGTGTGCGTGAGAGAGAGAGAGAGAGAGAGAGATTATACAGTTATAGTCTAACGCTAATGAACTGATTCTAACCTGAATGTCTAAGGCGAGTGCTCTTATCACTCAATTCTGATGCGGGAAAAGGAAAGAGAAGAGATTAGACTTTTAGTGACACATCTTAGGTAGGGTTCAAATACACTTTCGCTGATATAGACGTATTCATAAGTCTTTCTGAAATTTACATTCACTGCTGCAAACGTACTTATACGTCTTTCAAAAAATAATGTTGCCTGCTGTAGACGTATTTATACATCTTTCCGAAATCTACTCTCCCTGTTATAAATGTACTCATACGTCTTTCAAAAAATTATATTGCCTGCTGTAGATGTATTTATTTACCTTTCTAAAATTTGCATTGCCTGCTGTCGACATTTATACGATTTTCAGGGTTTTTTTAAATTTTTTTTATTTTTTAATAGTAAAACATCAGTCCGTACTTTTCTAGGACCATTTCCAATATATGAACGATGACATACAGTAGCGTACAATACGACCCGTTTTTGGCAAGTGTTTTTATTTTACTGGGTCGTAGGGATCCCCTTTAGCTTAGTCTGTCCTGCAGAGTATCGGATCGAAGTCGAATTGGCGGTGCCCTTGAAAAATCACCGTTAATGTCATTTATTGCTAGTAAATGGCAATTTATGTTTCCAAAAATGGGGCAGCACAGCCAGGCAACGACAATATAACAATACACCAGAGAGAATTTTAAAATAAAAGCCACTCATCTGCCAATGCTATCGTCGGTAAAAACCTTTTATTAAAATCAGTTTATACGATGCAGGGAAATAACTGTTCAGCCATACATAAATTTGTTAGGTAGGTTCCTCACTGATTTCCTATGGCCCAAATTCCTTCTGTGCTCTGTGACTATCAACATCCTCAAGTCCTCTTTCCTGATTTTGTGTCCCAGAAATGTCAACTTTCTCTTTCAGTTTATAAATACAACTATCCTTTTTGTTCCCAAGTTTTCTTAAATGTCCTCGCCATGGAATTATCAGCATTCTTCTGTAGAACCACACTACTGTTGCCTCAAGTGATGCTGGACTTTTACCTCGCAGATAAAAAGAACACTTGAGATGATTTCATATTTAATCACGTTCTGGATAAGATGTTAAACTACATCCGCGTCCTGGGTAAGACATTTACATTCAGCAGCAAGGCCTCTGATCAGGAGGTTTTGAGGAGCGTGAAACCATCTCTTAATTGCTGGTGTTCCCAGATCTACCCTGACCCAGGGTGGTAGCATCTGTTAGGGTCCAAGCTATGAGCAAATAGTTAACTATTACTAGCAATACTTTTTGAAAAAATTATTACCAGCAATATAATTTTGTAGGGAGATATTACCAGAAACAGATTTTTGGCAAAACAAAATATTACCAACAATAAAAAATGTTGTCGGCATTAAATAACCCATAGATATGCCGTAAAACAAAATAAACCAAACCAATCTAAACCAAAGAATATATATTCTATTCATACGAATCTATCCTAAAAATGTTGTCGGCATTAAATAACCCATTAAGGTTGATATTGTGACGTCGTTCCCTGGTCGCAGCGCCAACCGTGACGTTCTATCCTAGTCTACCACGGCACCAACTGTGACCTCCCTAAACAGCACTAATTGTGACGTCCTCGCCGCGGCGCCAGCCGTTCGCTCTTCGCTGCTCCGTTCGGGTGTCGCTGCTCCAAATGTGACGTTCTAACCTTTTGGTGATTCGGGTGGGAATCTGGTTAGATTTGATATCAGCCTCGTCGTTCCCAACTCGCTTCCAACGCCTGGTTACCGAGGTAACTGCACTGATCCCCCAGTCCGCCTACCCACGTTGTGAATTGATCTTAGGCAGACGAGATCAAACAGTGGTTGGGGCCGTACTGCAAACCGAGTTCAACGGGGGTGATACCACACAAATATGCATAAAAGACAATAAAATGAAAACTCAAAAGTTCAAAGTATCAAAGAAAAAGGTAACAAACTTTATGTCTAGTTGTTCGATACATAGGACTGCATCTATCTCCCGACCCGTTCTATGGATTGTGGCACGTCGTTTTCCGCTAGGCAAGTTTTAACACTTCAAGTCGTCTGCTCTCTAAGAAATTGGTGTTTCGGTGGGCCTTTGGACGAAAGTTAAAAAAAAAACTTATTTCGGTGATCAGGATCTAAGTCGCTCTTCAAAATAATTGTTCTTGGTTTGAAGAGGGGCCCGGAATGTGCGTGAATCTTGGTCAGCTATCTGCGAGGCTTGCTTCAACTGGAGACTGACTCTGGGAACTGCTGGAACTCAACTCAACTCTGCTCGTTGTGGCTTCGTTTATATGGGCGCCGACCAAAACCGGGTTGAGTTTGTCGGCGCCGGGGGGTTCCTCGATAATTCGAAATACATATCCACCTCTCTGGTTAGGAATTCCCACCTTTTTCCATTTTTGGGAACCTTTCCTCATTCCCACCTTCTCATCATACTTCAGAGGGGCGTGAACTGCCCTCCCCACATCTTCGTAGCAACCTCTCTTACTCATCCTCCAGATGGGCTGCAACAGCCTCCCTCGTGCGTCACGTGATCACCACTCGACCAATGATGTCTTAGTCGGGCGTGGACGAATCCGCGGCTTTGTTTCAGGAAGAGAAAAAAAATATCTTGCTTAACTAAAAAAAAATTATCTCTTCTCTTTCCCTTTTCTTCCTCTTAATAGTGTTATCATTTATCTGGCCGCGAACGGGACAATATGACAATGGCGGTCATAACTCTTGTTCTACACGTGGTTTACGTCAGGTATTTTATCGCTAATTATCAGAATGTGTGGTCTTCCTAACACGGTCTCAAAAAGAAACATCTCCAAAGTTCCAGTCAGTCTGTCGCCTCGAAGAAAGAAAAAAAAAACACTTCTAGGTTCCCATTCATTTTCCTTCGGTACATATTTCTGATAACATAATTTTATTATCGCAGGCCAAGGATGTTCCGTCGAAGGAAAATCGGTCGACGTACATTCGTAGGTGGTCCTTAATTTTTCATATCTGTCCAAAGTCCCTTTAGTTGCCTGTTTTTCGTCACTTATCGAAATAACATTTTCATTTGAATTTTTTTTTCTTTGGCCAGCCGGTCTGTAGTTGATAATAAGATGTCTTCCCGTACCAATAGTTTGTTTTCATATCCTTAGATAACACAGCCGATGCCAAAACATATCTGATTCTTTCTTTCTTTCCCTTTCTTTTTACTCAGAATTTCCCTGTCATTTTAATGACACTCTTTCGCCATTTGTTACTTATCAAAATATCCTTTTATCCATTGTCTCTTAGCCGTGTATGTGTTCTTGCTTATCAAATGCCTGTTCTTTTCCTCTTTTCTTTCTTTTCCCTTTCTCCCTCGTTAAATGGTGCCACAATATGCCGTAAAACAAAATAAACCAAACCAAAGCATACTTAATCAATAAATTAATATCAGCTGACCCTAGAGGTGTACGCGCTACTGAATCATCTAAAAAAAACATGGCGGTGTCTATGTAGCGTAATTAGATAATCAAATGTCGATAGCATGATATCAACCAAGCATAGACTCCCGAATTCCAGTAGATTTGCAGGCCATTCCTGGTTTTAATAAGTTTGTAGACAAAATCGAAAAATTCTGAGATTGATATAATTAAATATAATGTATATGGATAATAAGCTGTTAAATTAATAACTTCAAAGTGGAGATAATGACTACGTGTATAAGATAAACAGACAAGGGAAATTCTCATATTCAATATCGGATGGCTATAAATATATAATTAAATTCGGATTTTTTTATAAAACTATAATTAATTTGCGGTGTTTTAGAAACCTGTATTTAAAGCCAGATTTTATTTTAATTTTTATAATTAATACAAAATTTTGCGGTGTAAATTAATAGATTGAAAACACATTATAACAAATAGACCTGATGCAAAAATTTAATGATATCATATCAAGTCGATATAGCTTTAACACACATATCAAGTCGATATAGCTTTAAAACACATATCAAGTCGATATAGCTTTAAAACATATCAAGTCGATATAGCTTTAAAACACATATCAAGACGATATAGCTTTAAAACACATATCAAGTCGATATAGTTTTAAAACATATCAAGTCGATATAGCTTTAAAACACATACAAAGATAATAAAAGGATTATAAGAAAAATAATTTTATTATTGCTTGAAGCCGTTCAAATATGAAATATATAAATCTACCATTCGTCAGTGTATTGAATATTGCTGCAATATCTCATCTGCTATATATCTCGAAATTTTTAACGAGATCCAAAGAGTCTGTAAAGTTATCGGTCCTGACCTGACATCTCGACTTCAATCAATTTTCCTGTGCCTTTTCTATGAATATTTTCAAGGAAATTGTTCTAAGGAGCCTTTTTTCCTTGATACCTTGACTCACGAATTTAAGCGGACTTCTTGATTGACAGCTAGGTGCCATCCTCTTACTATAGAAATAGCGAAAAGCAACCAGAAATTCTATTCTCATAGTTTCTTTACTCGCACTTCTCACCTGTGGAACTCTCCTCTGATTTCCCGCTTCCCTGAAACCTAGAATATTCAAAACTTTAAAATCGCCATCTTCTGTTTTCTTGGACCCATTCATTTATTGAACTTTCTCTTCACTAACATCTTCTCATTTTCTTTCATTCTCGGTAATCCCTTGCGTCTTAGTGGCATTATCGCCTTACTTGGGGATGAAATGATTTAAATTATATAATCTGCAAAATATATTTGGTGTACTTTATACGTTCGACATGAATAAGCAGTTATTTCAATTAAAGACTTACAATAATTTTCGAATTTTTTTTAGATTCATCTTGAAATAAAGAAAGGATGTTTTCTGTTTAGTATATTTAAGATAATCCCGCTTTGTAATCGGTTATCGGCTCTGAAATTGGGATCAGCGAGCCGGATGGAAATTCCAGCCTAACCTGTTGCGCTTACTTTGGAACAAATATCCATTTGAAACAGACTTCTTTCCTTCAGCCAGTTATAGATTAAATAGCAGCGTAATCAGTGGTCTCTAGCCTTGTTTGGCAGCCACTAATGAAGAGAAACAACTCTGAATTTCAAACCCTGAAACTGACGAGATACCATTCCATTATCTTCCTAAAATACTCAGCGCAATTCCCAGATAATAAAGAAAAGCAATTTTGTAAAGAGACATGACCAACTATATCCTGAAATTATTAGGCATAATTAAAAAAATATATATATTTCCTTAATGAATTTATAATTTGTCCCTTGGCTTTAATAAGAAAGATATTAACAATTGTAGAAAAGATTTTTCCATATACACACTTTTAGAATGATGGAAGGAAAGCTAGCCCAGGAAGACATTTACACTAAATTTGCTCTTGACTAATAGCTTTATCTGACGTAATGCACTAAGCATTGTGATTTTCTACAATGTCTGATCTCTCGTCTTCTGGGTTGAATGATATTTCGATCTTTTGAGTGGCTCCTGTATTTTCTTCGGATACTATCAGCAAGAAAGTTTTCTGACAAAACTTCTTTCCATCGTATCTCTTAGCAATGAATTCTATTTAATTATGCAAAATCTATTTCAGGTTTCGTCTTATTTCCTGATAACTGTATCAGTTTGAAATGAATTCTTAGCCGTTTTATTTATGCACTTTTGTTTGCCATATTTGTCTTTCGTGATTTCAAAAATCGGTTTCACTTGAATACGATTGGTTAAATTTATCCATCTAATGAAATTGCTTGGGCAGCTTTAAGATTGTGTTTCCATCCCAGTCTATCACTTTCTTTCCATTCTGTCTTTCTTTCTTTCCGTCTTTCTGTCTGTATTCACCTTTTTCTTTCTGTCACGTTCTTTTATTAATATTCGTTTCTTTCACGTTCTTTTTTAATATTTGTTTTTTTCTTTCACGTTCTTTTTAAAAAAAATTGTTTTCTTTCTTTCAGGTTCATTTTAAATTTTTTCTTTCTTTCACGTTCTTTTGAATTTTTTTCTTTCTTTCACGTTCTTTTTAAAAAAATTTCTTTCTTTCAGTTCTTTTTCAATTTTTTTCTTTCTTTCACGTTCTTTTGAAATTGTTTTCTTTCTTTCACGTTCTTTTTAAATTTTTTCTTTCTTTCACGTTCTTTTAATTTTTTCTTTCTTTCACGTTCCTTTTAATTTTTTTCTTTCTTTCACGTTCCTTTTAAATTGTTTTATTTTCTTTCACGTTCTTTTTAATTTTTTTCTTTCTTTCACGTTCTTTTTAATTTTTTTCTTTCCTTCACGTTCTTTTTAATTTTTTTCTTTCTTTCACGTTCTTTTTAAATTTTTTCTTTCTTTCACGTTCTTTTAATTTTTTCTTTCTTTCACGTTCCTTTTAATTTTTTTCTTTCTTTCACGTTCCTTTTAAATTGTTTTATTTTCTTTCACGTTCTTTTTAATTTTTTTCTTTCCTTCACGTTCTTTTTAATTTTTTTCTTTCTTTCACGTTCTTTTTAAATTTTTTCTTTCTTTCACGTTCTTTTAAATTTTTTTCTTTCTTTCACGTTCTTTTTAAATTTTTTCTTTCTTTCACGTTCCTTTTAATTTTTTTTATTTTCTTTCACGTTCATTTTAATTTTTTTCTTTCTTTCACGTTCTTTTTAAATTTTTTCTCTCTTTCACGTTCTTTTTAATTTTTTTTCTTTCTTTCACGTTCTTTTTAATTTTTTTCTTTCATTCACGTTCTTTTTAATTTTTTTCTTTCTTTCACGTACTTTTAATATTTTTTCTTTCTTTCACGTTCTTTTAATTTTTTTCTTTCTTTCCCGTTCCTTTTAATTTTTTTTTATTTTCTTTCACGTTCTTTTTAATTTTTTTCTTTCTTTCACGTTCTTTTTAAATTTTTTCTTTCTTTCACCTTCTTTTTAAATTTTTATTTTCTTTCACGTTCTTTTAATTTTTTTCTTTCTTTCACGTTCCTTTTAATTTTTTTCTTTCTTTCACGTTCCTTTTAATTTTTTTATTTTCTTTCACGTTCTTTTTAATTTTTTCTTTCTTTCACGTTCCTTTTAATTTTTTTCTTTCTTTCACGTTCCTTTTAATTTTTTTATTTTCTTTCACCTTCTTTTTACTTTTTTTCTTTCTTTCACGTTCTTTTAAATTTTTTCTTTCTTTCACGTTCCTTTTAATTTTTTTCTTTCTTTCACGTTCTTTTTAATTTTTTTTATTTTCTTTCACGTTCATTTTAATTTTTTTCTTTCTTTCACGTTCTTTTTAAATTTTTTCTTTCTTTCACGTTCTTTTTAATTTTTTCTTTCTTTCACGTTCCTTTTAATTTTTTTCTTTCTCTCACGTTCTTTTTAAATTTTTTCTTTCTTTCACCTTCTTTTTAAATTTTTTTTTTCTTTCACGTTCTTTTTAATTTTTACTTTCTTTCACGTTCCTTTTAATTTTTTTCTTTCTTTCACGTTCTTTTAAATTTTTTCTTTCTTTCACGTTCTTTTTAATTTTTTTCTTTCTTTCACGTACTTTTAATATTTTTTCTTTCTTTCACGTTCTTTTTAATTTTTTTCTTTCTTTCACGTTCCTTTTAATTTTTTTATTTTCTTTCACCTTCTTTTTACTTTTTTTCTTTCTTTCACGTTCTTTTAAATTTTTTCTTTCTTTCACGTTCCTTTTAATTTTTTTATTTTCTTTCACGTTCTTTTTAAATTTTTTCTTTCTTTCACGTTCTTTTGAATTTTTTTTCTTTCACGTTCTTTTTAATTTTTTCTTTCTTTCACGTTCCTTTTAATTTTTTTCTTTCTTTCACGTTTCGTTTAATTTTTTTTCTTTCTTTCACGTTCTTTTTAATTTTTTTCTTTCTTTCACGTTCTTTTTAAATTCTTTCTTTCTTTCACGTTCTTTTTAATTTTTTCTTTCTTTCACGTTCCTTTTAATTTTTTTCTTTCTTTCACGTTCCTTTTAATTTTTTCTTTCTTTCACGTTCCTTTTAATTTTTTTATTTTCTTTCACGTTCTTTTTAATTTTTTTCTTTCTTTCACGTTCTTTTTAATTTTTTTCTTTTTTTCACGTTCTTTTTAATTTTTTTCTTTCTTTCACGTTCTTTTTAATTTTTTCTTTCTTTCACGTTCCTTTTAATTTTTTTCTTTCTTTCACGTTCCTTTTAATTTTTTTTATTTTCTTTCACGTTCTTTTTAATTTTTTTCTTTCTTTCACGTTCTTTTTAATTTTTTTCTTTCTTTCACGTTCTTTTTAATTTTTTCTTTCTTTCACGTTTCTTTTAATTTTTTTCTTTCTCTCACGTTTTTTTAAATTTTTTCTTTCTTTCACCTTCTTTTTAAATTTTTATTTTCTTTCACGTTCTTTTTAATTTTTTTCTTTCTTTCACGTTCTTTTTAATTTTTTCTTTCTTTCACGTTCCTTTTAATTTTTTTCTTTCTCTCACGTTCCTTTAAATTTTTTTATTTTCTTTCACCTTCTTTTTACTTTTTTCTTTCTTTCACGTTCTTTTAAATTTTTTCTTTCTTTCACGTTCCTTTTAATTTTTTTCTTTCTTTCACGTTCTTTTTAATTTTTTTCTTTCTTTCACGTTCTTTTTAATTTTTTTCTTTCTTTCACGTTACTTTTAATTTTTTTCTTTCTTTCACGTTCCTTTTAATTTGTTTTATTTTCTTTCACGTTCTTTTTAAATTTTTTCTTTCTTTCACGTTCTTTTGAATTTTTTTTCTTTCACGTTCTTTTGAATTTTTTCTTTCTTTCACGTTCCTTTTAATTTTTTTCTTTCTTTCACGTTTCGTTTAATTTTTTTTCTTTCTTTCACGTTCTTTTTAATTTTTTTCTTTCTTTCACGTTCTTTTTAAATTCTTTCTTTCTTTCACGTTCTTTTTAATTTTTTCTTTCTTTCACGTTCCTTTTAATTTTTTTCTTTCTTTCACGTTCTTTTTAATTTTTTTCTTTCTTTCACGTACTTTTAATATTTTTTCTTTCTTTCACGTTCTTTTAAATTTTTTCTTTCTTTCACGTTCCTTTTAATTTTTTTATTTTCTTTCACGTTCTTTTTAATTTTTTTCTTTCTTTCACGTTCTTTTTAATTTTTTTCTTTCTTTCACGTTCTTTTTAATTTTTTCTTTCTTTCACGTTCCTTTTAATTTTTTTCTTTCTCTCACGTTCTTTTTAAATTTTTTCTTTCTTTCACCTTCTTTTTAAATTTTTTTTTTCTTTCACGTTCTTTTTAATTTTTACTTTCTTTCACGTACTTTTAATATTTTTTCTTTCTTTCACGTTCTTTTAAATTTTTTTCTTTCTTTCACGTACTTTTAATATTTTTTCTTTCTTTCACGTTCTTTTAATTTTTTTCTTTCTCTCACGTTCCTTTAAATTTTTTTATTTTCTTTCACCTTCTTTTTACTTTTTTCTTTCTTTCACGTTCTTTTAAATTTTTTCTTTCTTTCACGTTCCTTTTAATTTTTTTCTTTCTTTCACGTTCTTTTTAATTTTTTTCTTTCTTTCACGTTCTTTTTAATTTTTTTCTTTCTTTCACGTTACTTTTAATTTTTTTCTTTCTTTCACGTTCCTTTTAATTTGTTTTATTTTCTTTCACGTTCTTTTTAAATTTTTTCTTTCTTTCACGTTCTTTTGAATTTTTTTTCTTTCACGTTCTTTTGAATTTTTTCTTTCTTTCACGTTCCTTTTAATTTTTTTCTTTCTTTCACGTTTCGTTTAATTTTTTTTCTTTCTTTCACGTTCTTTTTAATTTTTTTCTTTCTTTCACGTTCTTTTTAAATTCTTTCTTTCTTTCACGTTCTTTTTAATTTTTTCTTTCTTTCACGTTCCTTTTAATTTTTTTCTTTCTTTCACGTTCTTTTTAATTTTTTTCTTTCTTTCACGTACTTTTAATATTTTTTCTTTCTTTCACGTTCTTTTAAATTTTTTCTTTCTTTCACGTTCCTTTTAATTTTTTTATTTTCTTTCACGTTCTTTTTAATTTTTTTCTTTCTTTCACGTTCTTTTTAATTTTTTTCTTTCTTTCACGTTCTTTTTAATTTTTTCTTTCTTTCACGTTCCTTTTAATTTTTTTCTTTCTCTCACGTTCTTTTTAAATTTTTTCTTTCTTTCACCTTCTTTTTAAATTTTTTTTTTCTTTCACGTTCTTTTTAATTTTTACTTTCTTTCACGTACTTTTAATATTTTTTCTTTCTTTCACGTTCTTTTAAATTTTTTTCTTTCTTTCACGTACTTTTAATATTTTTTCTTTCTTTCACGTTCTTTTAAATTTTTTCTTTCTTTCACGTTCCTTTTAATTTTTTTTATTTTCTTTCACGTTCATTTTAATTTTTTTCTTTCTTTCACGTTCTTTTTAAATTTTTTCTTTCTTTCACGTTCTTTTTAATTTTTTTCTTTCTTTCACGTTCTTTTTAATTTTTTTCTTTCATTCACGTTCTTTTTAATTTTTTTCTTTCTTTCACGTACATTTAAAATTTTTTCTTTCTTTCACGTTCTTTTAAATGTTTTCTTTCTTTCACGTTCCTTTTAATTTTTTTTATTTTCTTTCACGTTCTTTTTAATTTTTTTCTTTCTTTCACGTACTTTTAATATTTTTTCTTTCTTTCACGTTCCTTTTAATTTTTTTTATTTTCTTTCACGTTCATGTTAATTTTTTTCTTTCTTTCACGTTCTTTTTAAATTTTTTCTTTCTTTCACGTTCTTTTTAATTTTTTCTTTCTTTCACGTTCCTTTTAATTTTTTTCTTTCTCTCACGTTCTTTTTAAATTTTTTTTCTTTCACCTTCTTTTTAAATTTTTTTTTCTTTCACGTTCTTTTTAATTTTTACTTTCTTTCACGTTCCTTTTAATTTTTTTCTTTCTTTCACGTTCTTTTAAATTTTTTCTTTCTTTCACGTTCTTTTTAATTTTTTTCTTTCTTTCACGTACTTTTAATATTTTTTCTTTCTTTCACGTTCCTTTTAATTTTTTTCTTTCTTTCACGTTCCTTTTAATTTTTTTTTATTTTCTTTCACGTTCTTTTTAATTTTTTTCTTTCTTTCACGTTCTTTTTAATTTTTTTCTTTCTTTCTCGTTCCTTTTAATTTTTTCTTTCTTTCACGTTCCTTTTAATTTTTTTCTTTCTCTCACGTTTTTTTAAATTTTTTCTTTCTTTCACCTTCTTTTTAAATTTTTATTTTCTTTCACGTTCTTTTTAATTTTTTTCTTTCTTTCACGTACTTTTAATATTTTTTCTTTCTTTCACGTTCCTTTTAATTTTTTTTATTTTCTTTCACGTTCCTTTTAATTTTTTTATTTTCTTTCACGTACTTTTTAAATTTTTTCTTTCTTTCACCTTCTTTTTAAATTTTTTTTTCTTTCACGTTCTTTTTAATTTTTACTTTCTTTCACGTACTTTTAATATTTTTTCTTTCTTTCACGTTCTTTTAAATTTTTTCTTTCTATCACGTTCTTTTTAATTTTTTTCTTTCTTTCACGTACTTTTAATATTTTTTCTTTCTTTCACGTTCCTTTTAATTTTTTTCTTTCTTTCACGTTCCTTTTAATTTTTTTTATTTTCTTTCACGTTCTTTTTAATTTTTTCTTTCTTTCACGTTCTTTTTAATTTTTTTCTTTCTTTCACGTTCTTTTTAATTTTTTTCTTTCTTTCACGTTCTTTTTAATTTTTTTCTTTCTTTCACGTTCCTTTTAATTTTTTTTATTTTCTTTCACGTTCTTTTTATTTTTTTTCTTTCTTTCACGTTCTTTTTAATTTTTTCTTTCTTTCACGTTCCTTTTAATTTTTTTCTTTCTCTCACGTTCTTTTTTAATTTTTTCTTTCTTTCAAGTACTTTTAATATTTTTTCTTTCTTTCACGTTCTTTTAAATTTTTTCTTTCTTTCACGTTCTTTTTAATTTTTTTCTTTCTTTCACGTACTTTTAATATTTTTTCTTTCTTTCACGTTCTTTTAATATTTTTTCTTTCTTTCACGTTCCTTTTAATGTTTTTCTTTCTTTCACGTTCCTTTTAATTTTTTTTATTTTCTTTCACGTTCTTTTTATTTTTTTTCTTTCTTTCACGTTCTTTTTAATTTTTTCTTTCTTTCACGTTCCTTTTAATTTTTTCTTTCTCTCACGTTCTTTTTAAATTTTTTCTTTCTTTCACCTTCTTTTTAATTTTTTTTTTCTTTCACGTTCTTTTAAATTTTTTCTTTCTTTCACGTTCTTTTTAATTTTTTTCTTTCTTTCACGTACATTTAATATTTTTTCTTTCTTTCACGTACTTTTAATATTTTTTCTTTCTTTCACGTACTTTTAATTTTTTTTCTTTTTTTCACGTTCTTTTAAATTTTTTTATTTTCTTTCACGTTCCTTTTAATTTTTTTTCTTTCTTTCACGTTCCTTTTAATTTTTTTTATTTTCTTTCACGTTCTTTTTAATTTTTTTCTTTCTTTCAAGTTCTTTTAAATTTTTTTCTTTCTTTCACATTCTTTTTAAATTTTTTCTTTCACGTTCTTTTTTTTTCTTTCTTTCACGTTTTTTTAAATTTTTCTTTTTTCTTTCACGTTCTTTTTATTTTTTTTCTTTCTTTCACGTTCTTTTTTTATATTTGTTTTTTTCTTTCACTTTCTTTTCAAATTTTTTTCTTTCTTTCACGTTCTTTTAATTTTTTCCTTTTTTTCACGTTCTTTTTAAAAAAATTTCTTTCTGTCACGTTCTTTTTAATTTTGTTTTCTTTCCTTCGCGTTCTTTTTTAATTTTTTTTCTTTCTCCCTTGTTCACATTCTTCTTTTCTGCATGTCTCTTATTTATGTCCCTGAAATTCTCTCATACTTATTCTGTTTTTTATATTTTCCTCAAGTATGGGCCTTGTATTGGGTAAGTTGTCAGTAAAAGAAATGAATTTAAGGATCTGAAGAGAGCCTTCCATTAACAACGATATTGATATGTTTAAAATAATTTAAAGCCAGGACAGTTTTCAATTTTTGTTATCGTTTTAGGACACAAGTTTCCCCAGACCTCAAGTGGAACACATATATAGGATCCATTGCTAAAGATGCTGATAAAATAATCGACTCCTCATACCACAACAGTATGATTCCATCTACCATACTCCGATATTTATAATCGATAGATCGAACTAAAATGGAGTACGGCTACAATGACTTGGATGGATGTTCCCTGTTTTCAACTATCAATCTTGATAAAGTTTAAAAGGATCTGCGCAGCCATGTTGATGATTAATCCCCCCCCTACAAACATTTCTTATAGATGAGAAGTTGCAAGACTTTTACTATTTTATTGCTATTTGATGAGCTAGACTCTGTAGTTCTACAAGTTCAGACTAACCATACTACATACCTGGGATGAATCCTCTCCATTTCCTTCGTATTCCATTAGTAAGAAGGAAGTATCATGCGGAGAGATTTTTCCCAAGAGCTGCCATTTCATGGAACAAACTACCGAAAGGATTCTGTTTCCGACTTCTACAATGTTAACCTCTTCAAATCTAAAGTTAAATGTTTATTTCCCACTTTATCTTTATAAACTGCGCTTGTTAAATGTTATTCTTACCGCTTATACATCAGTTCCCTTCATTAACCCTCTTTCTTGAGTGGCTCTTGGGCCTTTGTTGTAGCATACCTACATACAGTAGTAGATACTTTATGTTGGTCTGCAGTTGGAGATTCATTGTGGAATTCACTTGACTTACTTCTAGCAGTTGACTATTACTTCTACGCGCCGCTGGCGAATCTTATATGTGCTGTTCTTGTATTATCGTTCATTACTAACCTTCGCCGTTCTTTATCTCCTATTCTGATCGTCATACAAACTCATTCAGTAACGTTCGATCTCGAGTGGCTCTTGGGCCTCGTATTGGATGATTAGTTAGTAATGAAAAGGATTGTTGTATAATAACATGTCTTCTTGGCCTAACTTAAAATTTAGGGCTGACACAAATTCTATATTTAGTGGCTTACCACAATTTCAAAGCCAGGAGAGTTTTCAATTTTCATTATAGGTCTAAGTTCTTGTTTCATAACCCAGTACCCCTTAAGATTCAGGCCTGGCCTAAAAAAAACCCAACCCTGATACAGTATGTTTCCTACGGGATAGAATTTACGAACTCAGACAGTACCGATCAAACTAAGACACAACCCACAAACCGACACTGTCTCGGTCAAACCGACATATATATATATATATAAATATATATATATATATATATATATATATATATATATATATATACCCTTAAAGAGGTTGCAAACAGACAAAGGTGGTATTCGAGTGAAAGGAACAGCCACACATGCGTAGATGAAAGAATGAGAGGTATATTATAAAGAGAATACAATACTGAAAGACAGGGAATCTGCTAGCAGGCTAGTAATTCCCGAAGCAAGTTTATTTACCTTACCTCCCGGCGAGGCAGGATGTGGCAGAAGGCCGTTTTTTAATGCGAGGCAAAACCGAGCCCGTAGGCTCGGGCAAAAATTCCCCGTAGATCCCGTTGCTGACTGCCACACCTGACGAGACTCTGCCCTTCTGCATATCCTCGTCTGGGTTCCTCTCTGCCCGAAGGGAGAAAGTTCGACCGGCACAGCTAGAGACGAATCTTAACGAAACTAATTGCTGAGGCAAGTTTATTTACCTTACCTCCCCGCGAGGCATGATGTGACACAAGGCCGTTTTTAATGCGGGGTTAATCCGAGCCCGGAGGCAAAAATTCCCCGGAGATTAGCTGGAGACGAATCTCCAACTGATTGCCGAAGCAAGTCCACATGTATATCCTGTGCTCACTATATATATATATCTCCTGATATAGTCAGTCTACATAGGCGATAAGGAACAACAAATATGAAAACAGTACTAACCTATCAATGCATACAAGGTAAGCATACAAGTTAACTCAAAAACACAAACAAAAAGACACTAAAAATCAAATAGAGAAACCGAAAAAACAGCACCTCAAAATCAAAGAAATTTTGGCCGTGACTATAAAAAAGAGATAATTAATAATAATTAAATACGAGATAACCTTAATGAACAAAATATCAGGATTGATTTCCAAATGCAAATACGACATTAATTCCTTTGGGGCTATCGACAAGCACATAATGAGACAAAAAGACTACAATCTAATTCTAATAAACTTTATTCTTAATACCAGAACATGAGAAAGAAAAAATTTACAAAAGAAAAGTATACAAAGCAAATAAATAATGTATTATCTGAAAAGCTAGAAAAAAAAGAAAATTAGTTTAGCGTTTTCTTTTTTCTTTTTTTTTTGTTTTTTTTTTGTTTTTTTTGTTTTTTTTGGCAGGTATTAAACATTTTGTGGGGTGGACAATTCTGCAGTCAAATCAGTTAATATATATATATATATATATATATATATATATATATATATATATATATATATATATATATATATACTATTACTTAATATATATAAATATTATTTATATTATGAGATAATATATATAAATATTATATATTTATATTATTAGATAATATATATAAATATTATATATATATATTATTAGTTAATATATATAAACATTATATATATATATTATTAGTTGATATATATATATATTATAAGTTAATATATATAAATATTATATATATATATTATTATTCAATATATATAAATATTATACATATATATATATATATTATTAGTTAATATCTATAAATATTATATATATATATTACTAATATATATAAATATTATATATATATATATATATATATATATATATATATATATTTAATTATTTATTTAAAAAATTATAACGTAAATATGTCATAAAATCACTACAAAAATAGAAATTTTGTTTCAACACCTCCGGAGTCTTATCAAGTGATGATGTTGAGTGTAAAATAAATAGTTTTAAAAGTTTCAAATTAATTAACGATCTTTCGCAAGGGGAAAACTTTGTTACAAAATCTAGAATGACCAATCAAAATACAAGTATAGGAAAATTCAAAAAGCTTGATAACGAAGTCATGTTATAATAGCTATTCAGGTCTTTAAAATAGGGGTAATATTAAAAAAGATTTTATTCTAACCAATAATTATGAAATTATATGATAAAATTTGATATTGAAATTAAAAGTAAAAATTACTAATATATATATATATATATATATATATATATATATATATATATATAATTTTTTTTTCTCTATTCCGGGTTATTTTCCTGCATTTGATAATACTCTTGAATGTTAAAAATACATATATATCTGGCAAATTCCTATCCAAATATTCACCAGAAATAAGGTGATATCGGGCGGCATTTAAGCTAGCTTCTGCGGTGGGATCTTGATTGGGCCTTCATCACAATAGGTAGGGAGGAGTATATGCGATAAGCAACAATAAACTACGTCACAACTCAAAATTGATCGCTGCTTTTAAGCATTGCATTAATATTTAAGCTTACCTTTTAAAAGTTCAATGATAATTCTTCTTCCACTTAATTTAAAGACAATTTGATGTACGTAGGTCCTTGCTTTCCGTACAAACATTTATTTTATTTCATAGGTGATATCAGCTGGATTTCTCAATTAATTTCGATTATTCCCAAATTTATCTCCAAGTTATAAAAATTCTTAACGTGCAAAATCATTGGTCGCAAAAGATCACGTAAAAAAACTCGCCGAAAACCATCGCAGTAATGAAAACTTGGGAATCCAAAATTTCTGAATTGCGGGTTCGAATCCGACCCGGAATGTTTTTAATTTGCTCTCGGAATCGACCTTATTCCAAAATGGTATTATATGTTGGGGTTCAGCTTTTAGGAGACTGACATTCGCATTTATTATATTGATAAGTAACAATCAAATATGGATCAAACAATACAAAAATAAAAGTAACAGAATTTCTTCCATTTTCTATATATCTCATTCTCTGATGAAGCTTTAATAAAAGTGAAACATGTTAGATTGATAAACGTTTACAATTTTTTTTCCTTATCTTATCACACACACGTGCAAACATACACGCACACACACACATATATTAGGTTGGGGTAAAAATAATGACGTAATAATGTCGTTTTTTGACGTTAAAAATACGTCAAAAAACGACATTATTACGTCATTATTTTTGCACCAACCTTATATATATATATATATATATATATATATATATATATAAATCTATATATATAAACAGTATATGTGAAAACCAACTCACTATTTTATATATGATGGACTCTTCTGTCCATAAAATAGGGAGTTACTTTTCAATCTCTCTCTCTCTCTCTCACACACACACACACACACACACATATAAATTGTTTTCACGTATATAATTGAAATCGATATGAGTTCAATTAACATATGTGTTTTCTTATAAATTCAATGTGTTGTTTTGACATGAATATATATATATATATATATATATATATATATATATATATATATATATATATATATATATATATATATATATATATCACAGTTAAAGCAAAGTTTTGTAATTGTTTTTATCGTAAAATGAAAAACAAAGAAATTGATGTCGCTAACCTTCTGAATAAAAATATGAATTATCATTCAATGTTTGTTTCTGCTGATAGTAATTCATTTGTTTTATTTTGAGTCTGTAATCGATATGTGGTCTGATAATCTCCCGTCTTCATTTCATAGATGTAATTAAATTACACAAGATAATTGGGCTAAGTAATCGTTTTTATGAGATTATTGTCTTTTTTTATATTCTTTGAAAATTTATGGTTTCATATATATTACTGATCGTGTGTGGCAAATTCTTTTGAGTTGATTTACTTCGCCGTAAAAGACAAGTGCATAATGTTCAATTTCTTTCCATTAGCCTCGCTTATTTTTCGCAGTTTCACTTGGTCAGTTCACTAAGATTCCTCAGAGGGAGATTTTTTTTATACAGAATTCTACTGGCCACAATATATATACATATATACATATATATATATATATATATATATATATATATATATATGCATACCAGTACCTAATCGACATTTGTATGAATTAACTTTATTGAAGAAAATAGAAACCTTTATTATAAACATGAGATGGAGAGCACACTTCTTTTTGAATAATAACCAAAATAGGCATCAAACCAGTGAATCGTATGGTTTTAAGACCTATGTCCACCCTCCCCATATCAAAGAACTAGATAAATTCAAGTCCGACTTAATCGGATTAATTGAAAAATATAAAGTATAGAAAGATCACTAATAATATACAATAGCAGATTAGCAAAGATTTGAAAGACATCAGAAACAACAAAAACGTTTTCGTAAAAGCTGACAAATCCAATATTTTATACAAAATAAGTCCAAAGAATTATAAGGCGCTATATAAAGAGGTAATTAAGCACTATAAAAAAAATCCCGCGCTAATCTGGAGGCTGAATTGAATAGAGAAGCTAGCATTTTAGCTAATAAATTTATCAGGAAACAGAGTTGAAAAAATGAGCGTTAATAATTGTTTTATTAATCAAAGATCATAAAAGTAATTTTTTGAATAATCCGGAATGTCGACTCATAAACTCCACCAAAACTTTCTTAAAACGTTAGTAAAATAATATTGCAGGAAATATGCAAATCGTTAAGAACATTCTTAAATATTAATCAATGACTTTCTACCTACGACTGCATTAAATGGTTTAGGAATTACGATAAAGATAATAGATGTTCCTTTATTAAATATGACATAAAAAAATTTTTACCCATCGATTACGGAAAAAACCCTTAATGAAGCCTTGCTATTAGCCAAAGAAATCATATCAATTTCTAACGATAGAATAGATCTTATTAAACATTGCCGTAAATCCTTGTTGTTCCACAATAATAAGTTATGGATTAAAAAAAGCCGATAAAGGAAATTTTGACAATCCCATGGAGGCATATGACGTTGCAGAGGTATGCGAGTTAATCGGATGACTCTTACTTAATAATTTAAACAGTCATGTGGATCCTAACAACCATGGTCTCTACAGGGACGCTGGATTGATTATAGTAGACAAAAGCAACCCTAGGAAATGTAACACAATCCGAAAAAACTCCACTGGCTTTTTAAAAAAATTCGGATTTAACCTTGATACAGAAATAAACCTAAAAGTTACCAATTACCTGGATTTACGTGATGGTACTGTTTCACCATATAGACAGGATAACCAGCAGCCACAGTACATTGATGTAGGTTCTAATCATCCGGCGCATATATTGAAGCAGATACATAAAGCTATTAATCATAGACTGTCCACAAATTCATCAAAATAATAATTTTAATGAAAATAAAATAATCTATGAAAAGGCTCTAAATAAAAGTGGACATAGCAATAAATTAGAATATATTGATATGAATGATGGCCCCAGAACACAAAACAAGCACAAAACTAGAAGTAGAAATATATTGTGGTTTAACTCCCCATATAATTCAACGGTGAAATCTAACATAGGTAAAGTATTTTTAGACTACTCGAGCAAAATTTACCACAACCTAATACGTTATATAAAATCTTTAATAAAAACTATGTCAAATTAAGCTATCGTTGTATGCCCAACGTAGCTAATTTAATTAATAGATACAACATAAAAAAAATTAAGGACAAACCACGTAGAGCCCCCCAAAATGTAATTGTAGGAAAAGAATGCTTGCCTCCTCAAGGGAAAGTGCCAGCAAGAGTGCGTGGTATACCAAATAAATATATACAAGGATAAACTTAGTAATACTGATGAAAATCCAAAATTATATATATAGGATCTACCAAAAATAGTTTTAAAACCAGATATTATAACCATCTTAGTAGTTTTAACAATGAAAGATACAAACATAACATTACGTTATCCACTTACGTATGAAAAATTAGACATGACTATAATAAAGACTCCATTTTGAAATGGGAAATATTAAAGAAATGCCATAAGTATAAAGCGGGTAATAAATTTTGTCCTCTGTGGATAGAGAAAAAAATTAGCCATCGCTTTATATAAAGAACCCAACAATTTGCTAAATCTGAAATCTGAAATCTTGAGTAAGTGTAGACATAGGAAACGCTGGTTACTCTTCCTTTTTTGTTTTCTTCTTTCCTTTTTTTTTTTTTTTTTTTGGTATTGAATAAATATGTATTAATCCCTCCCTTTGTTGTGTTACTGTTTTTTTTTATATTTTTTTTTTTTTTTGGTCACATGGTAATGTTTTTATGCTGTAGGCTATTTATATGCTGTTCTAATCTTACCTCTTTGGCCGGCGTACCCTGATGATCCGCGTAGGTAGGTTTGCCTGGCTCTTTAGGTTCGTTGTTATATATATATATATATATATATATATATATATATATATATATATATATATATGCTTATGACTTGTGTTTTTGCATAGTTATCTTATCTTATCTTTGCATAGGTACAGCAAATTTGTTAGTGGGTTATTTATCTTTTTTTCACATCTGATTCCATAGAGCAGTGTTTCGCAAAGGGTGCAGCAGATGAGGATAGCCGATAGAGCGAAATGATTGAAAGTCAATCAACGACTTAGAAACAGTTTCAAAAAATTCATATGCCAAAAATAAATATGATTTCAAAATTTTAAATATTATTATGGATTACTTGTTATTGCATGTCTCAATATAAATCGTTATAAATAATCGTTGACCGATTTCATCATTAAATATATGTATTTATCATTAAATGTATGATATGTTTGCAATATATCACGTATTAAAAATATAATAAGTAATTATTTCATATAAAAAAAAGTACATTTAAAAGAAAAACGGAGACAGGGTTAAAGAGAGCTGTCTCTGTTTTTATTTTTAAATATACTTTTTATCACGCGAAATATTAGGTTGGTGCAAAAATAATGACGTAATAATGTCGTTTGTTGACGTATTTTTTAACGTTTCTTACTGTTGTTCTTTCTTTTTTCATTTCTTTTTCTTTCGTTTATTTTTCTCCATAAACAAACGGCTCCATTTTATATGGTCCCTTTGTAGACAAGATTGCATTAAGGGATATCACATAGAAATAACTTTCTTTCAAATCGTTTTTTATTCGCCCACCTTCAGTTTAAATGTCATTTGATCAATTGCCGCCTTTATATTTTGTATAGTCGCATTTACACTGTAAAATATTCATGAAAAATCATGTCATTATTACGCCTGAAACGGTCATGAACCCTCCCCACTAACCATCAATTAAAAAGCGGGACAGACACGAATCTCTTGCCTTGCCAGTCTCGGAGAAAGAAAACTTTAAATTCAAAGCCCAGTAAATAATCTCCTTTCTTGACTTTTGAAGAAGAGTAGAGGTTTATCTCTAGTTTCTGGTTTAGGATTTGGTTTCCGGTTACTTGTAAATTCTACTTCAACATTATGCTTTTAACGTCTAATTTTTTTTTCTTCTCTCCCAATTGGAGTAGATAGGTTCTCTCGCCGTCCGGTTCATACTCCTCCTCGTTTTTTTTTTTAACAAGTGTAGTGGTTTGTTACTTGTTTCCTGTTTAGGGCTGGGCGTCCAGTTCCTTCTGAAATCTATATACTTCTTACGTCTACGCCTGAACACTAATTAAATCGCGAGCACTTCAAATTTAAAGTTACCCATCTTCTTTCCTGCATAGCCCCCAAGAACTTCACTTCTTGCCCTTTGTTGTGCGCATAAAACAGTATACAGTAACCCTCTACCTTAACTAGCTCTTGGGCCTGCTGTTCAGTGAAAAATTCTGAATTCAAAACTAACCTGAAGGTGGATGGGCTCCGACAGATTGTCTTGAGCCAACTTCTACTACGGCTGCAGTATGTGTGATGCCCCTACGACCTTAAAGAGTTATAGGATTCGTGATCGTGAAAGGATATAGGATGCTGGCCTATTCTGATTTTTGATGAGTTTACGGTCGGGGAATAAATTAAGATTTTTTTTCATTAAATGTAACAAAAATAAGATGAAAGAAAAACTCATCAAAGCGTTAATATTAATGACAATTCATCGTCTAAGATATTCGATCGAATTGTCATAATTACTCAGTATCCTTTTTCTTTTTTTCAATTCATTATCTGGTTTATGTTAAAGGAAATCTCAAAAAAGACTCAAACCAGAATTCGACTCTTGATTTCAGGCCACTATATTATATTGGTGATAAAAAACCAACAGATTCCTTAATGGTCGGCTGCTAAAATCAGAGAACATTATGATCGATTGAGCCAGTAATTATCTCATTCAATCCCGCCACCATCACCAGTATTGAACGAGTTCTCGTTCATTCCATCAGAGCATAAAGAATTTTGAACATAAAAATGTTTGAAAACCGCCAAAATACTTTATGGACTTGTAAAATATCGTCATCCTCTGCTGAATTTAGCCCATCCTCATGATATTACTGCAAACGCACACACATATATATATATATATATATATATATATATATATATATATATATATATGAAAGAAGCACTCTACATAAAACGTCTGGCACCCTGTCTTAATCTCATGTTATTTAACAACAGAAATAAGTTGCTAAAAGATTTTTTTTTAATACAATGACGCCAAATCGAATTCCAGCCGTGTTCATTTCGCGAGGCTCGCCACTAATATATAGATTTGAAAACAACTACATCTTCAAAATATACAAGCATGAAACTAAATTAACAACACTTAGTAACGAACTCCTTGAAAATGTCTAGAGAAGTTATCGAAAGCGCTTGGGACAAGAGACACTACGGCCAATTTGCACACTACTATACATCCACCAAGCGAAAAAAATGAAGGCTTCAAAAAACTCAACAAAATAATAAAATTATCCTTATCTGTCATATTCAACAAAATTTGTATGAAAGAAAGCTTACTGTCCAAATATACATTATATATATAAGCGAAGAAACCATATTTTAAATCAGTTAATTCATTATATATATATATATATATATATATATATATATATATATATATATATATATATATTTGGTTGGATTAATGTCAGTTTGTGACCCTGGGTTTCACGCTTTAGCGATCGTCAGACAAACTGATTCATTTTTTTAAAATTTTGGGTTTATGTAGATTGCGTGTATTGGTGTTATTATGAGAGTGGGGGAGAAAACGTCGTCGTGGTGTCATCGTACTAACGCAAACATCGATGTATGTTCATACGCCCAATGAATTACGCTGACACATATACATACTTGGTCGTCCGTCGGGACTCATACATATATAAACATATGTGAGCAGTTTCGGATATGACATATGTATGTATACGGGTGGTGTTGTGTCTAGACATACGCATTTGTATGTTGAAATTCAAAGATTGGAAGTGTAGCGAAAATTTCTCGTGAATGTCTCGTGAATGTATACATGTCATTTTTCTATTTTCCACTGAATAATATTTCCTCGCATGTATGTATATACGTGTGGTGGGGTTTGTGTAAAATTATGACAGGTAAAAATTATTATTATTATTTATATTTATTTTTAAATTTTTGAAAAAAGGGGGTTTATTTGTTATATTTAAAGCTGGTTATTTGTTTGTCTTTGATGACTGTGTATATGTAACAGGTAGAAATTTCGGTTTGTAATCCTTATTGGTTATTTTATATGGTGATATTTAATATTTAATATGCTGGGCGAGAGGGTAGTTTATGTTAATAATTATAACGGGTCTATATGATAATAGTAGATGTGATGTGATATTAATGTTGTAAGGGATTGGAGACAATGATAATATAATTAGCAAATAGTTATTGTGAATTGGTAGAAAATTATGATAGTTGAAATTTGCTATAATTTTAATTTTTAATTTACAAAAAAACACTGTTTTTATTATATTAAAGCTTATTTCCTTGTTTTTTTAGTGTTTTGATGACTGTGTATATGTGACTGGTTGAAATTTCAGTTTGTAATCCTTATTGGTTATTTTTATGGTGGTATTAAATATGCTAGGGGAGGGGGTAGTTTACGTTAATAATTATGGTGGGTTTATATGGTAATGGTAGATGTGGTGTGATAGTAATGTGTAAGGGGGTTGGTGGCAATGATAATATAAATGGTTAATATTTATTGTAAATTGTTAGTAGTGATTAGTAATGTTGGTGGGAGAATAATAAAAACCTATAAAAGTACCACGCATATAATATATAAATAATTATATATATATATATATATATATATATATATATATATATATATATATTTATATACACACAATTTACAATGAATCATTCATACAAAACGTAAATTAGTAAACTTAATGATATAAAATGGCGAAATCCCTTCGCTAATAAAATTTCAAAGGTGCATTAACCTATCAATCACTCGATCAATGTTATGATCCTTGTTTTTTTAAATTTTAAGCTGTATAAACTCTTTCTTTTATACGCAAGTACTTTCAACTGTACATTCAGTCATCTTCAGGCATGTAAATTATTTTGTTTTTGGTAAAATTCAGGTAGTATCCGAGACGAAAAAATATAATGCGAATCGAAATATGTTTTTCGAAATGTGTTATTGATAACAGATACAGACTTATATTTATATATATATATATATATATATATATATATATATATATATATATATATAAAGTTGAATTAAAAAACAGACAACCATAAAGGTCCATTGATTATATTTTTCCCTGGTTCCTCAGATCACATTTCCAATCCTAAAAGAAAATGTACATTACTTGGACTATTGTCCTCATCTTTGACGCCATATTTATCACAAAGTTTCGGCCGTTGTACGCTCCGACCTTCTTCAGTTGGTTGGAATTTCGAACGGAACCCTTTATTTCGCTCACTGGGGTAGACTGTTTTAGTTCCACGTGCCATGTTTGATGGATGTCAGTTATCTGAAAGTTCTCCACTGTCTTAACCGGGTATTGAACTCACACTCTTTTAGGTCTTGTCACTGGATCTAACCAACGCCTTTATCCACTGTGCCATGTGTCCTTGGGGACATCTGGGTATGAATTTCTGGATATTATCAACCTAATGTCTTCAGCAACCATTTTTACCAGTGCTCATATTGCAATTTTTCTGTTATCACACATGTTTTTACCAGAACTCATATTGCATCTTTGTCGTTATCATTGCTTTTCTCTGGCACTCCTTATTACTGGTTCCCATATTGTATTTATTTCTATGCTTGGTCGGCTCAGGAGATTTTTGTGGCCTAGCATATGTGCTGATTCCTTAACTTTACGAATTTTCCAATGGTGTTCTCTGTCTATGATCTCAACATGATCCCACAGGGGACGGTGATCTCCCTTCTCTCTCCATATGTGGTCAGCCACGCCTGATTTTTCTACTTCCCCTCGTGTTACAGCTTTCTGGTGTTCTTGGAGCCTTACATTGAGGGGGCGGCCTGTCTCTCCTTTATATTCCTTTCAGCAGCTGCACGGGATAGCGTACACACAGTCTTTAGTCATGTTCTCCACTATGGGGGGGGGTCTTACTCGGGAGAGATATCTGCGAAGTGTCATCAAGCTTTTGAAGTTTGTCCTGATGTTTATGGACCGCAGATCCTTTCTATTTTCTCTGATAACCCCTTCACATAAGGCAAGCAGACTGTTTTCTGAGTGTTGTTGTCCTCCTCCTCTTGTACACGCCTATCCCAGTTTTGGGGGGCTGCTGCCATGTACCCAGTAGTTGTTACGTTGTAGGGTACTACTTATACTGACCAATTCTTTATCTAACGTCTCTGGGTCGCCACTTATGACTTTTGCTCGGTGTTGTAAGCAACGGACGATCCCTTTCTTTATGTTGTATGGATGGTGGGAGTTGAAATTGAGGTACTGTCCGGTGAATGTCGGTTTACGATATACGGCTGTCTTAAACCCATGCTCTGTTCGAGATATTAGAACATCCAGGAATGGGAGTGTGTTGTTACTCTCTATCTCCGTTGTGAACTGTATCGAAGGTCTTATTGAGTGCACATGGTCCAGTAGAACCTGAACATCTTTCTGGTGTGGCCATAGTATGAAGGTGTCATCTACGTACCTTAACCATATATTTGGCTTTAGAGATATAGTTTCTAATGCCATTTCCTCAAAGTATTCCATGTATAATATTCGCCATTGCTGGTGATAATGGCGAGGCCATTGCTAAGCCCTCATTCTGTCGATATGTGTGTGATCCCATTCCGAAGTATATTGTTTGTGTACAGAAAGTCAACGTCTCCACCAGATTATCTATTGGAATACTGGTCAATTCTTCTAGGGAAGAGTCAGAGGCCAATCTGTCTCTAACTACTGAGAGTGCCTCCTCCGTGAGTACCTTGGTGAACAAGCTCACCACGTCCAAGCTCACCATCTGCTTGGATAGAATGGGAGCCTTTTTTTATTATTTCCACAAAATGGGCGGAGTTTCGGACATATGAAGGAGACTTTCCGATCAATGGATCAATTATATCTACAAGGAAGCGACTCAGAGGGTGGCAACTAACAATCGGCCTGAGCGGAATACCGTCTTTGTGAATCTTAGAGAGACCGTATATGGCAACAAAGATGAGGACAATAGTCTGAATAATGTAAATAATGTACACAATACCTCATCTCAGAAATATAGACAGACTCTAAAAGAAAATGGTTTAAAATTTACCTATTATTATTTTTATACAAGCTTTTGAGGGGTAGCTTTAAGTTGATGTAAGGTGATAGAGGTAAGGAAAGAAGGAGGATGAAAGATATTGTCGAAATTAGACAAGGAATAGAGAGATAGAAATAATTTGAAATCTATATAAAGATACTTAAGAGTATGGGAGTTCGGGTAAAGACCAGATATATGACCTATTTAATAAGTCATCTCACAGGAAAAGGAAAAGAAAAGACAAACAAAGAGAAAAAGTGAAGAAAGAGATAAAATATATAAGAAATCAAACAGGGAAGCAGGGGTGGGAAGAAAAAAAGGGAGAAAGAAGAAAAGGAAGATTAAATTAACATATATAGACATATTTCGATTAATTTCAAAAATACAGATTAATATAATTTACAGTTAACGCGTGACATTATTTTAAAGAATACCAACAAAATAATATATGTTTTGAAAAATAAAAACTATTAAAAAATTAAAACCTTCAGACACTGGGTTGTATATTAATATTCTTTCGTTTTTATTATTTCAGTTAGTTTATATATATATATATATAATTTTGAATTTGGGAAGCAATCTCTCTTTTATAAAAGTTTCATTAAAAAACGATTGACAACTTCGGTTGGTTAAGTTTTTTATTTAAATTTTCCAGTGTTCTTATAATTTTCTTTTCTGTGCGTAAATTATGTAGAAACTGTCCAAATTGACATAGGAAACATTTTAATAATTTCTACATAAGTTATGTCCAGAAAAGAAAAAAACATGTAAGAACACAAAATTATAATACCCTACTCAGGAGATAAAATTGAGTTGATTTATAGCTTCAACTGAAATTAGAACAGTGTCAAATGACAGGTTCCAATCTGAAGGGAATTGCTTTTAGATCTTGGTGCTCAACTACCAAATAATACAAAAATATCCAAAAAAGGATAGTGGAAAACAGCATTCTTTATAAGCTGTAGCACCAACTGTGAAGATATAACCTATAAACGGGACCTGTGGAGTCTGTGAAAAAAAAAAGATTACATTGAAAAAAAAAAGGGTACTTTTGCGTCATTTTTGTATAGAAACTACTACTCAGCGTTGATGATTGTTTCAAAAGTCAGAATTCGAACACTTAGGTTAGATATTGGACCATCCTGTTGCTTTCAAATGCTTCGTTTGTATGTTATATGTTCAATAAATGCTTCCCATAAAAACGTTGATTTTAGTTGCCAGTAGATTTTAAATTTTTGTTTTAGACAGCACGTACCAGTGTTAAAAACATCGAAAACTCTCACGAGCGTAGCCTTGATGGCAAGACAACAAAAACGATAGTATATATATATATATATATATATATATATATATATATATATATATATATATGCGTGTGTCTGTAATTTTATTTTGTGCGTGGGCGGTGTTATTTTCTTCTAAAATTCTTTGATTTCTAAATTGCTTTATGCTTATATCGATATTCATTCTCTTCCGTGACGTATATCGCGTAGGCGATACGATGTATATTTAGATGCGCCCATAGCTTTTATTGCTCTCTGCCAATTGACTTGTGTCGTATAAATGTCTACCCAAACACAATAGCACTGAAATAAATAAAACAAACCTACTCATGCTTGACAACCGACAAATGAATAAATATCCTCTGACAACTTATTAGTCTTTAGTTTCTCCTTTACCCAACAGATTGATTGTGTGTCTGCCAACGTTTTATAATCTGTAACATTTGCTTTTCCTACAGTAACGTTAGCAATACTGACTGAAACACAACCGTTCTTAGATGGATCCAAAAAGGAAATTATATTACAAGAGCTGTCCGACTACTAACAAGGTAATTTCAGAGGAGTGGGTAATAAAAGGGTCCCCCTATTTACGAACAGAATCGGTTCCAGAGGTTCATATGTAAGTCTAAATGTCAAGAAGGACGTAATAAATGAGTTCTCTTATTTACGGACAGGATCGGTTCCAGAGGTTCATATACAAGTCCACAAGGACCTAATAAATGTGTTCTCCTATTTACGGACAGGATCTGTTCCAGAGATTTATATGCAAGTCCACAAGGACATAATAAATGAGTTCTATTTACGGACAGGATCTGTTCCAGAGATTTATATGCAAGTCCACAAGGACATAATAAATGAGTTCTATTTACGGACAGGATCTGTTCCAGAGATTTATATGCAAGTCTAAATGCCTACGAGGACGCATTAAAAGAATGCTCTTATTTAGGGATAGGTTTGTCTCCAGGAGTTTGTTTGTAAGTCGAATTGCACAGTAGAACGTAGTAAAGTTGTTCCTCTATGTGTGGACAGCATCGTTTTTCAGGTGTTTATATGCAAGTTTAAAGTTTTTGCCTTTTATTTTATTTTTTTATGCGTAATGTTTCTACTATATGTACTTGTAAACGTTTTATGATATAGTATATTTATGACTTATTGATAAGGATTTGTCGGATTCCGTGCGTTTTTATTTTGTTGGTAATATAAGATTTTATGTATCCATTTTGAGATAAATGTCATATTAATCGGGGCGATAATGCAGTTGTTGTATGAAGTCTTGAATTATTATCAATATTAAAGAGACATTCTCCAAGTGGGCAAGTAAATTCATAAAAAAATTGATTAGTTGAAGTTTTGACCTCTTTTATTTGCCGTTGATTTATATTTAAATATGCACCGAAAACCAGGAACTCTCCTTCCTAGCAAATAGAGTATGGTGAGATGCGAACATTCTAACCACTCTGCCACGTACCTATCTATTTAATAAATCACTCATATATATATATATATATATATATATATATATATATATATATATATATATATATATATATATATATATATAAGGATAATTTTTATTAAAGATTTATTTAATATCTGGGCCGAGGTTCGATTCCCACCATGGCTACTTTCTTAACGGGCTGAATCGAGGTCGATCCCAACGTGCGGCATCTTTGGAAAACAATAACATGCGTTGACCCAAGTCTTGTCAGTGAAATTGGGTAAACGAAAACTTGGGCGCCGCCTATAGCTTTGCAAGCACGAAGCCACATCGTGGCCGAGGGCTTCAGGGTTCTGGCTTTGTTCAAATTGTTGATCACGCTAGATAGCACGCTCTCTCCCAGTTGCACTGTAAACCACAGCTGGGCTCTGTGGATGTTGAGCAAACACAAATGTGCCTGAGCGAGCGTCTGCAATAGGGATTGGTTAGCCACCCTAATAGACGGCTATTTTCGAATTCGAGTGGCCAGCTGTTTTATATATATATATATATATATATATACATATATATATATTCATACACGTTTCATTAAATAATATAGACAAGTGTTGTCTATTTTATGTAAATTTTTTTCGTAACGTCTTATAAGTTTAATAACATTATCGTTGAAAGAAGAAAGAAATTCACAGTAGTGATCCATATTTTTTTTTAATACAATCTAAGCTTTTGGCTTACATAAGCCATTATCAAAGATGTCAATTACAACATATTAAACAATATACGGACACGACAGTGATGATAGTCTGTCAATATTTCTAAGCAACGATAAACACGCGCATATAAGACGCTAGAAGCGAAAATCGCACCGCATCTCATGACGTCACACATGACCACACGAGAGTGAATTGTAGAAGTATGAATCGAAAGCCATTGGTGTAAACCAATGGCTTCTGTTACCAATTATATATATATATATATATATATATATATATATATATATATATATATATATATGTGTGTGTGTGTGTGTGTAATAGTTCAAGATTATTATTTAATTTTACATTTATTCGTCCCCTCTTTCTTTTCGCACATTGTCCAATGTATCCTAAGCTCTTTCGGCTTTCATAAGTCATTTGCAAATAATTTTTGATGTGTTGAAAATAATAGGTTGATAGGGTGGGAAAATCAAATAAAACCAACCCATGGTAGTATAGTGTCTGTAGGCGCGCAATGTCTTCCGTACTGCTTTTCAATGACTATATCTTCACAGTTTTGTCGACTCTTTATTGAATATATTTCAGAATTCAAAACAGAAACAACAGATCTACAAACTGACGCGTAAAAACTCGATGCATGAAAAATCCTGCATCAGTGTAATTAGTAAGCTTTTTGAGGTTATAATCAACAAGTTTGTCGATCACCTAAATACAAACAACCTCTTGAGTGACAAGCGCTACGGGTTTCGATCGACCCGATGTATTACTCATGGACTAACTGTCGTTTTTCACAGAATCAGTGGGGCATTAAATAACAAATACATCTCAAGAATCTTAGCTTTAGATATCTCAAAGGTTTTTACGAGATGTGGCTCAAAGTGTTGCTTCGCAAGTTCTCTCACTATGGAATCACTGGAAGAGTCTGGTCAAGTCTTTCCTAACGTAGTTATTAACCGTTATCTCCCCCACAAGTCCGCATAAACTGTGCCTATTACTCTGTAAACCTCTACCTTGAGTGGCTCCCGGACCTTGTACCTGAGTGCCCCCACCTGTACAAGTTTCACTATAAGAAAAAAAAATGACGCCATTGAAAATCTGTCAACAAAGAGGGATACTGTTTTATACGAAGTATGCGCCGTGAGTAATTTTCCAGGGTACGCTATCTGTTATCATTTATAAAGTAAATTAACAAAAGTTAACAAAAGTTAACAAAATGAAAAAACCTTTAGCAACAAAAATCTTATAAGAAGAAAACCCAGTTTTAATATGAGGCAAAAATAGTTCTGTAGCTCCTATTGTCTGTTATCAAACGTGGCTGCGAGCAACGTCCTCGGCACATGACGTGTAATACATATAGGAGCTTAAAAAAACAAGTCTGACGTATATTACATACACTGATGTAAATAAAATATAGAAATGTAAACTATTTACTGTAATATACATCGAATTTAGTATGTCACCGGTTGCCAGTACGATTGGATAAATATTAAGTCAACATTATGTTGCCAGAATCAATACTTTGGATAGTAAATATATACGGACCCCTGGAAAATTTATCTCGCAAACAATATGGACGGATTTCATGTGAGTGTAAGTAAAAATATGTGTAACACAAAGCAATAAATATAAAACAAACGACAATGCTTGAATTTATAACAGGAATTACATTTGACGAAAGGACAAAAATATGAAACTGAGTATAATAAAAATATATTTGTTTGTGTGCGCGTGAATGTGTGAGGGGAGAAGAAAAAGTCCAAAGGTAAAACCATTAAAATGAATGTGCCCCAATGGGGAACACTTTTTACCGACGTGTAACTACATCTTATAGCCTCAGCTAAAAGGTTGTAAAAGAGAGTAGGGAGAGAAATGCATATCTTTTTATAGGCTTAAGGAGACTTTTCTTTCGCAACGTTAACTGGGATAACCCAAAAATGCACTAAAATTTAGTTTCTTAGTGACTCAAGTCAACAACAAATTCGAAAACCTTTTACTTGTTTTATATTTCAGAATTAAGCTTCATAATTTTATTCAGTGTGGGTACTATTTACCCGGAATGCGCGCACTTGATATACATATGTATTCATACATTCCAAATGAGATAGATAATGATCATAGATAGATAGATAGATAGATAGATAGATAGATAGATAGATAGATAATATAGATAGATATATAGACAGATAATATAGATAGATAGATAGATAGATAGATAGATAGATAGATAGATAATGAACATAGTTGGATAATGAACATAGATAGATAGATAGATAGATAGATAGATAGATAGATAGATAGATAGATAGATAATATAGATAGATATATAGACAGATAAGATAGATAGATAATATAGATAGATATATAGACAGATAATATAGATAGATATATAGATAAGATAGATAGATAGATAAGATAGATAGATAGATAGATAGATAGATAGATAGATAGATAGATAGATAGATAGATAGACAGATAATGAACATAGTTGGATAATGAACATAGATAGATAGGTAGATAATGAACAGAGGTAGATAGATAGATAATGAACAGAGATAGATAGTTACAAAAAGAATAACAGATGATAATGTAGATTTTATGAATAATTAGCGTTAGTGAGAGCCAGGAGTAAAGTAATATGGGAATTGTTTCATTAATGCAGGCTCTGGTGGTTCAAAGGCAAGTTGCTAAAAGCATACATTAATGCATAATGGCAATAAAAGATACTACATCAATAACAGATACTTCAAAATATTTACATACAATTAATTAAAATCTTTTTTTTTCTCTTCATTTGTTTTCAGCTGTGTGATTGAAAACAGGTTCTGATATTCTAGACTTTTTAATTTTGTAGGTGAAATATTTACAGTAAATATTTTAATCGGAATCAACTGCTAAAGTAAGGCGGAATGAAATATTGAAGGAAAAATATTTGAAAGACGAATGACGTGTGAAATGCAGGAAAGAAAGAATAGAATAAAATAGAGTTTTAAAAAATGGTGAAATGAAAGTCGTAATTAATGACTTGGATTGGTTTCAAAACATTGGTGATTGACTAAAACCTATAACAGATCGAAATAATTGTTCAAATAGATGAATATGAGAAGTCTTAGATATGAAGAGCAACAGATAGGTATGTAGAGATACATAAGAAAAGAGATAGAAATAGATATATATGAAAAGAGAGAAACACATCAATAGATCGATATGAAAAGGGAGAGATCGATATGAAAAGAGATGAATAAAGGAAGACGTCCATCTGAGAAGATATAAATAAAGGTATGGATATGAAAAGAGACAGGAAAATTAGTAAATGAATGGATATCAAAAGAAATAGATTTTATATGAAAGATGATAGATATGAAACGAGACAGATAAGAAAAGATGTAGATAAAACGATCTATATTAAATGAGAGCGATATGAAAATAGCTAGACATGAAAAAGAGGTCGTTAATTAGCTAGACATGAAAAAAGGTAGATAAATAGTGAGACATGTAGAGAGGTAGATAAATAGCGAGACATGTAAAGAGGTATTAGGTTGGTGCAAAAATAATGTCTTTTTCTCACATATGTTACTATTTGAGAAAACGACATTATTTTTGCACCAACCTAATAGATAAATAGCGAGACATGAAAAGAGGTAGATAAATGGCTAGACATGAAAAGAGGTAGATAAATAGCGAGGCATGTAAAGAGGTAGATAAACGGCTGGACATGTAAAGAGGTAGATAAATAGCAAGGCATGTAAAGAGGTAGATAAATAGCGAGAGATGTAAAGAGGTAGATAAATGGCTGGACATGTAAAGAGGTAGATAAACGGCTGGACATGTAAAGAGGTAGATAAATAGTGAGAGATGTAAAGAGGTAGATAAATGGCTGGACATGTAAAGAGGTAGATAAATAGCGAGGCCTGTAAAGAGGTAGATAAATGGCTAGACATGAAAAGTGGTAGATAAACGGCTGGACATGTAAAGAGGTAGATAAATAGCGAGAGATGTAAAGAGGTAGATAAACGGCTGGACATGTAAAGAGGTAGATAAATAGCGAGAGATGTAAAGAGGTAGATAAATGGCTGGACATGTAAAGAGGTAGATAAATAGCGAGGCCTGTAAAGAGGTAGATAAATGGCTGGACATGTAAAGAGGTAGATAAATAGCGAGGCCTGTAAAGAGGTAGATAAACGGCTGGACATGTAAAGAGGTAGATAAATAGCGAGGCATGTAAAGAGGTAGATAAATGGCTGGACATGTAAAGAGGTAGATAAATAGCGAGGCCTGTAAAGAGGTAGATAAATGGCTGGACATGTAAAGAGGTAGATAAATAGCGAGGCCTGTAAAGAGGTAGATAAATGGCTCGACATGTAAAGAGGTAGATAAACGGCTGGACATGTAAAGAGGTAGATAAATAGAGAGACCTCTAAAGAGGTAGATGAATAGCTAGACATGTAAAGAGGTATAGGAATATTGAAAAAGATACATATGAAAAGAGATAGTGGAGTAGATAGATATAAAACAAATGTGAAAAGACAGATATAAAAAAAGATAGATGTGAAAAGAGATAGATAAATAGGTGTAAAAACAGATATGAAAAGAAGTAGATAGAAATATATGAAAAAAGATGGAGATTAAAACACAGAGAAATAAACATAGATATAAAAAGAGTCAGGTAATATATATATGAAAGGAGATAGACGTAAATATCTATAGAAAAACAAAGATAGGAAGAGAGAGAGAGAGAGATCAATACAGATAAGAAAAAACAGTAGAAAACAAAACATATATATACACATTAAATATATATATATATATATATATATATATATATATATATATATATATATATATATATATATGTGTAATATATTAATATAAAATATATATACTATATATTAAACACTAGCAGTAGAGCCCGGCGTTGCCCGGGGATGTAACAGTAAGAGATAGATCAAGTATCGACCATCATAAAGACTGAAAAATAAAATTGACAAAGATTATTGTTTAAGGCTGACGGACACGCATGTCTTAATTAGTTTTTTTTTTTTTTATTGTTTTTTTTTTACGAATTGATCAAACCCAAACTCAAACAAAAATATTGTTTTCAATCGTTATAAGTCTATCAATTGAATAGAATTTTATTATAAACAATTATCTTGTAAATGGAATTTTTAAAGCATTCTGAATGTAAAAATAAAGAAAAAAGTGTGCAAGACAATAAGAAACACTAACTGCCAAAAAAAAAAGTGAAGTTTTCTTGAAATCGGTTGAAAAATGTAGGAAATCCGATCCCATATATAAACGAACACACACACACAAACAACCTGGGTTTTATAATAAGTATAACTCGATATGAGTTGTCTCCCTTTCATTCTCGTGATGCCTCTTAATCGTGTTTTCAAATTGATTTCGTGCAAAAACAATTGTGTTTTTCCCATTTTTAGCGCTGTCAGAACCACCGCAAGGTAATTTTACGTAGTCTTGTGAAGTTTTGTTGAAATCGGTTGAAAAATGTAGGAAATCCGATCCAATATATAAACACACACACACACAATCTGCGTTTTATAATAAGTAAAATGCACTATATATGAGTTAAATATATACATAAATATATACATATTTGTATGTTTAAATATATTTATATAAATTAGCATAAATATTAAATACATTACAATCTCTAATGCATTTAACATTTCTGCTAATTTCTTAAATTATTATTACCATAATTATTTTGACTATACAACCATTATTATTATATTCATCTTAGTATATAGATGACATATATATATATATATATATATATATATATATATATATATGTATGTATACATTGCGTGCCAAATTATTATCGAGATAACTTTTTTCTAATATTTCAAAAACCGTCCAATCAATTCACACAAAATTTTCACACATGTTGGCAACACTGAGCTGCGCAATCACAAACAAACTGGCGCCATATTTGTTATCAGCACGGTGTTTTGACCGTGCCAAATTATTAAAAAAGTATAAGAATTTAGTGAAAAGATAAGCCGTAAAAGCAGTTTAAGTGATGCTGAAAAGAAAACTATCACCTCAGAACTCTCAAAAGGTAAATCTACCCTAGAAATTTTTTAAAATGATAGGGAAGTGTCATCAAACTGAAAAATTCACTGCCGACCCTACACAAGTACGCAAAAGGGCATATAAAGGCAAGCCGATGGTTATTTCACGTCGTCTCATGTCACGACTTAAACGAGAGACTACGAAGAACCCTGGACTTACCAGCCAAGAGCTTTTCAGCCGTACTGGGGATCCTACTGTGTCTAAAAGTACTCGGTGTCGTTATCTGAGGGAAATAGCAACAGTCACACCTGTATCGAAGCCTCCGTTACGAGAAATCACATTCAAAATCGATTGAAATGGGCCGAAGACAATATGAAATTGACTTCTCTAAAGTTTTGTTCACAGACGAAACTCGAGCAACACTTGATGGGCCAGATAGATGGTGCAAAGGCTGGGTAATGAACGGACAGAATCGCCATCAGTGTTTGAGACGCCAGCAAGGCGGTGGAGGCATAATGATCTGGGATGGTATTATTGGAAATACATTACTGGGCCCATGGAGAGTACCAGATGGCGTCAAAATGACTGATGATGCATACATAGCGTTTATGAAGGAGCATCTTGAACCGTGGATGAAAAGGCTAGGAGTTGCCTTCAGAAGGGACATTGTTTTTATGCAAGATAATGCTCCCTCACATGCTGCTCACAAGACTACTGAATATTTGAAACAGTTAGGCTTCGATGGACCTCAAAAAATGAAGTGGCCAGCAAGTTCTCCGGAGTATCATGAAGCGAAGACTGTACGCCAACGGACGACAATTCAGGAGCAATGCTGAATTGTGGGAAGCAATTCTTGACATACCTCGCAGCATTATAGCAGATGACGGCCTACAATTAACAAATTCTATGGATCGTCGACTTTTCCAAGTAATTTCAAAACAGGGAAAGCACATTCCCTATTAATTTGTTTAAAACTGTGGCTTTGTTTGTATCTGTTATTATTTGTTTGATTATCTTATTTATTACCTTCTTTTGATCATAAACATTCACGATCAACATTAATAAACGTTTTGTTTGCTAAATTCTGGGAATTTTACTAAATCTTTTTAATAATTTGGCACGCTCAAATCACCGTGCAGATAACAAATATGGGGCCAGTTTATTTACATTGCGCAGATCAGTACAAACATGTCTGTGATTGCGCAGATCACTGTTGCCAACATTGTGTGAAATTTTTTTGTGAATTGATTGCACGGTTTTTGAAATATTCGAAAAAAAGTTATCTCGTTAATAATTTGGCACGCAGTGTATATGACATATATATATGTATATATGACATACATACATGTATATAGGGCGGCTATCCTGTCCCTATTACAGACGGTACCTCAGACACATTTGTGTTTTTCAACACCCACAGAGCACACGTATGGTTTATGCTGCAACTATGCTGAGCAGACATTAGTTACAGTTTGTGGGAGAGGGCGTGTTATCTAGCGTGCTCGACAATCCTCAAATCCTCGGTACCAATAACTTGTTACTTTCATATATATATATATATATATATATATATATATAATGTATGTGTGTTATATACATGTAAATATATATGGTGCATATATATATATAATTCATGGATTTGCTAATCCGACAGATTTTAGTATTTTTATTATTAATTTTAGTGGACACCAACTTGAGTAATCGTTCCGTTTATTTATTAAACAGTATATTGAATTATTTACGTCTACCGCGTTGACTATTCTAGAAATCCCATTAAAGAAAATCTGCGCCCACTACTAAAAACAATGTTTGCTTAATAAAATCTATCGGTTAATAATAAATCTATGGCTTCTTTAGTTATAAACTCTTCCGGATAATTAAAATCTATCAATTCATATATATATATAAATCTATAAATCTATCACTTCACACACACACACACACACATATATATATATATATATATATATATATATATATATATATATATATATATATATATATATATCCATGCAAACGTTAGGTATGAATCTGACCAGATATGAATGTTTGAAGTTTCTGAGAAAAATCTGCCTTTATAAGTCACTATTCAACTTTCATGATCGACGAAGCACTCTGTCGCCGAATATGTCAAACATATATCGGATCTAATGATGGTTTCGCCAGCCGAATATATATATATATATATATATATATATATATATATATATTAATGAATATGAAACATATGAACAGCGATGGCTAAATAGATAGATAATGAATGCTCTGAGGTACAAATGAACAGCGATACGTAGATAGATAATGAATAGTCAAGCTATATTTGATCAGGTCAAGGCCAGCCACATAAATTATGAATAGTCGAAGGTAGATATGAACATAGATAGATTGATACACGCTCACACAAACACACATTATATATATATATATATATATATATATATATATATATATATATATATATATATACTTGTACATGTAAGGAAATGTTTTATATCTTATATGTCAATACTGTATATGAGTAGCCTTATTCACAGAGAAACATGGAAATACATCGTGTGGCGCCAATTTAACATTAGGTGAGAACGCCTATTACGAAATTCACATACTAACTAAAGGCGCCTCTACCGATGTGATTACAACCATTTTATTTGTTTCTCAGCGCATTCTCATGTTTAAAGATTTTATTTTGATTTAATATATTTTTCTGCATTTTACTTCACGTGCTACTTTTCCTTCAAACTGAGTTTTATTCTGGAGACTTTTTAAGACAATCTATTTATCTTCCTGTTTGCACCGAAGTTAAGCAACGTCGAGCCTGATCATCAGCTAGATGGTGACCACTTGCTTTAACCTTGGATGTGCAGGTGGTGTAATTGATAATGTCTCTGAATTTTTAATCTGTGAGCAGAGTTACAATTCTTATTGGGTTAGTTGCTTTCACTTGCGCGCATAATACTGTTGGGAAAAGTATAAATCCATCTTTTCTCCCTCTGCTTATAGGTTAAATAGTATGACTTGTATCTGGAAAAACTTTATTCTAAAAAAAAAAGCAATATTCACTCTAAAAAAAGATTTAATCTTACAAATCAAAATATTTGTCGGTAATAGTAACTTACAAATGCTTGATAAGATTTAAATAACATTCAATCAAATCAAACTGTCTATCGGGAAACCTCAATGATTTTTTTTGATCGGAACCCCCCAATGGAAATCTGTAGAGCCAATAAGACACAAGGAGTTACAGAATGTGGAAGAGTTAGGAATAGAAACATTAATAATGAGCGGTAAGAGAACAGAGTAATTAGGACGAGAGCTATTGACGTTGCATTTAAACTTTTGCAGATTAAAGTTGGCTAGAAAGCATGGAGTCGGAAGGGAGTTCTACAAGCCAGAAGCGCGAGAAAAGAAACTGTTAGCATAGAATTTACGGATATATATATATATATATATATATATATATATATATATATATATATATATTGATACATGTTTCATTAAATAATACAGACAAGTTTTGTTTATTTATTTTAAGTAAGTTCCTTTCATATTGTCTGATAAGCTTAATAACATTATCATTGAAACACGAAAGGAAATCACTATATTGATACATGTTTAAATCCCATCTAAGCTTTCGGTTTACATTAGCCATTATCAAAGATGACAATTACTTTTCAATATATCAACCAATACACGGACGAAACAATAATGATAGTCTGTTTTTGTTGCATGAAAAATTCCAAAGCAACAACTAACTCGTCTATACGAAACGCGGAAGCGAAAATCGCCTCGTAGCTCATGACGTCACACATGACCACGCGAGAGTGAAAACTAGAAGTATTAAGTATGGGGAATTCAAATTCAAGTGCCCTTTGTTAGATTGTATCTCCAATGGATTAAATAATATTTATGTTGGTCAAACCACAAAGTCGCTTTCACGACTCTTGACTCTACATTTCAATGATAACTCTAATATTTTCAGGCATTTAAAACAACATGCCTGGCCGCGTACACAATTCCGCAAAAACCTTGTTGAAAACACAACTATACTTAAACACGAAAACAATACACAAAAACTAAAAATTCTTGAAGCTATTTACATAAAACAGTTGAAACCTAACCTGAACAAAATAAACTACGAAATCTCCACAAATATTCTTAAATACCTATAATTCATAACAGAAGCGATGTTTTATACCTACGGCTTCCAATACTTAATACTTCTCGTTTTCACTCTCGCATGGTCACGATTTTCGCATCCGCGTTTCGTATAGACGAGTTACTTGTTGCTTTGAAATTTTTCATGCAGCAAAAACAGACTATCATTATTGTTTCATTGTGTTGGTTGATATATTGAAATATAATAATATAATTGTCATCTTTGATAATGGCTTGTGTAAGCCGAAAGCTTAGACTGGATTTAAACATGGATCAATATAGTGATTTTCTTTCGTCTTTCAATGATAATGTTATTAAGCTTATCAGACAATATGAAGGGAACTTACTTAAAATAAATAAACAAAACTTGTCTATATTATTTAATGAAACATGCATCAATGAAAAATTGCTGCCTAAATATGCACAATATATATATATATATATATATATATATATATATTTACATACATACATATATATACACATATACATACATATACATATTTACATACATACATATATAAACATATATATACATACATATACATATTTACATACATATATATATATATATATATATATATATATATATAGAGAGAGAGAGAGAGAGAGAGAGAGAGAGTTCCTTTAACCAAACGATGAAAGATGATTAATGTATTCACTTTTTCACTTCCATACAAAGGAATGGTGGTAAAAAAAATGTTCTTCTTTTCGAAGAAAGAGAAGAGACATCACTCTGTGTCATTCTATCAAAATTCTTCAGTCATATTGTCAATCACAAATCGATAGTAAAACATAGAATATGAGACACCCAGAGAGGTTTCCACCTACTACGATAATGATATTCTGCGCGGTTAACTTGCTACTCCATAGCGAGGCATTCGTTGTAAATCCAGTATATCTACCTTCCTACCAGTCATAACTGTAATGATCTACATCTCCATCTTTCCTTTTTTTTTTTTCCTTCGGTCCGACTGTGCAAGAAATCTTTGCTTTTATCCTATTGAAACTGATGTCCCAGTTTTCATGGATGACGTCCTTGTGTCTAATCCACAAAAAAAAGAAAAACATTTGCATAACTTAACATAGAAAGAGCCTGTATATTTGAGAAATTTTGTAGTTGCCATTTTGTGTTCTTTTTACTGATTATTTATTCTGTTAAACAAGCATTTTTGAAATAGCCAAAATTCAATGTATTCACCAACGTTCATGTCTCAGGCATCAGTGGGTTTAGCTACAATTTTGACTGCTTCTTATTTTGAAAATCTAAATACGTTCACGCCAGAACACAGTAAAAGATGGAGTAATGGCTGCCACCTCTGGGCGGAAGATGCCCAATCCTCACTTTCTATCCTCTATCCTAGAGTTTCGTGGCCATGTGGGTGATGAATTGTCTTCCACCTTACAGCTCTTTTTCGCACAAATGAAACATTGCTACCCTCACACGACCCAATAGCTGTTTTCATGACCGAGGAACTAAATTCCTTATTTACCCCAGTCCAGACGTTGACAGCTATAACCCGCCATGCGGCATACACTCCAATTCCTTTGTAATCCATTGGATGAGAAGGCTGTTTCACCAAGGCAGCATCTTAGCCAAAATTATTGCATTGTGGTCCCAAGAGGATGCTTCTACTGCTATTTGTATCTCTTCAAGTCTAGGCCAACTAATACTTATACTTATACTTACCCACATAACATCGAGCAACTCTTGATACCCACACTGTACGCCCTTACAAGAACTTCATCTATTCACCCTCTACCTTGCGTGGCTCTTGGGCCTTGGATTGAGGGAACAATAATAAAGAAATATCTATGCCAGTCTGTTAATATCTATGTCAGTCTGTTATCTATCTATCTATGTCGGTCTGCTCATATCCATGTATCTATCTGTGCTAGTCTGTTGATATTCATCTATCTATCTGTGCTAGTCTGGTGATATCCACCTATCCATCTATCTGTGCTAGTCTGGTGATATACATCTATTTACCTCTGTTAGTCTGTTGATATCCATCCATCCATCTACCTCTGTCCGTCTGTTGATATCCATCTATCTATCTATCTACCTCTGTCAGTCTGTTGATATCCATCTATCTATCTGTGCTCGTCTGTTGATATCCATCTATCTATCTGTGCAAGTTTGTTGATATCCATCTATCTACCTCTGTCAGTCTGTTCATATCCATCTACCTACCTACCTCTGTCAGTCTGTTGATATCCCTCTATCTACCCACCTCTGTCCGTCTGTTGATATCCATCTATCTATCTGTCTACCTCTGTCCGTCTGTTGATATCCATCTATCTATCTGTCTACCTCTGTCCGTCTGTTGATATCCATCTATCTACCTCTGTCCGTCTGTTGATATCCATCTATCTAGCTAGTTTCCTTTGTTCGTTAAACTTTAATGTTAGTGTATTCAGATCGAACCCTCTCTTCAATCAGTTTGTCTTAGCCTGTTCGTATTTATTTATATCTATCTATAGCTAACCGACGCTTACTTGTCAGACGGGCCAATTGATTCACAACTGAATACAGCTATTTTAAACACAAATGACGGAAATCAGATATTTGTTTGTATACTGTCGGATACTCGAGTATTTCAAATGTGGTGAGTTTTTCAACACACACATACATATGATGTGTGTATGTGTGTGTGTGTGTGTGTGTGTGCTTATCAAATATTAAGTACACAATAAAAACGATTGTAAAATTGTAACTGGAAGTCAGACACGTCAAATGAACTTCAGGCGTTATTTACAACGAATCATTTCCGCGCGCACGTTTCGGCTAAATAAACGTGTATCTCACAATCCTCACTGACCAATCAACAACCAGGAGACAAAAGATTTTAAATGTACTTATGAACATCTCACTATTTTGAATGTAGTATCTTTGTCGTCTTGGAAAGGAGTTGATTTTGTTGCGTTTTCAAAACCTTTATAATTCTGTATATTTACCAAGTGCCCACATATGTGCGTCTCTAAACTCAGACATTTTTTTCTGTGTTAGAGAGGAGGATGTAAATTTCTTGGCTTTGAAAATACAAATTTAATTTATGAAATTGCTTTAACAAAATACACAAAGCAACGATCCACACCCGGAATTGCCCGGGTATGTTTCTATGTGCATGTACTAAAACATATAATAATAAAACACACACTCACACAAACATATATTTTAAATTTTACCCTAAACTCGCAGAAAAAAATGATTTAATCAATTCCTATTCCCACCACAGCCGAAAAATAAAATTACGTCTAATCATAGGATTTTAACTCAGAGCCCTTAGAATATGAAGCCAAAAATACAGAGATGAAGAAGAGAAATACATTGGGCAAAAAAAACGTTCCGACTTCTTCCCTACCTACATCATTTCGTCCTCAACGCTAGAAAACGAAAATAGAATGTCTACAAATTCAGGAAAATAGAAACACAAAATACATAACCCTACCCCCGAATATTCTATCAACAAAAATCATACTTATTTTAAAACTCAAGTTGTGTGTGTGTATGTGTGTCTGTACGTTTATATATTGGATCGGATTTCCTACATTTTTCAACCGATTTCAACAAACCTTCACAGGACTACGTAAAATTACCTTGCGGTGGTTCCGACAGCGCCAAAAATTGGAAAAACACAATTGTTTTTGCACGAAATCAGTTTGAAAACACGATTAAGAGGCATCGCGAGAATGAAAGGGAGACAACTCATATCGAGTTATACTTATTATGAAACCCAGGTTGTTTGTGTGTGTGTGTTTGTTTATATATGGGATCGGATTTCCTACATTTTTCAACCGATTTCAACAAAACTTCACTTTTTTTTTGGCAGGTAGTGTTTCTTATTGTCTTGCACACTTTTTCTTTATTTTTACATTCAGAATGCTTTAAAAATTCCATTTACAAGATAATTGTTTATAATAAAATTCTATTCAATCGGTAGACTCATAACGATTGAAAACAATGTTTTTGTTTGAGTTTGGGTTTGACCAATTCGTAAAAACAAAACAAAAAGAGAAACTAATTAAGACATGCGTGTCCGTCAACCTTAAACAATAATCTTTGTCAATTTTTATTTTCAGTCTTTATGATGGTCGATACTTGATCTATCTCTTACTGTTACATCCCCGGGCAACGCCGGGCTCTACTGCTAGTTTAAAATAAATTGGTTATCCTCAACACTAGAATATTTACCACCTTCTCCAATACAATGGAAAAGTTAAGGAGAAAAATAGATCCAATCAGATGCCGGGATTTATGACATAAATTGCAATGTAAGAAAAGTTGCATTGGCGAAACATCTAGAAATATAAACGCCCTCATCTACGGACATAAGAGAGATCTACATTTAAAAAACAACCCTTTAAACTCGCTCATAATACACAGAGACAAAACAGGCCATAACTTTGATTTTATAAATTAAAATAATTAGAATAGAACATAACTTGTTACACAGGAAATACTTCGAGGGAGTTCAGATAAATGTTTTACCATCTCAACAAACACAAAGACACACATATCACCAACATTTATAAAATCCATACTTAAAGAATGTAGGATATGTTTACTTGCTACCGCCACAACAGGTGCATTTTAAATTCTTTCGCCCTCACACAAAACGTCCGCAAGTCAGCATGCGGGCACCACCAAATATGGATGAGAACTACTAGACGCACGGACACACACATGCAAACACAGACACGCAGACGCGAGCGCGCATGGACGTACGCAAACATAGACACGGACAAACGAATATGTATTATAATTCCTCAGAGACAAATTAGAATAATGACACACATTATACACACGAATGCTACTTCACAAGACAGACGAACGTGACGTAAGTTCTGCTCTTTCTTCTCTATGTTTCATTCTCTAATGAGGCTTTAATTAAAGGGAAACATGTTATATTCATAAAAAAATTTTTTTATTTGTTTCTTTCATTATCACAGGCACACACACACACACACACACACACACAAACACACACACACACATATATATATATATATATATATATATATATATATATATATATCGAAGCTGTATCCTACACGGAGCCGTCATATAGCCTGACGTGCTATATCATTTAGATACTGAGGAAGTGTCTAGTTAATAAGGTCGAATTACTGCTGTTAAACTACAAATTTCCCATTCTTCCTCTGTCGCTAAATGGTATAGCATGTCAGGCTATATGACGGTTCCCTGTAGGATACAGGTTCGATTCCTGTCGAAGGACACATAATTTCGATGAAATTTCTCGAACATTCAGGCCGGTAAATGTTTATTGTAAACAGAGTATTTATTTAAATATTTCTATCTATAAAAATAAAGTATAAAAAATAACTATATTAAAATAATCGTCGTACTTAGTTCATTTCATAAGATATATATATATATATATATATATATATATATATATATATATGTATGTATGTATGTGTGTGTGTGTGTGTGTGACACAATATCTTGACTGTGTTCTGAAAAATGAAAACATTTTATAAAACATACATACAACAAATTATTTCTTACTTATCAGTTAAAATATTTAATCCTTGAAAATGGCTAAATGTATAGCCGAAAGCGCTCGGGTAAAAAAAAAGCCTTCGGACAGTTTTTATATAATTTATTATCCGAAGAGAAAAAAAAATTATTAGATCGCATGAGAAATTGTATAAAAAACTAAATAAATGTACGTTGCCTGTCGTATTCAATGAAAAGTGCATGAAAGAATGATTGCTCCCTAAATACACAAATTTTAAATATGAATATACAGGGTGTACATAAAGTTTTTGTGCACTTTAAAAAATTTATAACTTTATTTGTATTTGTGATAAAATAATCTGTGTAAAATGTTATAAAGTTTAATGTACCAAGTTTTAAGTATAGCTAAAATAACTTATGTGATTTCAGGCATTACTGTAAATCAGTTGGCAAATGTTATCCGTGAACTGCAAAATCGTATTACCCTTTGCATTGCTAATGGAGGACATGTGGAAAATTAAATAAACTTTCAATAAAACCTTCAAAAATAAAACCTTATAAATTATTTCTATCGCGAATACAAATAATACAAATTATAAATTTTTCGAAGTGCACACGAACTTTATGGACACCCTGTATGTATGTATATATATATATATATATATATATATATATATATATATATATATATATGGGGGGGGGAGACGATCCTTTGGAAAGAGCCTGAAAACTCATACCACGAGCTGACCCAAGCCTCATAAGGGAAATTGGGTAGACAGAACCTTTCGAAAGGCGTTGATGGCTGTTCAAGCACGAGGCTTTGAGCCTACTGTCTTTGTTTAGACTACTGATCATGCCAGATTGATCTCTTCCCAGAAACTGTCCGCCCAGTTTAATTGGAGTATAAACCACGGGTTGAATAAACACAAATGTGCCTGATCGAGGCATCTGCAACAAGAATTGCTTAAAGACACTAGCCGACTGGTGTATCCAGAAAATGAGTAACTGGTCAATATCAATATGTGTGGATGTCTTTAAATGTGAGCCTATATATATATATGTGTGTTTGTGTGTGTGCGTGTACGCGGATATATAAATATGTATATGAGAGAGAGAGATAATATCAAACCCGTAAGTTGTGAAAATAATCCAAGTACCTTTTAAAATAGGGCTTCGTTGGTTCGCCATTTTGTTGAACTTGCCTGGTGGTATATAGGGTACACATTCTACAAACTATAGCCACCGACAACCTGAAAATTACGTGAAAAAACGCATAAAACTAGCAGTCGTGGTCGATCACTGCCTACCAGGATTTCTACTTAAATATATTAAAGCTTTGCCATTTCCATTTGGGGATCCCAACATTTTTTTGCCATTAAGCAATTTTGTGGCAGACACGTTTTAGAGTTTCCTTATCTTTCTCTGATTATATATATATATATATAAATCAGACAAATTGAAAAACTACGCGTTTTGCCTTTGTTAGATATACTTCAGAATGAAATAAAGATGTGTATGTATGTGTTTAATATTAAGTAGTTAATATCTTTATGTATACAAATATAGATATAATTGTGTATTTTGGAAGCAAACCCTCTTTTAAACAATTTTTCATAAATACGACTGACAAGGTATGGCGATTAAACTTTTTATTCAATTTTTTTCTGTTCGCATAAGTGTTTTCTTTTCTGGACATAAAGTGGGTAAAAACTGTCTAAATGTTCTGTATATACGAGCGCTTCCTGTCATTAGTAGCCATAGCAAGGACCTTTTTGGTGGCGGGTTAATTGAATATATAGATTTTTATATGTATATGCATCTATAGCGATGGTATTGTTTTCTTTTCTCAAACTCGGTCAGCACATTTTGACCGTGTTCATAACTGATCTTATTGAACATTGGTTTTAAAGAAAACACTTATTCAGACACAAGAAAAAGTCAATAAAAAGCTTAATCGCAGCACCGTATCAGTCGTCTAAAATAAAACTTAGATATATATATATATATATATATATATATATATATAATTATAAAATTAAATTTAAAGGTTTTAGCTTCCATTTTTGAAACATGTTTATTACTGTGTAGCGAAAAAACTATATTTTAAATGAGTTAATTTATAATGTTAATGCTCTGTAAATTTACATTGAGCACTATTTTGTAAAAAATAAAAATATCAATAAGAACACCGGATTATATATCTTACTGTTACTATATATCTTATTTCTTTTTATTTAAATATATATATATATATATATATATATATATATATATATATATATATATATATCTTATTTCTTTTTATTTAAATATATGTATATATATAGAGAGAGAGAAAGAGAGAGAGAGGGAAAGGGAGGGAGAGGGGGAAGGGAGAGAGAGAGGGGGGAAAGAGAGAGAGGGGGGAAAGAGAGAGAGGGGGGAAAGAGAGAGAGAAGGGGAAAGGGAGATATGGGAGTTATAATAAATAAAACTGTCAGGAAAACTTCTGTCAATATTGTGAAATAAATTGGTCAAAAGATAAAACCAAGTAGACGACACAATATGACGCCTAATTACGACTCGGAGGCCAGTTTCCGGTCAGAAGAGCGATCGTCATTTACGGTAGTTTTAATTCGTAAATTAGAACGTTAGCATTCCGACAGTGAGATTCATGTTTAATTCTTATACCATGGTCCATTTATCGAGAAGGCAACTTCTTGATAATATCAACTTTAGAACAAATATATGATATCGCATATTGAGCGCTGGTGTTAATAAAATAGTGTTTGATGTAATATAACAAACCTATTGAATATATATCAATAAATATGTATTAGGTTGGTGCAAAAATAATGTCGTTTTCTCACATATGTTACTATGTGAGAAAACGACATTATTTTTGCACTAACCTAATATATTATTCCTCGCCAGTAGCATGACTCGGAGTTTCATGCACAACGCAATCTTCAGGTGCTAAGTAAAGACTGACAGTTACATTTAAATTTTAAAAAAAAATCTGGTTAACGTCATGCTGGTACAGGGAATTATACAGGGAACACTGATTTTTATTTTAAAAATACATTGGATCTAAAATATGTTTTTAGTTTATATTTAAATTAAACTGTGATTAATTGTATTTTTTAAAATATATGTACATATATTAAAATAAACGAACCTAAAACTATTTTAAAGCATCATTATTATTTTTTTTAAATAATCGGGATTTATTTTTATTATCAAATATTTCTTTATCGCTGGAGTTAGAAAACAATTTAAATTGGACGAATTTATAACAAATTACTTAAAATAGTAGCTGGATGATTGGATTCATTGTTAACCGATATATGGTTACTAGCAGCATGACCCGGCGTTGCCCGTGCTTGATTCAAAAATCATACGATTCATACAGCAATCGCTATCACTTGACTTAAAATATTTTTGCCCTTCCTTGCCTTTAAAGGAGTGCCCTTTGCCGTGCTGATGTTGCTACATGCCTTACTTCTTGCCTATCTCACACTGAGAATTTTTTCTAAGCTCTATACTAAACATTAAATCTGTTACGAAAAAAGAACTAAACAAAATGAACACAAAACAATCAGCTTTAAAAAAAAAGGACTCGTAACTGGAAAAACGAATGAAAAAAGAATGTTAACAACAAATACTTTTTCACACCTAACCCAGTTCTGCGGAATCGGAATCAATGTTGAGTTTAGGCAAGCGAATGAGCCAATTGGAGTAAAGTGCCATGCAGATTTAAATTTTTCCCACTTGTGAGGAATGCAGCTATCGATTATTTTGCATGCTAGCATTCTAGTTAACATTCGTGTCAGTCAGCTGTTGGCTCTCACGCTGGCCAATAGAACCTTCCTGCCTATTCGTGGCAGCCAGCTATAGGCTCTCACTCTGGCCAGTAGAAAATGGCCACAAACTACATGAGAACTGCCGTAGAAGCATGAAAAAATCGATTTTTCCACTATAGAGTTGGGAAATGCTAAGTCGGTCTTAGACATCCCGCTAACTTGGAGCATGTGCATGTAAATTTTGGTGCAAATCTGTCGAAAATTGCGGACGTGCATTCGTTACACACACACAGATACACACACACATCCTGCCTTTTATAGATAGAGATGTAGATCTTTAATATACGGTTTGTAATAATTGGTACACAAGTCCAAGGTCACATCGAGAAAACTGATCCCTTTAGCATTGGTGGTTTGGGTAAATTTCAGTTCGTGATATTTGTCCCATTGAAGTCGGTGGTAAGTCATGGTGGTTATAGTGGGGGAGGAAATAAATATTCGTACACATGCAAATTTTTCATTTATTGTATTTCCAACTATTGAATAAACATATTTTTCATATAATTAACTGTGCACGGATGCATAATAACTAAATAAAAAACAGAAAAAAAATTGATTTAATAGAAATAAATCCCATTTATACATTTTAATGTGTCGAAAAAGTATTCGTTCAATGCAAATTTCAGATTTTAAAACTTTTAAATTGTTTTAATACTCTAGATTATTCAAGAAGATTCTAGAATGTTCCAATAATATTATCAGGAGTTATTTTTAGCCTAAATATTCAAACAGAACATTCTGTAATTGATATTCGTGCAAGAAGGTGATCATTATGGCAAAAGGTAAGGAATTAACTAATCTGTGAAAAGAACTGGAATGAAGGTAAAAGTTACTTCTCAGACAACCTGAAATTTAATACCATTACTTAATTCATCGAAAGGTATAAAAACTCAAAACTGAAAAATAAAGGAAGATCAGGTGCTCCAAGGAAGATTTCTTCAAGATCTTCGAGGAAATTAATGCGCCAAATTAAACAAAATCCAATGGCTATTTGTCAAGAGCTGCAGGATGATTTGCTTTCATCAGGAATCTGTAAACAGACAATAAGCAATGAAATTCATAGGAACGATATAAAGCCACGTTTCCCTCGGAAAACTCCACTGCTATTGAAGAGACACAGAGATGCCAGGTTGAATTTCGTTCGTCAACATAAGGATAAGACAAAAGCATATTAGGAAAGATTATTATGGACAGACAAAACCAAAATTGAGTTGTTTGGACGTAATTCTAGAAATCATGTACGGAGGAAAGATAGCGATGAAAAGAACACAGTTCCAAGAGTGAAATTTGGTGGTAGCAGCATCATGGTTTGGGGATGATTTTTTTCTGCAAAAGGTACTGGCAACATATTAGTAATACATGATAGAATGAATGCCGCATCATATCAAAATAATTTGGAAGCAAATTTAATGATTTCAGTTGAAAATCTTAAACTTCCTCCTGGTTAGATCTTCCAACAAGATAATGATCCTAAGCACACTGCAAAATCCACGAAGAAATGGCTTGCTGAAATTAATGTAAGTATTCTAAAATGTCAGTTCCCAAATTTAAACCCAATCGAGAATCTATGGCGTTATTTGAAAATTCAAATCCAATCGAGAGCTCCAACAAACATCCCGGATCTGAAGACCATTTGCGAAGAAGAATGGAACAAAATACCAACAAAACCATCATACTACTAATTGAAAGTTTCAAGAATAGATTGGTTGTTGTAGAAGCAAATCATGGCTATTCTACGAAGAATGAAATGAAGATTATGTATGCTTTTTTTCTATTGCACGAATACTTTTTTCAGCCATTAAAATGAATAAATAGGATTTATTTCTATTAAATCAATTTTTCTTTTGCTTTTGAGGCGTATTTATTTATTATGCATCTGTGTCGAGTTAATCATATAAAAAGTAAGTTCATTTATTAGTTGGAAATACAATAAAATAAAATTTTATGTGTGTGCGAAGTTTTGTTTCCCTCTCCACTATATATATATAATACATATATATGTGTGTGTGTGTTAAATCTACAAGTGTTGACAAATAAACCAATGCCGATAAATAACACTTGCAAGAGAGAAATATTTATCGATTTTGAATTTTCAAATCATATTTTTCATTTTAATATTCAGTCCGTTATTAAACACAAACATTTCTCTGAAATGATCTGCGTAATAATGGAATTGTTTGCCAAACTCAGTCTGTTTTGATTCTCTCAAATTCTTTCTTTTTATAATTATCTTTTTTGTCTTTTCTTTCTCTTCTCATTTAATCAAGTTGGGGACGAGCTTGAAAAACTCTTTGTGTTTTACAAGAATTCGTTCTGGTATCAAACAATGCATTAAAATATTGCTTACGTTCTGATCCCGTTCACTTTTGTTCATGCTAAAATCTTAAAGAACTTATCGGCTCGGAAAGCGAAGTTGGCGCGGAGAGTTCAAATTCTGGTCGATTCTGTTTCTTTTTTTTTTCATGGCGATACTGCTAAATAATTAGCCATTAACTGAATAACAGTCCTGAGCTCTCTTGCCTTGAGGTGACAACTAATCTAGAAGAAAGAAAATTCTGAATTTAAAGCCTGAAGAAGGATGGGTTATCATGCCTTGCACATACAACGGCTGTCACGGTTACAGTACATGTGGTGTCTCTAGGAACCTATTTGGTTATTCGACTCGTAAAGCGACGTAGTGACAAATGATGGCATTCGTAACGCGATGAGGCGACAGGTGATGTCACCCGTAATGTAACGTACCGACAGATTATGACATTCGTATCACGAGGGGACGATAGATTGCGGCACTCATAATGCGACGTACTGACAGATGATGGCATTCGTAACGAGACGACATATTATGGCACTCGTCACGTTATGTGACGACAGATTAAGGCACACGTCACGCTATGTGACGGCAGATAAAGGCACTCGTCACGCTATGTGACGACAGATTAAGGCACTTGTCACGCTATGTGAGTCTCATCCGGGGAGGTAGACAAACCCGGATCCATTTATGTAGGGTTTATGGAGAATTTTGGGCCGAGCCTACGGGCTCGGATTGCCCCACATTAAATTTGGTCTTGTGCCACATCATACCTCGTGGGGAGGTTGGTAAATATTACTAGCTGGGATCTGTTGAGTACGACTCAGACCTGCGCGAGAACTACCAACCTTCCAATAGTAGCACTCACTACTGGATTGACTTGCAATAACCTTGTGCATAACTGTTACCTTTATTCTTATTGTACTGGTTTTTTACAATAAACCATTATTTATTTTATCCACCTTGTTTTTCAAGTATATATCCCTTTAGAACAGAATATAACACTTAAGTTGTTCCACTTAAAATCCCTGACATATTGAAAAGCTTCATACTTGTTCTTAACTGTAACTGCAGTTATGTGTGTTTGCAAATGAATTCACCATCGAGTTTTTGACAAAGTTTAACATTCATATCTCCAAAGAAAACAGTGTCAAAAGGACAGTTTTTTCACTTGACATCACTATTACTATAGACTCTCTCAGCAATTTTTATTGTTTTAAAAAGTTATTTTTAGAATTTTAATAAAACCCAAACATATGAAACTGGATTTATGCATTCTCTTTTTTTCTTGAGAATATGCAGTAATAGCAGTGTCAAGAGAAAAACTATCCTTTTTGACACACTTTTTGTGCAGGTGCAAATATTAATCCTCATTAAGCTGAAAATTTCACTTAGCTTCAACTTTTTTCTTTGGTTTTTACCTTCCACTGGATAACTTATTTTGTTCTTGTCACTAGTGGATCACTTAATGATATAATGGAATAACCTGTCACTCCCATGAGTGACTACACTATAAGTATCTCTAAGTCAACGGACTACAGAGACTAGCTGGGATCTGTTGAGTACGACTCAGACCTGCGCGAGAACTACCAACCTTCCAATAGTAGCACTCACTACTAGATTGACTTGCGATAACCTTGTGCATAACTGTTACCTTTATTCTTATTGTACTGGTTTGTTACAATAAACCTTTACTTATTTTATCCACACAGAAAGACTAAAACCTCAAAAATAGTTTTCCAAAGTAGGTTTATAATCAGCGCTTTTCAGCAAGCTTTTTCTCTAAATAGAGTTAATGGTGAATGGAATATACGACAGCGGTGAAATACCGGAAGACATGATATGATCTATCTTCAGGGTGATTCCAAAGAAGAAAATCTTAGGGAACAACTAAGAAACGTATATTTACAGTCGGAAAAGAACAAAATGTCTGAATATAGATATTTAGATATATTCTGACCTGAAGATGCCTACTTCCAGCAGACGTAGGCGAAACTAAATATTTCCACTTTGTCTCATTATACCCATAATTAAATATAAAATATATACGTCTTCACCTGTCGTGTCATATTACTGACAAGTCATTTTGTCGAGATATTTGGCGCTGGTATAAAACTCATTAAAAATGGGTTGATTCTTTTCTCAAAGATTAATATCGTAAAATGAATATAAACATTTTAGACGGAATTTGAACTCGGGTTACTGATTCTGTTTTAGTAACCGTTATGTCACAATGAAGCCTCGTAAAAAAATGTCAAATTTAACGTAAACTCTAAGAGATTGATTGCTTATATGATTGCCGTACTTTATACGAGGGTGTCTCGCATGAAATGTTATATTAATTTGAATGACAAAAATACAGTTTCATTTAATCAAACTGAATTTCGATTTAATGAAAGTAATCAGCATAGCACAAAAGACTTTTCAAAAGTTTCTTCACTCTAACAGAATTTTCTATTGCTTATGTAATGCTCAAAACTTTTAAATAATTGATAATGTGTGGAACAGATATCGAATAATTAAGGTCGTTACTCCAAAAGACTGGGTAATCTTTCAATGGTGGACCGTGAGTTGTGAAGGTATGCAATTGTTATGGGGAAGAATCCTGCTATCTCTATTCATTAATCTAGGCTCTTTCTTCTCTACGTTACCAGGTCACCTTATTTGTTTTTCTTTTTTAACCATTTCACTCCAAGCAAGGCAATAAAGCCACTAAGGTGCAAGAGAGTGTGATAGAATATAAAAGAAAACATTATCCAGGAGAGAGAACAATAAACTTAGAGAAAGTAAGAAAATCAAAGTTAACATGGAAAGCATAAAGTGGACGAGAGAAGTTGTAAACATAGAACTTACGATTTACATTTAGCCATTTCGACAGTAAAATGTGAAACCTTGCCGCCAATATAGGACTGTAATATGTATTACATAGATGCTTACATATATATGTGTATATTTGGATATATATACGTGTATATATACGTATGTATATATGTCATGGTATATATATCTATATAGGCTACGAATTACTGATGCAATCTAATATATATATATATATATATATATATATATATATATATATATGCATGTTTTATTAAAAACGACTGGCAAGGTACTACGATTAAGTTTTTTTATTTAATTTTTCTTGTGTTCGAACAAAAGCTTTCTTTTCTGGACAAAGAGTGTGTAAAAACTGTCCAAATGTTTAAAACCCATTTAAACACACACCACACTCCATTAAGAACATACTAATAGAAAAGCAAATATAATAACTTCATCCATCTTATCTTCTGTGAATTGCTATGCATTCTTGGGAAATATAATGGAATGGTTTCTCGTTGGCTTCTCCATGGTTTACAATTAAGGACGTAAAGATCATGACTCCCCCTAGATTCCTTTTCCTTATCTTCTGTGAATTGCTATGCATTCTTCGTAGAATAGATGAGTGATTTCCCTGTTGTCTACTCCCCAGTTTGGAATTCAGTTTTCCTTGGTTGTCTCCCAAGGTCGAACAACCCAGTCAGCCGTGCTATTTAAACGGTAGCTTAGAGAAGAACAAATGGATTCATTTCTTTCCAAAAGGTCATTTATTGCGAACGTTACAGACAAGCAAATAATTTCGAACTTTGCTCGCCGATTGCATTTTCGCGTCATTGTTACACGACTCGCGTATCGAGATTACTCTCACAAGATTAAAACAAAAGGACTCAAAATTTAATCAATCTAGTTGAATTATCAAACACTCATGAATATGTCAAATTAGATACATTAAACGGAATTAATTAAGATTATTTATAAACATTTCGCGCCTTTTCGTATGAAAAATTAATAATGCGTATAATTAAAGATAGCATTTTATAAAAAATTGCAATCGTCCGCCTCTTGCCTTATTTGCTGGAAAACCGGAGCAATATACTGATACCCACAGGTAATAAAACATGATACACGCAGACATAAAGCATAGATACTACCCAAAAATCGTACGGCATTTTTATTAACCACAGCCACCGAGAAATCTTTGTGTAAATCATATTATTTTAATCCTATTATTATACTCTTTCTCTGTTGAATAGTTCGCACGACCGTTACACCCTGCCAATACCTCATAAATAATGAACTATTCCGCGGATTGATCATGCGGTAAAGAAATTATTTTGTTCAGTGACAAAATAGAAAGAAGGAAGGGAATGAATGACGAAAGGAAGGAAGGGAGTGAGTGAAGGAATGAGTGAATGAAGAAAGGAATTGAATGAGTGAATGAAAGAAGAGAATGAATAAAGGAAGGAAGAAAAGGAATGAATAAAGATAGGAAGGAAGAAAAGGGATGAAGGAAGAAAGGAAATGAAGGAAGAAAGAAAGGGAATAAATGAAGAGAATGAATGAAGAAAGAAAGGGAATGAATGAAGAAAGGAATGAATAAAGAAAGGAAGGAAGAAAGAAAGGAAGAAAAGGAATGAAGGAAGAAAGAAAGGGAATAAATGAAGAGAATTAATGAAGGAAGAAAGGGAATGAATGAAGAAAGGAAAGGAATGAATAAAGAAAGAAAGGAAGGAAGAAAAGGAATGAAGGAAGAAAGAAAGGGAATAAATAAAGACAACGAATGAAGAAAGAAAGGGAATGAATGAAGAAAGGAATGAATAAAGAAAGGAAGAAAGAAAGAAAGGAAAGGAATGAATAAAGAAAGGAAGGAAGAAAAGAAATGAAGGAAGAAAGAAAGAGTATAAATGAAGAGAATGAATGAAGGAAGAAAGGAAAAGAATGAATAAATGAAGTAAGCTGATAAGAACAGATATTACACTTTGATCTTAGCCAAAAGACCACGCTTGCCGCATATAACACAATGTCGGTTTATTGTAGGAAGACCGGCGCGTGTACTGGAGCCAGGACGAAAAATAGACCAGCATCCGCAACCGTCAGTTGCGCCGGTGTCAGTATTACTACCGACCCCACCCTCTTTAGTGCAATGAGACCGGTACTGCCACGGGTACCTGTTTCCCGAAACCGGGCACCTCAGACAGTTTCAACTGAGTTGCGCTTTGTTCAAAGGCGGAGACACAACTGAGAGATGAAATACAATATATCCGCCCGAGGTCAGATACTACACTTTGATCAAAGCCAAAAGTCCGAGAACAAATGGCGGCTCTAATAAAAGGGACATTTTTCAGACGCACATTACCGAACGACGTAAACCGAGGAAATGCAATTGCCAAAAATCCAGTTACCATAAATCAATAACATTCTCTGCTGTATTATTTTAAAATTATTATCGGGAAAAAGTTCGTAAGACGGGAATTTGGCAATTATTATTATTATTATTATTATTATTATTATTATTATTATTATTATTATAAACTGTTTCCTTATATGGAAACATTCGGCATTCATTGATCAAACAGCCAGTGCTACTGTCGGCTTCAAATTTATAAATCTTTCTATTAAAACATTTTTGACGGAAAATAGGGTCATCACGTCCACTGAATGTTGTAGCTCTTTCCAGTACTGATTGAGGATGGGGGTTGTCCTGCCAAACCTTTTGTCTAGTGTAGTGTAGAACGTCAACATAATGTTTATGTCATTATTTTCTCTTCGCGTTACATGTGCCGCCCATTTTAATTGTTACTGCTGCTGAATGTCTTCAAGTGATGTGGTTTCTGTTATTTTCTACAGTTCTTTGTGATCCTACAGTGCCAGTCCACGAGACTCGAAAAAGGTTAGTCATCGCTAAGCCTTAAATGCTTCATTCGCTCGAAGATATTTTTTTTATCAATGATCTGAGAAAGCAGCTCTATACAGCTAACAGATTAGAAATGTTCACGTCATGTACGGCATCCATATGAAAGCCATGATCTGAAGAAGCTGTTTCAAAACATGACTCAAGTTAGTGGATTTTGGTTTTGCAGCAATTTGCGGTATTGGGAGAAACTACTTCTAGCGCAGCCGATTCTATGTTCAATTTCCTTTTTTATCCTATGCTAAATGTGTTATAGGTAATTGATACACTGAGCTAATATTGATTAATTCCACATCCTAAATTTTTATGATAGATTCCGATTATTTGACATCAGTGATTCCATTTCAATTCCAGATCATAATTTGTATTTTAGAAAAGTATATTTTGGGTCCTACTTCTTGAAGAACTTGGTAGAGGATATGATTTTTTGTTGAAAGGCATTGGTATCCCAACTATGAACATTTATGTCATCAGCAAGTTTGCCCATTTATCATCAATACATTGGCCCCGGGACGGTAAATTAGGAAGACTGTCTTCTAGTAGATTCGTTTGGGGTGTAGAATAGAAAGCTTAAATGATCAATGCACATCTATTCACATCTATGCTTGTAGATGCACAGGAAATAGACTAGGAAAATATTAAATATACAGGAGTTCCCATTACCTCATTGGCATACTCGTGAAGAGATTTATTATTATTATTATTATTATTATTATTATTATTATTATTATTATTATTATTATAAGCCGTTTCCTTATGTGGAAACATTCGTCATTTATTAACCAAACCACCAATGCTAGTTTATAAAAGAAATTCTGTTAATTTGCTTTTTTCCGTAAAACAGGAAAAGATTGGGGTCTTCATCGGACATAAACGACTTTTTCGGATCAATATAGTTCCCCTATCATTTAGTGTACTCAGGGTTCGGAAAATAATTTCCAATGTACACAAGGGCGAACCATGCTCATTCAATTCGTATTCCATTGGTAAGGAGGATTTTCTATCCGGATGGTTCTTCCCAAGAGCCGCTGCTTTGTAGTACAGACTCCCGAGATTATACTCCCCCCGATCAGTATAATATTAACGTTTACTGGAGTGACATAATGTCTGGAGTCAGCTTCTATATAACCTCATAATGTAAAATGCTTACGTCTATAACGCCATTCAAAAAGCCTCTACCTTAAGTTGCTCTTGGGCCTAATATTTGGTAAACAATGACTTAAAAAAACTTCTCAGCACATGGTCTCTTAGCATATAGTCTTTTCATTCTGACATAATATATGGCCGGCTATTAATCATCTGTGAAACACCAGTCTGCCAAGGCGGCTGACAAATTCTTATCACAGATGCCTGCTCAACCTACAGAGCCGACCTGTGATTATATTACAACTAAGCTGAGTGGACCTTAGGTATAGTTTCTGGGATAAAGCGTATAATTTGACATGATCATTTTTTTTTTTTTTTTGAAGAAGGCCAACATGCTTAAACCCTCGGTTACTCTAAAGATAAAATATAATTCGTTAGAGAAATTACTTCAACGGGGCTGATCTTTGTAAAAAAAAAAAAAAAAGCTCCACTTTTCAGTTGGCAACTATTAGACAATTATTCTTTCAAAATTTCCAATAGTCAAAATCCCAGCTGAGATCAAAAAAGTCAAAAGAACAAATGCTAATTTCATACAGTTACAACATTCCTCTCAAGTGGCTTTTGTCATCTAATTTAAGGAAGATAGAAAAAATATCGTTTTTTAAATTATTAGTTTCTCTCTGTCTTTCAAATTTGTTTACAAGATTTTCGGACTTTGTTTTTTAAAACTTTCATCCTGAAAAAAGACCTGCCATCAAGTAAGTTGTTACATGCTGAGGACAAATTTCCAGTATGTTCGTAAAAATATGAGAACGTGATAGGCACCCTAACTTTTAAGTGTGGCATACCTTAGATCAAAGTTGAATGCCACACTTATTAAAATAATGATCTTAGACGAAAGATTCTTGAGGGTGTCGAGAATAAATCTTGCAAAAATATAAATCAACGCCTCTGATTTTATTCAAATATTTCCTTTCCTGAAAGAGATACCTTTCATGACTATGAAAAAAATTTTTTAAAATACGGTCAATTTCAAAATATTCCATTATTTAAAATATATAATATATAACTTTATTTATGTGGCTAAAAAAATAGAATTCTAAAAAAAAATCAAGAATAACACTTACTCTCTTTTGTTTATGTAAACATTAAATTATATTACTTAGAATCCTCCATAGTTTACCTTGACTTTCAGTTAGCCTGAAAAATATTTATGAGGCTTCGTTAGTTTCAGAATGTTTAACATTAGTTAAACATTCTGAAACTAACGACATTTTTTCTTTATGTGTACAAAAACTTCTTGCAAAATAAAAATACTTACATTTGCCTTGATAAAGTCCGCCAGAGGGCGAAATATGTCGGCTAAGATAATTTTCCCTTTCATAATTTTTTTATAGATATATTTTTACTTATATCTAAATTTTAACACACACACATCTGTATGTGTATGTGTGCGAGCGCATGAATTTAGATATAAATAAAAATATATCTGTAAATATATTAGGTTGGTGCAAAAATAATTTCGTTTTCTAACATATGTTACTATGTGAGAAAACGAAATTATTTTTGCACCAACCTAATATATATATATATATGAGTGTGTTTATATATATATATATATATATATATATATATATATATATATATGTGTGTGTCTATATATATATATATATATATATATATATATGTGAGTGTGTTTATATATATAAGTGTGAGTGTTTATATATATATATATATATATATATATATGAGTGTGTTCATATATATATATGTGTGTGTGTATGTGTTTATATATAGATACGTGTGTGTGTGTTTATATATATGTGTGTGTGTGTTTACATATATATGTGTGTGTGTTTACATATATATATATGTGTGTGTGTGCGTGTGTGTTTATATATATATATGTTCGTGTTTATATATATATATATATATATATATGTGTGTGTGCGTGTGTGTTTACATATATATATGTTCGTGTTTATATATATTTATGTGTGTATGTGTATTTTTTAATCAACTTCACTCTAAATTAGAATTAAGAACCTGAGATACAAGGGGTTACTTAGTGTAGGAGAATTAGAAAACAGAAACACCACTAAGGATGATTACAAGAGAAGACTAATCAGGTGGACCGTAGATATCGATTGACATTGCATTTAAATTGTTGAGCACTAAAGTTGGTTTGAAAACGTGGAGCCGGAAAGGACGACCACAAAGAGAGAAGTGCGCGAAAAGAAACTGTTAGCATAGAACTTACGGTTACATCTAACCAACTCAACTTTATATCGATGAGACCTAGCTGCCAGTCTAGTACTGCGTTTATATTCATAAAGTCTAGGTACCATAGCGAAGCGCTCATCCGAACAATTTCCATGAAAATATTTATAGAAAAGACACAGAGAGGCAGCTTTGCGGCAGTGGGAAAAAAACTGAAGCCGAAACGCGAGATCGGGATCAATAATATTGCTGATTCTTCTGTAGATTTTATCAAAGATCTCTAGATAAATAGCAGGTGCACCAAACCAAATGTGGCAGCAATATTCTAAGCATGGACGAATGATAGACTTATAGATATGTAAGATAGATTCTGGAGAGAAAAAAATGAACTCAGTGAACCAACTTTCTTAGCAGCTGGCCCAGCAATGGATCCAATAGCGAAACAAATTTTATTAAATCTAAACGACAGTATTCCAATTATGGATAAGTCATCTTTTTTTGTTTTGTTCAAATATTTTAACCCTCTCAGGCAATATAAACCCTACGCACAAGACGCTAGTGACTCGCTGTCAGGTCGCCGATGGGAACGCCAGCGCTCCTCTGATCGCAGTCACCGGCGCGCAACCGGTGGGCCTCTAGCCGTTCGCCAGTGATAACATTGACGAAACGAACACGCCGGCAGCTCGACGGCGGCCACCAGCGGTAAACAATGCCACTCTGTGGCAAATTGGTGGCTTGCGTGTAAGGAAGGACCATGTGCCGCCATTTTTTAAACAAGATTCCGTTGGCTAAATTCTATTATTTTCTACAGAGCTGAAAGTTTGAAATAATTTAAAGAAACCTTATGTGTAAAATTAAACCATTCCAGAAGACGTGCATTAATATCATGGGTTTTATTAACTTCTTATTTTTTCATTAAAATCAGATATTATTTTAATATCGTGGCTGTGATGGATTTTCTTACTCTAAATTTCTAACAAGACTGAAGACCTTTCAAAATAGGAAGTGTGGTTGTTGCAGTAGATTGGTTTCATTGATTTTGTTTAGCGGCATATCAACACCTATGCCGAAATCTAAATATTTTAAGCACAATTTTATGGCTTCAACTAAATCTATTTTGAACCCAATAGGCATGCCTTCAACTACAGATGAAGTGTTTGGTGGTAATTCTATTATGAAAATGCATTTTTATATTTTCATGATGTTTTCTTTTTGTTGGCAGGTCCACTATTTCTCCACAGGTGGGACCTGCGAACAAAGCAAATTAAGAGGTGGTTCCATGCTCCTTAAAACCTCCACTCACCCAATCAGAAGCCTTGCTGCAGGATGTTGTGTGGCAGTAGAAAATAGGGTAGCTTTGATTCAGGTCCGACCTTTCCTCTCCCAGATTACTTCGTGGACTCGTTGTTCCAGCAGAGTAGGTCGCCGAACTTTTGAAATCCATTCTCTGACTCTCTCTCTCTCTCTCTCTCTCTCTCTCTCTCTCTCTCTCTCTCTCTCTCTCTCTCTCTCTATCTATCTCTCTCCACACATACACACACACACATATATTTATTAGGTTGGTGCAAAAATAATGACGTAATAATGTCGTTTTTTGACGGATTTTTAAACGTCAAAAACGACATTATTACGTCATTATTTTTGCACCAACCGAATATATATCACTTCCTCTCTTTCCCTCTCCTCCTTATTCCTCTCTCCTTCTTCTTCCTCTCTCCTTCTCTTTTTCTCGCTCCTTCTCCTTTCTCTTTCTCTTCTCTCTCCTTCTCTCTCTCTTTAGCTTCCTGCAGGAAACGACGCCTTAATAAAATAAGAGACCCGGGAAAAATTAGCTGTCATATCTTGGGTGTGCTGATGCAGGGTTGAGATCCCTACCAAGAAATTGCGGGTAGACTACAACTATCTAGCAAAGACACCCAAACGCAACAATAAAACAATTCACAGTGAGGAGCTTTGTTTGAATGCCAGTATTTAATTTCCCAGTGAATTGCAGATTCAAATTCACCGACAACCTCAACCAGCAAACCACAGGCGATAAAGAAGAACTCAATCACAAAATTTCTTAATATCCCGAATTTCCAAGAAGGAAATTTGGGCCCGGAACGTTGCCAAAACATTTGTTGATCTTCTACAAGAATGACTTAAATATAAGCTGGCACATAGGATGTAATAAAAAAAAAATATTTGGCTATAGACCCGAGCTATGTTTACGACTTCTCGGAAACCTAAAACGCAATGAACCGCCTTGATATGAATTGTTTTTAAATAAATAATTGATACACAAGATAATCCTTTTAGGTTTTGTTTATTTATTCTTGTAAGAAGAAAAATGTTATATAAATGACGGGAAAGAGATATTATCTCCGTTAAGTAATAGCTAAGAGGCCGTTCTGAAATAAATAGTCCTTATAAACAAGATGAATAAAGAGAAATTAAAGTCGCTAGCTTTTGCCATTTTTATGTTATTCTTTCTGATCATGCTTAGCTAAAATCTGTTGAAAAAATATAATCAAAAACGACAAACCTACATTATACATAAAAAAAAATACATACTGATAAATTAATACGTACATAAAAACCAGATAAATTTATATTATAAGTTGTTTTTATAATGAAATAGATAAAAAGATGCTTTGAGAAGTAATCGTTCTCTTTTTCTGATTTTTCATCATCATCTTCGCGGTTTTTCTTAAGGACGTGCTGCATCATGACTGCCCACATACATTTTATAGTCCTTAGCCATATTTTTCTCTTACCACTTAATGTTCTGTCATCCATTGACACAAGTTCGGTATCTGTTAATTCACCCCAAATAATATAAAGTTACTTATCAGTCAGTCAGTTATGTACCATGTATTATACACGTTTAGATGATCATATATTTTTGGATATATGACTGACAAGGCAGATTTTTTTCCCGCAGTAGGTTACCATTTCTTTCTGCGGTAGACCGGTTGCCATCCAAGGCTATAGAACTCGGTCTGTCCTGCTTTTTACCCATAGCTGGCGGGGGAGAAGAAGAGGATTCATACTTTTCCCAAGGATATTAGCACGTAAGTGAATGTAATGGATTCAACTGGAGTTCGAACTCGGATCTCCGATTCCTCAATCCAAGCTGCTATCCGTGCCTCTAACAGGAATCTTACTTATCGAAAATTAATAGCAAAGAAATTATAAATTTTAAATCAAAGTCTTTTTTATTATTATTATTATTATTAATTTTTTGACACTCTTTTGAAATTATAAATCAAAATTTATTTAGCTTATCTTGCAACAACTCCAAATCTCAGAATGAAAAATTGCCAAAAATCTGGGAGTTATTCACATTTCGTAAGTGCAGATGATATTCGAGATACTTACAGGGAATTTTTACAATAAAAAATAAAATAAATCTATTTCTTGTTTGTTTATTGGGGCGAGAGATAATGCAGACCCCACACTTAGAAATAGCACACCCGAGTTGCCAGCATTATGGGGCGATCGCAAAAGTCAACCAAACAAAAGTGCGAATAAAGTACATCTCTTTGGGAAAATTTGGTGCGAATTTTAGTAAACATAAATTCTTTTTATTTTGGGGTGAATTAACAGAAAAGATCCCATGTTCATTAAAAGGTGACTCGTTATTTCCCCCTGACCTTCTTGCATTCAATATGTCCGTCAGTGTCAAATTCGCTAAGCTCTCTTTCCTTTAATGTGTCCTTTCATAACTTGGGCGATCATCGGTATCTGCAACTTTGTAGCTCTAAAGCAAAGTTTTATACCCTTTCTGTCCTTCCTACTCCCTGTTGCACTAACCTTTTACACTCGTTAAGTAGATTACTCACTGTTTCCCTTGTTAGTCTTTCCTTGAATATATCCTGTGAGTGCCAAATTCTCCAATCCCGTTTTCTTCATTATATTAGGTTGGTGCAGAAATAATGGCGTAATAATGTCGTTTTCTGACCTTAAAAAATACTTCAAAAAACGACATTATTACGTCATTATTTCTGCACCAACATAATATATTCATTCAGGACTTAGGTGATCATGGCTCCCCACAACTTCCTATCCTTTGTAGCTTTTAGAAATAATTTTTTTTACTATCCTTCCCATTCCATGATCTGAAATCCATTTACTTGTCTGGTACGTTATTCGCTGTCTTTCTCTGTTCCTTTTGCCTACAATATATCACGTGACTGTCATTCTAACCTTCACGGCTAAAACCCACCATGCTACGTGCATTGTAGCAGACCACCCTCATTCCCCTTGTATCTCCATTAATGAGATATAAGATCCATTCGAACCACTACTTTATGGAAACGACTCCCAAGAGAATGCTTCCTCAGATCACTACAATCTTAACCTGTTCAAGTCCAGGATTAACCGTTACCTTCTTTACATATCCGAAAAAGCTAATTTTCTTAGTCTGTAGCTATCTATCTCGGGTGGCTCCCGAGCCTTGTACAGGGTGAACATCATTGTAGAAAAAATGCCCTCGTTTCGCATTTTATGCCCAAACATTTCCAATCTCTTTCAGGTTGTAATTATAAATATTCTTTTTGTTGCTGTTTCCCTTAAATCTTCCCCATTGCTCACATGTTTCGCCCATGTTAGTCACAGTATCCTTCTGCAGAACGACACTCCGCTGTTCTCTTATATAGGTGAGGGTAAGTGTCGAACATTCATTGCTATATAAAAGGAGTGATGTTACATCCCAGTTCAGCACTCTCTTTCTTTCTGGTGAAAATTCAGTTGGGATTTCAATTCTCATTGTCATCACCCCCACTTACGTAACCTTAGGTTAGTTTAAACTTGGGTTAATAAAGAGAACATTTGTTAAATGTTATTGAACGATTAAGTGTAGCAATGAGCTCCATTTTTTTTTAGTTCAGACCTTTACTGCTACGACACTATTTCAGATCATCCTCATTTCTTCTTGTGTTCCAAATTTAAGAAGGAAGTAACGCTTGGACAAATTCTTCTCAAGAACTGCTACTTTGTGAAACTGACTCTCACGTGAGTGCTTCAATTAAAGATCCAATCGTTATATATCCTCCTTATGCTCATAACGCTCCATTGCCTGGGTTGATTAATACGGTGACAACTTACTAGTACAGGGAAGTAACCCCCTGCTAAAAAAAAGGGGACACCTCATTTCTTTTCTTTTTTTTTTCTTTTTTTTTTTTTTTTTGACCCTCCTGCAAACCGGGCCTCTGTCTGCCGCTATGACTCTCGAAGAAATCAAAACAATATCTTCTTTCTTTCTATGTGCCATGTTCTTTCCGGATGTAAGCGATCGTGGCTCTCCACCTCCTTCTATCTCTTGCAGCTCTCAACAAGTTCCTTCCCTCTGCTTCCTCTCCCAAATCACGTTCTGTCATCCACTTGCTTAAGCCCTCCCGCCAGGTATGTCACGCGTTGTTTTCCCCTGTCTCCCTTTCTCTATATTAGGCCAGTGAGTATCAGATTCCCCAGGCCTTCTTTCCTCATCATGTGTCCCAGAAACTTCAGCTGCCTCTTCCTGATGTTAAGCATAAACCTCCTCCTTGTTTGTAACCTCTCCAAGACCTCATCGTTGCTCATAATAATATCTATTATACTATAGAATTTATCATCACATAAACTGAGAAAAATTGATATAGCGTAAAACAAATCAACCCCAGCCTTATAACCATCACTGCCTACCACTTTCTCTTCTGTTCATACCACACACCTCATCTATTATTCTTCGTCCCGTGTCTCTTCAAGTACACAGAAGGTCATGGGTCTCCAAAACTTCCTATCCCTTGTGACTCATAGCATCTTTCCCTCTTTGCTAAGGCTTCCAATCCCGTTCGCTATGAATTCAAACAAGCTCCTCATGAGTCGTTGCATTACCCAATATTTCTTACCTCAATATACCCGTTCTTCCTCATCATGTATCCAAAGAACTTCATCTTGTATTTTCCTGGTTCTGAGTAGAAGTGTTCTTTCTGTTACCATTTTCTTTAAGACTTCCTTATTTCTTACTCGATCCATCCCTGGAATTTTCAGTAACCTTCTTGTAGCATACTCCGGGAGATAATGGGTATGCACCCATTCCCATAATTACAGTAGTGAATATTGTATGTGTGGGTCTGCGGTCTGCAGTTGGAGATTCGTCTTCAACTAGGTTGGTTAAGCTCTCTGCCTTCGGACAGTGAGCATTCCCAGACGGGGCTATGCCGAAGAACATTCTCGTCTCAGATAAACATCTACCTGACCCCGTTTTATACGAGGTCTACGGGGAACTTTTGGCTAAGCCTACGGCCTCCGGCCTCGGGAGCCCAACATTAAATTCGGCCTTGTGCCATATCTGATTGCGTGGTGCACTTGATAGATACAACCTGCGGTCTCCAGTTGGAGATTCATCTTCAGCTGGGCTGGTTAAACTCTCTGCCTCCGAGCAGAGAGCATCCCGAAACGGGGCTATGCCGAAGGACAGTCTCGTCTCGGGAAACACCTACACTACTCCGTTTTATACGGGATCTAGGGGAATTTTTGGCTGAACTTACGGCCTCGGAAACCCCACATAAAATTTGGCCTTGTGCCACATCTTTCAGATGTGGCCTAATTTAATGTTGGGCTCCCGAGGCCGTAGGCGTAGCCAAAAGTTCCCCGTAGACCTCATATAAAACGGGGTCGGGTAGGTGTTTATCCGAGACGAGAATCTGTTCTTCGGCATAGCCTCGTCTGGGAATACTCTCTGTCCAAAGGCAGAGAGCTTAACCAACCTAGTTGAAAACGAATCTAATTTTTTAAGGGATTCGAATTTTAATTTTTTAATGTTTTAAGAAAGCGCCATTGAATTTCGTTAAGTATTATCCAGTTATGCGCCATGCGAGATACATGACTGACGAGGCAGATTTTTTTCCCGCAGAAGACTCATTCCTTTCTGCGGTAGACGACTTGCTATCCAAGGCTATAGAACCCGGTCTGTCCTGCTATTCACCCATAGCTTTTGAGAAGAAGAGGATCTGTACCTTTTCCAAGGGTATTAGCACGTAAGTGAATATAATGGATTCGACTGGAATTCGAAATCGGCTCTCCGATTCCTCAATCCGAACCGCTATCCATTACTCCAAAAAGCGAAAATCTTAGCAAGTTCTTTATTAAATTAAAACACATCGGGAATTACGAATTGGTATCTCATATTTAAGGATTCTATTGATTTAAATCTAGACGCAACTGTTCCTCTTCCGTCTGGACTGCGAGTATACAGGCAATATGAAGCAGATGCTAAAAACATCGTGCGTGGTGTCGGCAGGAAAACAGGCTTGTTTTAATTACTTTTTCTTTTTAAATTTCAGTCCAGGGTTGCAGTTTTTTTCCCTGGTCTTAATGAATTGCAAGTCATAAACATATACACGCAATGATTATACATATATATATATATATATATATATATATATATATATATATATATATATATATATATATATATATATATATATATATATATATATATTCAATAAAGGTGCAATTAATTTATAAATTCATGAAACATTCGTACAAAAAACAAATACAGAGGTTAATGATTTAATTGGCGAACACTTAATCGCCAATTAAATCATTAACCTCCGTATTTGTTTTTTGTATGGATGATTCATGAATTTATATATATATATATATATATATATATATATATATATATATATATATATATATATACACGTTTCATTAAATAATATAGACAAGTGTTGTCTATTTATTTTATGTAAATTTTTTTTGGTAACTTCTGATAAGTTTAATAACATTATCGTTGAAAGAAGAAAGAAATTCCCAGTAGTGATTCATATTTTTTTAATACAATCTAAGCTTTCGGCTTACTTAAGCCATTATCAAAGATGTCAATTACAACATATTAAACAATATACGGACACGACAGTGATGATAGTCTGTCAATGTTTACATAGAAGATTTCTAAGCAACGATAAAAACGCGCATAAAAGACGCTAGAAGCGAAAATCGCATCACATCTCATGACCTCACACATGACCACACAAGAGTGAATTGTAGAAATATGAATCGAAAGCCGTTGGTATAAACCAATGGCTTCTGTTACCAATTATAGACATTTATGAATATTTGTAGAGATGCCATAATTCATTTTCTTTCGGTTGGGTTTCAACTGTTTGATGTATAATGCTTCAAGGATTTTTAGTTTTTGTCTATTGTTTTCATGTCGAAGTATAATTGTGTTTTTGACAAGTGTTTTACAGAATTGTGTGTGCGGGCAGGCATGTTGTTTTAAGTGCCTAAAAATGTTCAAATGTAGTGTCAAGCGTCGTGAAAGCGAGTTTGTGGTGTGACCAACATAAATATTATTTAATTCGTTAGAGATATACTCTCCCAAAGGGCACTTGAATTTATAAACTATATTGGTTTTTTGCAAATCGCTAACCGGGGGAGAAGAATTATTGCGAAGAATTAAGTTGGATATACTAGATTTAGTGTAGTATATGATTAATTTAATTTTTTTGCTAGGATCTGTAGTTGATATATTAGAATATACTAAATTTTTTAGTATATTTTCATCTTCTTTATAATTAGTATGCATTTGATTACGATATAGGAGATTAATATGTTTGAGATCAGTAGAAGCAGTATTATGTACAATTTTCTTAGTATTGAGATTTCTAAGAAAGCATCTTATTTGTTCATCAACTATATAGTTTGGAAAGCTATTATTGATAAGTGTCTGTTTTATATTCTTTAGTTCACTGTAAAAAATCTGTTTTGTGGATGAATTAGTTTCTGCACGATGTATTAGATTCTTTATAATTGCTATTTTGTAATAATATGGGCATTCGCTCTTGTAGTTAAGTGTACATGAATTTATGCTTGTAGGTTTTTTGTATGGCGAAATAGTAAATTTGTTATTATTTGTGTTTATCAATATGTCAAGGAAGGGGATTTTATTATTAGTATTGAGTTCATATGGGAATTTAAGGACAGAATTATTTTGGAAACGTTTTTGAAGTTGAATTATTTCATCTGTATTTTTAACTAACATAAGAATATCATCAACGTATCTTAGGTAGATTGATGTTTTTTTTTTCAAATCTGTAAATATCTTATTTTCGAGGTTCGACATGTAGAAATTGCTAAATGTCGAAGCCAGTACTGAACCCATGGAGACACCATCACGTTGTATATATATATTGTTATTATGATCAAAGAAAGGGACTTCAGTAGTACAAGCCAATAGTAGTTTTCTTAATATATTAGGACTAATTTTAAGTGGGGGTAAAAATGAATTACTGTATATATTTCGTATAATTATGTCAATAGTTTCACTAACAGGAACATTGGTAAATAAGTTTTCAACGTCAAGTGAAGCCATGATTTCATTGGCAGGTTTTTCACTTTTTAGGATTTGGATTACTTCTAATGTTGACTTAACAATGTATTTACTAGGAAGGTAGGGAGTAATAAATTGGTTAATGTATTTTGTTAGATGATATACAGGAGTTGGAATTTGTGATATGATAGGACGGAGAGGATAGTTAGGTTTATGTGTTTTTATAGTGCCGTATATATTACCAGGTCTATAATCACCAACAATTTCAGGGAGTTTTAAAGAGTTCTGTTCAGCATTATTAGCATTAATGAGTTTATTAAGCTGTGATTTTAGTTGGTTGGTCGGGTTCTTGTTAAGTTTTTTAAACTTTATGTGATCATGAATTATGTGGTCAAGTTTTTTGTTGTAATCCAATTTGTTTAGGATGACAAAAATATTGGTCTTATCAGCTTTTTGGAAGTAAAGTCTGATGATTGAAAGCCCTTTAAAAGGGTTGTGGTGAAATAACTTATTACATGGAACCTTAAAGTGGTCTGTTTTTATTCAAATATATATATATATATATATATATATATATATATATATATATATATAAGGTCCTGCGGGGGGCTCTTCACTGATCTTTCATCACAATAGGTAAGGGGAGGAGTAGATGCGATAGGCAACAATAAACTACAAAATTGATTGCTGCATTTAAGTATTACATTTATATTTAAGCTTACCGTTTAAAATTTCAACGATAATTCTTGTCGCCACTTAATTTAAAGACAAATTGATTTACGTCGGTCATTACTTTCTGTACAAACAATTATTTTTATTTCATGAGTGATTTTCGCTGGATTTCGCAGTTAATTTCGAGTAATCCCAATTTTATTTCCAAGTTATAAAAATTGTTATCGGATGGAAAAAATTTAGTCGCATAAAACAAGTAAAAAAAAATCGCAGTAATGAAAACTTGGGAAACCCTAATTTCAGGATTGCGGATCCGGGATCCAGCCGGGAATGGTTTTAATTTGCTCACAGAGTCAGCCTGATTCCATAATGGCATTGGGGTAAAGTTGAAAAAGTATGACACACTGACATTCGCATTTTATTATACAGATGTACATATATATGTATGTATATATGCATAGATATGTGTGTTCGTATGTATGTGTGTGTATGTATGTGTGTTCGTATGTGTGTGTATGTATATGTGTTCGTATGTATGTGTGTGTATGTATGTGTGTTCGTATGTATGTGTGTGTATGTATATGCGTTCGTATGTATGTGTGTATGTATATGTGTTCGTATGTATGTGTGTATGTATGTGTGTTCGTATGTATGTGTGTGTATGTATGTGTGTTCGTATGTGTGTGTGTGTATGTATATGCGTTCGTATGTATGTGTGTATGTATATGTGTTCGTATGTATGTGTGTATGTATGTGTGTTCGTATGTATGTGTGTGTATGTATGTGTGTTCGTATGTATGTGTGTGTATGTATGTGTTTTCGTATGTATGTGTGTGTATGTATGTGTTCGTATGTATATGTGTGTATGTATATGTGTTCGTATGTATGTGTGTGTATGTATGTGTGTTCGTATGTATGTGTGTGTATGTATGTGTGTTCGTATGTATGGGTGTGTATGTATGTGTGTTCGTATGTATGTGTGTGTATGTATGTGTGTTCGTATGTATGTGTGTGTATGTATGTGTGTTCGTATGTATGTGTGTGTATGTATATGTGTTCGTATGTATGTGTGTATGTATATGTGTTCGTATGTGTGTTCGTATGTATGTGTGTATGTATATGTGTTCGTATGTATGTGTGTGTATGTATATGTGTTCGTATGTATGTGTGTGTATGTATATGTGTTCGTATGTATGTGTGTTCGTATGTACGTGTGTGTATGTATATGTGTTCGTATGTATGTGTGTGTATGTATCTGTGTTCGTATGTATGTGTGTGTGTGTGTTCGTATGTGTGTGTATGTATGTGTGTTCGTATGTATGTGTGTGTATGTGTGTGTGTTCGTATGTATGTGCATTTGCTTCTTTGCTTTAACTGAAGGAAAAAGTGAAAGGAAAATATATCAGATCTCGCGTGGATGCACGAGAGGATGCATTAAATGCATCTAAATAAAGTGGCTATAAAACGTCTACCCTCTCTGTTTCTCTGTCTCTCTCTCACCTTCTCTCTCTCGCCCCTCTAGTTTATATTTCTCTCTCTCCCCATTACGCTTTATCTTTCTCTCTCTCTGCCCCCTTTCGCTATATCTTTCTCTCTCTCTCCCCCTTTCGCTATATCTTTCTCTCCTTCTCCCTCTTTCGCTATATCTTTCTCTCTCTCTCTCCCCCTTTCGCTATATCTTTCTCTCCTTCTCCCTCTTTCGCTATATCTTTCTCTCTCTCTCTCCCCCTTTCGCTTTATCTTTCTTTCTCTCTCCCCCTTTCGCTTTATCTTTCTTTCTCTCTCCCCCTTTCGCTTTATATTTCTTTCTCTCTCCCCATTTCGCTTTATCTTTCTCTCTTTCTCCCCCTTTCGCTTCATCTTTCTATATTTCGCTTTATCTTTCTCTCCTCACTTTCGCCATAGCTTTCTCTCTCTCTCTCTCTCTCTCCCTTTCGCTTTATCTTTCTCTCTCTTCTCTTTATCTTTCTCTCTCTTTTTTCGCTTTATCTTTCTCTCTCTCCCCCTTTCGCTATATCTTTCTCTCTCTCTCCCTTTCGCTTTATCTTTCTCTCCCCTTTTCGCTTTATCTTTCTTTCTTTCTCTCTCCCTCTTTCGCTTTACCTTTCTTTCTCTCTCTTCCTGTCACTTTTTCTCAGCTTATTGCATTCTTTCTGTCTCTTTCCCTCTCTCTTTCTGTTTCTACTTACCTCTCACATTATCGACCTCTCTCGCTTCTCTCTTAATTTGCCTCTCACTTTTTCTCTCTCTCTCTCCCACTTGCTTTTTCTCTCCCTCCCCATCGCTTGCCACCCTCTTTCTTTCTATTTCCCATTCTCTCTCTTCTCTGCCTTTCTCTCTCTCTCTCTCTCTCTCTCTCTCTCTCTCTCACTTTCTCTGCATAAGACTGCAGCATAATGATATTTCAAAACAATCTCCTTTGTCAATATACTTAAACCGATAAGTCTAACATTATGCAGAGAAAATTTCGATTCTAAATTTAGCCTATAATGGTGTCAGGATACAAAATTCTTTATCAACTCTCATATTGCAATGTTGTAAAGTTGTAATGTTGTAGATGTTGTAAAGTTCTCAAACCGACTAAAAAGAAAAACAAAAAGGGTACATCACTATTCTAGATATTCAAACATACAGATCAACACACATGACGCAGGATTTTGTTAATTTTCTTTAATTCTTCCAACAAATTCTGGTAAACGTTTGATCTTTCAGATACTGATTTTGAAAAGTGGGTTAGGCTAAAAACTTTTCTGTACCCTTTTATATGTAAACAAGTTCTATCTGTTTAATTTCTAGTCTCCTATCTTTCCCAACTGGAATTTTTAAATATATACAGTATATTTATATGGCCGTTTCCGGTGTTGTCAAAATTATTTATACATAACACGACACACTTACGAGGTTTGATCAAAAAGTACCGGAACTTGTACTATAAAAACCTACAACATATATCAATGCGACATTTAATCTCCTTCGAAGTAACCCGCTTCGAAAACCACACACATTTTCCAGCCTTGTTTCCATTAATGGAAGCATTCCTGGAACTCTTCAACAGGGATTTCATGCAGCTGCCCAGTGGCTTCCTTAGCTTTTGGAAAGCATCTTTCGTTCTTCCAATGCTCCTTCGAATTTCGTTGTCACTATAAACACTTTCCAGATATTTAAATGTCTCCAATTCGTAGCTTGCATCTTGAGATGACCCTCGTGCTGACAAACATATATTTCTTCTTGTAACTGATGGTTACTCCTTTCCCTTCACTTTTACTTCAATATATTGTCTAGAAGTTTATCCACACAGTCTCATTTACACTCAAAGTATTACCGAAGTTGCTGGAAAAGATGGTTAGCTCATTCTATCGTCACAAGAATTTTCAACACTTTCAGTCAGGTTTAACCTTTACAAGAGTCAGATTAGGCAATATATATATATATATATATATATATATATATATATATATATATATATATATATAGTTTAATTTGCAGTGTAACACCTGGACTCAACTTGCATTAAAAATTTCCAAAATACTTACATTTATGTGCAATTTTACATGCTCCATTCGAATCTGGCTTGATAAATTTGATAAAATCTACCGTTTTGAAGTTATTGACAGTGAAATTTGGGATTCAATCGCGTCGTTGGTGCGGACAATACTGGGGTTGTTTGCATACATTCGCTGCGGAAAGCTACGCGCGGAAGACTACGGAAAGCTAATCTCGAAAATGATCTTTCCTGTCTAAATTTTTTCTCAATTACTGCGCACGAGAACTATTTACGTAAACACGCTCAGTTTGCGCAATGATACCTAAACTGATAGCTATTCTGCAGCGAATGTATGCAAACAAAGCCCGTAATGGCTGCCCGCGACGGGCATGAATCCAACTTTCACTGTCGATAACTCCAAAAATGGTAGATTTTATCAAATTTATCAAGCCAGATTCGAATGTAGCACGTAGAATTACACATAAATGTAAGTATTCTGGAAATGTTTTTAATGTGAACTGTAAATTAACCTATGTCTATATATATATATATATATATATATATATATATATATATATATATATATATAATGTGTGTGTATGTATATATATGTGCAGGTTTGTATGTATGTATATATATATATATATGTGTGTGTGTATGTTTATATATGTGTGCATATATACATGTTTGTGTGTGTGTGTGCTTATATATATATATATATATATATATTCTGTTTATACGTTATTATATGGATACAACTAATTTAAGTAAATGCTCTGTTTCTGTAGTCCATTAAGTTTGATCGTCCGATGGAGCTCGCATGCTACGAACATGGATCTACTAAGGTCTTCCGGTATGTTGTTATTTCGCTCACTGTTCTAGTTCTACGTGCCATGGTTAATGGATGTCAGTCATCAGTTATATCCTGTTAATTCTCCTCTCCACCGCCTTATCCAGGTATTGAACTCACACTCTGTGTCCTGTCACTAGATCTAACTAACTCCTTTATCCACTGTCCCATGTATCCTTGAGTATGAATTTCTAGGTATTATAAACCTAATGTCTTCAGCAACAATTTTTACCAGTGCTCATATTGCAATTTTTGCTGTTATCATACATGTTTTTACCAGAGCTCATATTTCAATTTTTATTGTTATTATTGCTTTTCTCTGTCACTCCTTATTACTGATTCCTATATTTTATTCATTTCTATGCTTGGTCGGTTCAGGGAATTTTTGTGGCCTAACATATGTGCTGATTCCTTAAGTTTACCAACTTTCCAATGGTGTTCTTTGTTTATGATCTCAACCTGATCCCACAGTGATTTCCCTTCTCTCTCCATATGTGGTCAGCCATGCCTGATTTTTCCACTTCCCCTCGTGTTACAGCTTTCTGATGTTCTTGAAGCCTTACCTTAAGGGGTCTGCCTGTCACCCCTTTATATTTCTTTTCGCAGCTCCACGGAATAGCGTACACACAGTCTTTAGTCATGTTCTCCTCTATGGAGGGGTCTTATTCGGGATATCTGCGAAGTGTCGTCCAGCTTTTGAAGGTTGTCCTGATGTTATATGAACCACAGATCCTTTGTATTTTCTCTGATAACCTTTTCACATAAATTAGGCAGACTAACCTAGTTTTGGAGGGCAGCTGCCATGTACCCAGGGTAGTTGTTATGTTGTAAGGTACTACTTATACTGACCAATTCTTTATCTAATGTCTCTCGGTCACCACTTATGACTTTTGCTCGGTGTTGTAAGCAGCGGACGATCCCTTTCTTTACACTGTCTGGATGCTGGGAGTTGAAATTGAGGTACCGTCCAGTGAATGTCGGTTTACGATATACGGATGTCTTGAACCCATGTTCCTTTCGGTGTGGCCAGAGTATGAAGGTGATTTCTATGTACCTTAACCATATAGTTGGCATTTTTTACTATTAAAATCTTTTGCTAATAGTTTTACTATAAAAATATATTTTTATACTTCCATAGTGATTTGACCCCAGTTTGGGGGGTCAATATCTGCCCATATTTGAGAACGTAACAGGTGCTACCACTCCGGGTTAGGGGTGGACCTGGGCACAACAGCAATTACGAGGTAACTCCACGCTCCTCAAACCACCCCGTATCAGATGCCTTGCTGCCAGATGTAATTTATCGTTATACCCAGGACATAATTTTGTCGACGCCGAAATTGTCTAAGATTATTAGAATATCCTATTAGTTCCCGTTCGTCTTGTCCAGTTGTTATATTACCACAGATCTTACGCCTTCAGTTTCTTCCATATTGTTGTCGACTGCAGGTTTCCTTCTGTCGTCCCGGAAGTGCTCTCCGACGTATTCGTTCCATCTTTG
>OZ010573.1:54810381-54830381 GCA_963932145.1 Acanthosepion lycidas
TATAAATGTACATGTCGACGTGTTTAATAAAATAGTTACGTTAAAATTCCCTTTGTTTATGTTCTTTTATCTCCAAACCATATCAACTAGCGATCACTGCTCCGGAGAAGACGAAAGAAAGACGATACAACATATGAGTGAATCGACGCCGTCACTCAAGACCAAGATCCCCACTAAGGGGCTATGCAACTGAAAAAGAAATGACACTATCTGGACTCGTGGAACCTATTTTGCTGAAAAGGTTTTTAATAGAAAGATTTTTATAACTTTCAACCCCAAATAGCAATGTCAACGAATGCCATTTTTTTCTTTATAAGAGAACAGCTATATATTGTCATTACTATTACATCGTGGAAGTTATAAATAAAATTAAGATACAATAGTTTTTAGTCATGAGATAACATTTTAGCAATGCTGTTACACAGTTTCTAAGAATGAAAACCTGTATCGTTAATCGCGTCCAGAGTAAGACGATAAACTACATCCAACAGCAAGTCCTCTGATCAGGAGGTTTTGAGGAGCGTGGAACCATCTCTTAATTCCTGGTGTTCCCAGATCCACCCTGTCCCGGTGTGGTAGCACCTGTTATGGTCCCAGCTATGTGCAAATAGTTAACCCCGAAACTGAGGTATAAAGCATTATAAAAGTATAAAAATAGGTTTTCATAGTAGAAATACCTTATAAAAATTATTACCAGAAATAAATTTTTGAAGAAAAAAATATTACCAGCAATACATTTTTTAAAATAATATTACCAGCTATAGATTTTTCAGGAAAAAACATTACTAGAAATAGATTTTTGATAAAACAAAATATTACCAGGAAAAAAGTTGTCGGCATTAAATAACCCATCGAGTTTGATATGCTGTAAAACACAACAAACAAACCAAACTGTATATTTAATCATCAAATAAAGAGCCAAGACACAGATTTTATATCAAATATCCACTTACATCTACGGTTACGTTTTTTATAAGAACACAAGTAAAATATTCAGTGCAGAAATGGCTTTGCGATATTTCGGGGACAGACGAACAATTGAATAATTTAAAAGCTATTACACTCATTCTCTCATCAATCCTGACTCATGACAAGGGCTTTTAAATGATACGGAGGGCTATTTTTATATGAATACTTCTTGGTTTAAATTTGGCGCGTGCGCATTAGAAAGTGAGCGGTCACATTTCCGGTTAACTTCTTTCACTTGGAACCCGTTAATTGCATTTGTTTGAACACATTCACATTTTTCTTTATTTCTTCAGTCCCCACCTCCTATGTAAACAAAAGGCTACTGATTTTGATTTACTGGAAAATATATAAACCTATTTCAATGGTTGTTTCGATTTGAATTGAAAGATTAAAGTTAAAGATTATCTGTGGGTCTTCGAAATTTTACAAAGATCAAGCTTACAACAAATAAAACATTAAAGACAATGATATAAGAAAAAAAAAACAGAAGCAGAGAGTAGAAGGAACGGTTTTCAAAAGAGTAAGCACTAATTGGTAGAGAGGAATGTTTTTTTAGGGAGAGAATATATGAAAGAAGGTAGATAAAAAAGAGAAGTAAAGGAAGGAAGGAAGGAAGGAAGGCAGGAAGGAAGGAAGGAAGGAAGGAAGGAAGGAAGGAAGAACTGAAAATGAAGAGGAAGAAAAGAAAGGAAAAATATAAGATAAATATGTTATGAATGGAAAAAGAATATAGAGGAAAAGAATGAAAAGGAAAAATGGAAGAAGAGTGGAAGATGAAAAATAAAGAAGATAAAAAAGAAAAGGAAGGAAGAGGAAACTGGGAGAAAAGGAAGATAAAGATGAAAAGGAAAAATGATGAAGAAATAAAATGGGGAAAAAGATGTAAAAGAAAGCTGAAAAAGAAAAGAAGAGGGAAAAGAAAAAAGATGAAGAAGTTAAAGAAAGACGGAAAAGAAAGATAAAGAAAAAAAAAGAAAAGAAAAAGGACGATGAAGAATTGGAAATGGGAAAAAAGACGAGGAAAAAATGGGCAATGGAAAAGAAAGATGAAGAAAGAAAGAAAGAAAAAAAGAAAGATGAAGAAAAGAAAAAAAGATGATGGAAATGAAGATCACGAAGAATGGAAGAAGAAGAAAGATTATGAAAAAAGGAAGATGATGAAGGAAAAATAGATGACGAAGAAAGGAAGAAGAAACAGAAGAAAGATTATGATGAAAGGAATAAAAAATGAAGTATGGTTGATGGAAAGGAAGATGACGAAGAAAAGAAAAAAAGAAACAGAAGAATCATTATTAAGAAAGTAAGAAAGTAAGAAAAAAGAAAGATAATGATGGAAAGGAAGATGACGAAGAAAGGAAAAAAAAAAGAAAAAGAAGGAAGATTATAAAGAAAGGAAGAAAAAAGAAAGATTCTTACAGATTTTAAGTACCATTCCTCCTTTTATTAGGTTGGTGCAAAAATAATGACGTAATAATGTCGTTTTTTGACGTATTTTTAACGTCAAAAAACGACATTACGTCATTATTTTTGCACCAACGTAATAACTCACTACACGGTAATTTTACAAATATTTTAGAATTTAATTACTAATTAATGATCCATTATAGATATATATATTTCATCTCTCTTGTTTTTTGCCAAAATTAATTATTTTTTAAGGAAAATATTTGACAGTGCCTAAAAAATGGCGATTTCATTTCTTTGATTTAGTAAATTATTTTTTTAGAAACAATGCATAATTTTTCATGTATGCACAAATACATCAGCGAAGTTAAGCAACGTCGAACCTCGTCAGACCGACACAAAAATTTCACTAATTACTATTCTCTTGGTCCCATTATAATAATATCTTTTGAATAGATTCGCTCTTGCTAACAGAATTTTCCGTAATTAGTTACGTAGCCGCCATCTAGTTTATCTCCAGCTTCAAACTGATTCCCCTGCAAATATCTTATTAAATAAAACAGAAAAATATAATCAGAAAAAAGTCTTTCCGTTTATTTCTGTAAAAGTTTAACTAGAGCATCACACGTTTATCTTGAAATCAATGCGAAAAATAAAAACAAAATAACTGTTTTTAAACGGATAGGTTTCCATTATAATTGAAGTTGTGCAATAGAAAGAACGAAGAAATGAAAAGCGTTGGTTAGAAATGTTGTTGTTGTTGCTGTCTTTTAAACTTTTTTCTTTCTAATTAATTTTAATCTTAGACACAAGAGGTTACCTGGTGTGGGAGAATTAGGAACAGAAAAATTAATAAGGAATGGGAAGAGAAAAGAGTAATCAGGAGTTCAGTAGATAGCGATTGACATTGCATTTAAAGTTATGCAAATTAAAGTTGGCTATACTGTATAGAGCCGAGAGAAAGAGTCCCACAAGCGAGAAGTACGAGAAAATAAATTGTTAGCATATAATTTGCAAGATACAAGTGGTTAGTGAGTGTGGAAGAGTTAGAAATATGGACATTTCTCAAGAGCGATAACAAAGGAAGAGTAATAAGGAGGACAGTAGATAGCGATTGACAATGCATTTCATTTTTTCCAGATTAAAGTTGGCTGGAAAGTCCGAGAAAAGAAACTATTATCACAGAATTTACGGTTACATCTAACCAGCTCAACTGTAAATTGATATTACTTTTTTATCTATCTATCTATATATATATACTTCGTTTTATCTCTCTCTCTCTCTCTCTCTCTATATATATATATATATATATATATATATATATATATATATATATATATTTATTGCTTTTTTATCTATCTGCCTATCTATATATATCTTTTTTATCTATCTATCTATATATATATATATATATATATATATATATTTCTTTTTTATCTATCTGCATATCTCTATATATTTTTTATCTGTCTATCGATCTCTATATATCTTTTTTATCTATCTATCTATCTATATATATATATATATATATATTTTTCTTTTTTTATCTATCTGCATATCTCTATATATTTTTTATCTGTCTATCGATCTCTATATATCTTTTTATCTATCTATATATATATATATATATATATATTTCTTTTTTTATCTATCTGCATATCTCTATATATTTTTATCTGTCTATCGATCTCTATATATCTTTTTTATCTATCTATCTATCTATCTATCTATCTATATATATATATATATATATATTTCTTTTTTATCTATCTGCATATCTATCTATATATATATATATTTCTTTTTTATCAGTCTATCTATATATATTTTTTATCTGTCTATCTATCTATATTTCTTTTTTATCTATCTATATATTTCTTATATATATATATATATATATATATATATATATATATATATATAAGTCTATTAACTTATAATATATATATATATATATATATATATATATATATATATATATATATATATATATATATATATATAAGCAAATATATGGATATAGATCCGACAGTATGAAGAAAAATATACGGAAAAAACAAACAAAAATCCTAATATGCAATTATGCTGTTTTAATGTTAATATGTCAACGTCGGACGTTTCGGTCGAGTAGACCATCTTCAGGACATATTCATAAAACATAATTAACATTAGACTATATTTAATTCAACATGAAAAGACGATGGACATAAGAGTAAGACTAATCAAAACAGACAACTGAAATTTTTCAAGATCAGCGTTCCGTTTCAATATGATCACGTCGGCGTCACGTGGGCGATGTTGTGAAAACGTATTCCTAAAATAGAGTATTTTGAATAAAAAATGAAAAGAATTTTATTTTAATCTAAAACTTATATGTAGGTTTGTCGAGCAATAATCTTTCTAGAAAAGGGGGAATATTAAAGAAGAAATAATAAAAGAAGAACGGGGATCAAGGTAACAGAAGAAGACGACGTTGCATTTAAATTTTTCAAGATTGTACTCATCAGGAAAGCAACTAAGAGGAAGGGAGTTCCTCTGTCGTGAAGTGCGAAAAAAGAAACTGCTGAAGTAAAGGTGACGGTTATATTTAACTATTGCAACAGTAAAAGGGTGGAACCTAGATGCCAATCTAGTAGCACACTTAAACTCATGTAGTCGGAGTATCAGCGAAGAACACCAGAACAGATGCCGTGAAAATTTTTGTAGAAAAGACAGAGGGAAGCCGCATCATGTCTATGAGAAAGTGACAGAAGTCGAGATGTCAAATCAGGACCAATTACATTGCAGATCCTTCTTTGGATTTTGTCTAGAAACTCGAGATGAACAGCAGGTGTACCAGACCAAAGAACGCAACAATATTCAATGCATGAACGAATGGTAGAGTTGTAGTTGTGTAAAATGGACGCTGACGAGAAAAAAATTCTGGCACGACACAGTGAACGGACTTTCCTTGCAGAAGATGCACCTATTGATTCAATGTATTAAGTGGGTGGAAAATAATGACGTAATAATGTCGTTTTTTGACGTATTTTTCAACGTCAAAAAACGACATTATTACGTCATTATTTTTGCACCAACCTAATAAATGTTCCACCTCAAGTCATTGAAAAACGTGAGACCAATAAGGTGCTTTCACCAAGTCGAGCATCAACCATGCTGATGGGGGGGGGCTGTGAAGTTTCTCTGTGGCGGTTAAATGAGAGTAGTTTTGTTTGGGGGGTTAGTCAAGTTTACAAGCCATTTACTGCCCCAGTTAACCACTGATTGGGGATCCTTTTCAAGAGCAGCGGCCAGGTTAACTTTGTCAACGCTGTCGGATTTACAATTGAGGCAAGAGTATTGTCGCATAAATGCCTACTTGGGAACTGATGACATCAGTAAGATCATTGATGAAAATCAGAAACAGTGTAGAACCCATGATAGAGCCTTGGGGAACTCCTATGTTCATATGGAAGGAATTGAAAGAGAACCCGTTCAGGACGATCTTCATTGCACCATTTGATAGGAATGATTGGGTTAATTCAAATAATCGTCCTGCCATACCGTACCCTTAAAGCTTACGTAGAAGACCAGCATGCCAAACCCTGTCAAACTCTTTCGAGATATCTAGAACCACAGCTCCAGCTTCGCCGCTATTATCAAGAGCTTGATATACATATTCAGTTATGGTTGTAAGCACATCAGCAGTAGACCGGGCAAAACGGAATCCATATTGTTTGTCGGAGCATAGATCGTGAGAGTTTGCAGTAAAGCGGTAGGAAGCTGATAGGGCAATAATTAGAGGGGCCATAAGGTTCTCCGGAATTCTTAAAAATAGGAATGAGACAGAAAGACTTCCAACAGGGTAGGAAGCAGGGAGAAAATAGTTGTATAGTTTTGGATAGAACTGTAGCTAGTTCAGGATCACATTTATTTAGGACGATGGCTGGTATCCCGTCGTCTCCACTTGCCTTATAGGAGTTTAATTTAGAAATGATATTTGCTCATTAGATAGGTTACTCGCTTGTTTCCTCTGCCACTCTTGCCTTCATTATGTCCTGTGAGTGTCAAATTTTCTAAGCCGTCTTTCCTTATTATATACCCTCGAAATTCCAACTGTCACTTTCTGATTCTAAGTGTAAGTGTCCTTTTTATTTCCATTTTCCTTAAAACCTCGTCGTTGACGTCATGTTCGCTTCATTGTATTCCCAGCATCTTTCTGTAGAACTCTATTTCTGTTGCTTCAAGTCTTTTCTTTATCTATGGTAATAGTATCCTGCATTCACTGACATATAGGAGGGCTGATATTACAGAAAAATTTGTATTATATAAAAATCTCAGCGCTTTTTTCTTTTGTTTCTAACATTTTCCTTTTTCTTAATACTTTGCTTTGCTGTTGGAAGGCACTTTCACTATCCCAATGCGCTTTAGGGTTTTATTAAGACACTTTCTACTTCCTCGTTGATTACCCGTTCCAAAGTGAGTTATACATTTTCTTAGGCAAAACTATTCACTAGATGAAGAGATAGACGAGCTAAGCATTGAAGATAATAGCTAAAAGGTTGAAATAATTGAATAAAATAGTGAAATATTTAATTAGTTAAATAGTTTAAAGTTTCGTTGTAGAAAAACGAGCTTAGGATTTAGGATAAAATTAATATATAAATAAGAAAGCTCTGTTAGACGATTTCTCTTTCTTCTTGATTTAACTTTGAATGCCGCCATTTACAAGGACACGTATTTTGATGGTATATTCATTGGCATTTCAAGAATCGTTTTTTTAATCTGAAAAAAATTCTGTTATAATAACGCTGAATCAAATTTATGATTGTTTTATTTTTAAGTCGTACAAATGACAAATCCAAAATTATTCAAAAAGATATCAGTGACAAAGACAACAAAAATGTACAAAATAACTTCCAATCAACATGAGAACTAATCGATAATGGAAATAATAGAACTGACATCAACCATTTAAATATAGTAAATTAAATACTAAACAGAAAAATAAAATATTAAAATTAATATTTAAAAAAATATTAAACCTCTACAATTTAAACTTCAAATTAAATTCTAATCAAATAAACAAATTATTAAAATTGCATAAGATTAGATATAATATTAAAAATCCTACTCAAACATATTGATCGAAATATGAATCAGGTAAGATTAATATTAAACATCCTCAGTTTAAACATTAAATCGTATATAAAATAGATAAATAAAATATTAAACTTAATATTAGATAATTTATTAAGCGTCCACAATTTAAACATATTAAATACGAAACAGTTAAATAAAATATTAAAATTAATATTAGATAATTTATTAAACCTCCACAATTAAAACATATTAAATAAAATACGAAATAGATAATCAAATTATTAAAGAGGGTAAAGAATGTTGTCTTTATGCCTACTTTTTGGGGGAGTTGGTCAAAACAAGTTTTCAAATGCCAAATGGAAAGAAAATAAATCTAAAAATCAGATTCTTTCTCGCGTAGAAGAAAAATCACCGACGTGCAAGAACGACCTAAGTACGGTCTTCGTTCTTTTGGGATATTACGAATTGAACCGTTATTTAAATCTTGTTAAGTGTAAGAAGAAGCCAAGTGAGTATCTGAAATCCACGTAGCATTTCTAGTTTTAAAAATATTCAAACAGTTTTCGTGTTACCTTGAAGTAGCGGTGAATGATTGCACTCACTAGGCTTTCCGCAAAAGGTTAACTGCCACCAGTTCCTGTAAAAGTCAGCTGCTCCTTAACAAAAATAGAATATCCTTTCCTCTACATGTTCCGGTTGATGCTCTCAGTCTTTTCAATTCTTACACTGCTTAAATAAAAGACGCCAACCCGTTAAACTTGTTTTCGGTTATTTGATTAAAAGACTGCAGTTCTAACTTGACTATTTGGGTGCAAATTATTTGACGTCTGCTGACAAAAAAATTGCCTAAAAGACGTCTTTTAACTGCCTAACCGAAAAGAATACTTTCTCTTATGTGTGTAAAATCCTGAATATTCGTGAAACAAATGATGGAGGCACGGTGGAGTAATGGATAGCGCCTCGGATTGAGTAATCGGAGAACTGGTTTCGTATTCCATTCACTTACGTGCTAATACCCTTTGGAAAGGTATGAATCCCTCTCTTCTCCACCCCTCAGTTATGGATAAATAGTAGGACAGGCTGGGCTCTTCAGCTTTGGACGATAACTAGTCTAGGAGAAGACCTGGTGAAGCGCATACTATGCAGTTAATGAAAGGATAGTGTGGGTGTGTTTGTGTCGGCATTTAACTTGATAACATTTCATTGATTGATTTGTCTGTCTAACGGTATATCAACTCCTTATGGGTCATTTAATGCCGAAATTTAATTTTCATGGGATCTTGGAAACAATACAAATATTTTGTTTTCACAATTAAATACTCAGCAGATGATACTCAGCCTTTGTGTTTATGTGGACATTATTACAAGCGACGGTGATATGTATGTTTTATGTTGTAGTAATGTCGAGGTTATATTTTGGGATACAGTTTGATTTTTTAAAGAAAATGCAGGATATTATATGGACTACTGTCATGAAAGATTTCATGTTGATTGTTTGGTAGTATTTTAAACGGATTTGGCTGGGGCCATTACAATTTGTTAGCATTGGTGTATTGTTAGTAATTTTACTATAAATATGTAGTGTTGGTAAGTTTTTATATTAAAATATATCTGTCTATATTTCTGAGATGAGGTATTATGTACATTATTTACATTATTCAGACTATTGTCCTCATCTTTGTCGCCATATTTATTACAACGATTCGGCCATTGTACACTCCAGCCTTCTTCAGGTGGTTGTATTGTCGAACTGAACCCTTGACTGGGGTAGACTGTTCTAGTTCCACGTGCCATGTTTAACGGGTGTCAGTTATCAGTTATCTCTTGTTAATTTTGAAAAGAGTGTGAGTTCAATACCCGGTTAAGGCAGTGGAGAACTTTTCAAAATTAATTTGAGATAACTGATAACTGACAGGTCTGTTAGGTCTCCTGCTTGGAAAGTTGGTTCACTATTTTTTTTTCTCGTCAGAATCCATCTTGCACATTTATAAATCTACCATTCGTCTGCGCATTGAATAGTGTGGCCATATCTGGTCTGGTGCTCCTGCTGTACATCTAAAGATTCTTGAACAAAAACAAAGAAAGATTTGTAACGTAATCGATCCTGCCTTTCTCACCGACGTGACGTTGCTCCCCTCTGTCTTTTCTACAAATATTTTCATGGCAACTGCTCTAACAAGCTTCCTTTCTTTTTTATTTAACTGATTTTAAACGTGTTACTAGTTTGGCCTCTAGGTCTCACTCTTTTACTGTTGAAATAAATAAATGTAACCGACACATCTGCTCCAGTGGTTTCTTCTCTCACGCTTCCCACCTGTGGAACTCCCTTCCGTTTTCTTGCTTCCCTGATAACTACTAAAATTTAATGCAGCGTCAATCGCCATCTTCTGTCTTCGTGAACTCAATCCTCCCTATTGTCAGTCTTCTCTTTCACTTTCACTAACCCCCTGTATACTAGTGGCATTACCGCCTTGCTCTGGGGTGAAATGATTTAAAAATCTTAATTCAAAATTAAAATGACCATTGATTTGTAGACTTTCTGATTTACTTTTATAGCTTGCATTTTAAAATCAGCTGATTGTCTAAATAAATATTTATTGAAGTTATTGAAACTTACATCTTACTCTCTAACTTGATTGGCTCTTGGACCTTGTACAGAGCGACCATCATTTAAAAACAAATTTTAAAATGCACATCAGTGTTCTACGTTTGAATATTTTCAAGAATTCTTTTTTGTTCAGAACGTTTAAAAGGAGCACGATAATGAACAGACCCACCCTCCTCTAAACGCACCGGCCTCAACTTCTACTTTTACCGGCTCTTCCACGCAAACAAACAAATCATTAATTTCATTGATATGATAACTTTCACATTTCATCCAAACGAATCTATATAATTATCTTTGATCGATGTCTGGACATTACAACGGATAAAACCATATTATACATGCTATTTGTTTTCAAGCCAAGAGTTATAATCCAAGACACACGGGATTAAGACAATGATAAAACAGTTGTAAATGGCCGCCTATTCGTTTCAGAACACACTAATCTGCTTGGGTAGTTAGTTTGTTGCAGACGTCTATTCAGGTACATTTATGTTTCACGAGCACCTACAGAGCCAGCCTATGGCTCCTTTTGTAATTATGCTGGACCTATCTTAATTACAGATTCTGGTAGAGACCGAATGACTTGGCATAATCTGCAGTTTAAAGAAGGTCAGTAGGTTCAAATCCCAGTTCCTTTTACTGTTTCATGAAGAGAATCCTGGAGAATGCGTCATATCTTTCCATATGGTTTCTAAAGGATGCTCTTGGCGACACCCTTCAAATAATGTCATGCGTCTATAACATCTGATTTTCCCCTGCATTGTTCCTGAATAACATTTAATTTTCCTTGTTTTCCACTGATAAATGTTGAATTTATATAAATGAGAAAGAGTAAATGAACTGCTCCATTAAATTGTAGGGTGATAGGTTTCGCCAGATCTAATTACCCAAGCCACGCTACCCATGAATGAATAGCTCTCTTATTTTCGACCCAGATATGTGAAGTGAAGTAGTTAGGTGGTACACTATGCTGCGACCCAACGACGACACACGGCCATGGGATTAGTGATGATGATGCTGGAGATGAGGATGATGATTCCTTTTCAGTCATTTTCTTGTTTTAATCCATGCTGGAAATAGTCTTGTATAAATAGTAGCACTCTCTTTCCAAACTTTATTTTATCTTTGTTTAATTGAATTATTTCAGTCACTGCTACTGGCACTGATATTAGTCTCGTAACCTGATATGGTCGTGGAGATGCTGCACTGCAGAACGCCCCACCAACTCACTGGGATGTGTGGTCGTGAGACAGGCCCTGATTTTGACAAAGATCCTTTCTGTCAGCTCAGCGATGCTGTCAGCCTGCTTCTTTCGCTGTCCACCTCGTCTTCTCGCCTCCGAAGGATGGTCCTTGAGATCCCTTCAAATATTGCCATGCGTCTATAACATCTCATTTTCCCCTGCATTGTTCCTGAAATGATGGCTTTAGCGATCCTGTCAGATCTTGTCATATGTCAATACCGTTTAGTTTTCCCGGAATCTGTTATGCCCAACCGCCGCCCTTGTGATTTTTGGAAGAAAGATCATTAATTTATGAATACCAAAATCGTAAAGTGGCTTGTGATTTCTTGCTAGCACAACCATCGAATAATGTCGTCGGGTTCCGAAACGTTTTGTCTGTCCTATTTCACTCACACGATTTGGGTTCGCCCATCTAATGAATGGAAAGCGGATGTTCTAACCAGTCGACTACGCGTCCTTTAATATTGCTACTTAAAACGCCTCGTGTTTGGGCAATAATCCATTATTGTCGTTTATCCCGCACTTGACATGGTCGTAGGAAAACTGAACATCACTACAAAAATCCTTTCTCTCTGCCTTTCAAAATGGCTAATGCTAAAATCTAGGAGAGTAACATTCTATGACTTGTTGACCTCACGTTTACCACTGACATCAAGTCGAGCGGCAACATCTACTACAACGACATTTGCTTCTCTGCAACGTCCCAGAAAACCATTCTCACTGAATCAGTCTTGCCCATTTAAAAATTTACCATTTGAATACTGTTGCCATATCTGGTCTGGTGCTGCTGCTGTACCTCTCGCGATTCTTGACAAAATTCAAAGAAGGAGTCTGTAATGTAATCAACCCTGATCAGACATCTTGACTTTAGTCACTTTCTCATCGACGTGACGTGGCTTCCCTCTGTCTTTTCATGTCAACTTTTCTGATGGTGCCCCGACTACATGAATTTAAACGTTCTGCTAGATTGGCAACAAGGGCTATTACTTTTGAAATAGAAAGATGTAATCGCCACTTCTATTCTAATTGTTTTTCTCGCACTTCCAACATGTGGGACTCTTCTAGTTTCTTTCTTGCAACATCAATCGCCATTATCCGTTTTCTTGAATCCTTTTCCTTTTAGCCCTTTCCGCAATCTCGCCCAAACTCGCTCTTCTCCTTCTTTTTCACTTTCACTTTCACTTCCTATGTCCTAGTGGCATTATCGCCTTGCTTGGGGTGAAACTATTAAAAACAATATGACCTTTCAATTCTATTTCTGGTAGTCGTTGCATAGAGCTTGCATTTTAGCTAAGCTTTTATTTATCCCTCAGTAATATAGTCTGCCTACTTCATTCGCTGTCTGTCCCGATTTCTTTTACTGTTTCATGAAGAGAATCTTGAAGAATCCGTCATATCTTTCAATATGGCATCCTTTTCTTTTTCTTTTTTCAATTTTTTTTAAATCTTGGAGAATCCGTCATATCTTTCAATATGGCATCCTTTTTTCTTTTTTTTCTTCTATTTTCTTATTTTTTTTTAATTTTGAATTTATATAAATGAGAAAGAGTAAATGAACTGCTCCATTAAATTGTAGAGTGATAGGTTTCGCCAGGTCTAATTACCCAAGCCACGCTACCCATGAATGAATAGCTCTCATATTTCCAACGCAGATATGTGAAGTGAAGTAGTTAGGTGATACACTGCGCTGCGACCCAACGACGACACACGGTCATGGGACTGATGATGATGGTGATGAGGATGATGATTCCTTTTCAGTCAATTCCCTCTTTTAATCCATACTGTAAATAGTCTTGTTTAAATAGTAGCACTCTCTTTCCAAACTTTATTTTATCTTTGTTTAGTTGAATTATTTCAGTCACTGCTACTGGCACTGATATTAGTCTCGTAACCTGATATGGTCGTGCAGATGCTGCATTGCAGAACGCTCCACCAACTCACTGGTATGGGTGGTCGTGAGAAAGGCCCTGATTTTGACAAAGATCCTTTCTGTCAGCTCAGTGATGCTGTCAGCCTGCTTTATTCGCTGTCCACCTCCTCTTCTCCCCCCCCCTCTCCAGAAGGTTGTTCCTGGAGATCCCTTCAACTATTGCCATGCGGCTATAACATCTCATTTTCCCCTGCATTGTTCCTGAAATGATGGCTTTAGCGATCCTGTCAGATCTTGTCATATGTCAATATCGTTTAATTTTCCTTGTTTTCTACTGCGATAGGGTTTTCATGCCAACGGACCGGTAGTTTTTCTGACTCACTCATTTGGTAGCTACGCCGTTGTAGGAAATCACAAGGAATCTTTTGATTTTTCTTCCACTGTTTAGATCCTTCTTTGAAGATTTGCTAATATAAAAAAATAGCTAACGTACCCGTTATTTCCGGGAAAAAGCGGATGTTATCCCAATCCCCGTTCTCATATCCTTTATTTGGTTGTCTGAAAGTAATATTTCAAAATAAGTATCACTGAAAATGGCTTTGGTGCGTTCACGGAGAATGTCCAACCGTCGCCCTTAGGATTTTTGGAGGAAATACCATTAACTTATGAATACCAAAATCGTAAAACGACTTACGTAATAACAGGCCAATCAGTTATCCGAAAGTAACAATTCAAATTAGCTCTGAAAAGGTCTTTTTTGCTTCCACAGGGAATATATCTCTTAGGAGAGCTAGTGTTAAAATAAATGTACAATAGATGTACAATTAGACTGACATATAGTTTCACAATGGACATGCAAATATATTTATATATCTCTATCTATAAAAGGCAAGATGTGTGTGTGTGTGTGTGTGTGTGTGTGTGTGTGTGTGTGTGTGTGTGTGACGAATGCACGGCCTCAATTTTCGACGGATTTGCACCAAACTTTCCATGCACACGCTCCAAGTTAGCGAGAAGGCCAAGACTGACCTTGCATTTCCCAACTCCCATCGATAGTGGAAATAATCGATTTTTTCATGCTTCTACAGCACTTTTCATGTAGTTTGCGGACATTTTCTACTGGCCAGAGTGAGAGCCTATAGCTGGCTGCCACAAATAGGCAGGAAGATTCTACTGGCCAGCATTAGAGCCAACAACTGACTGACACGAATGTTATCTAGCATGCTAGCATGCAAAAAAAATCGATAGCTGCATTCGTCACAAGTGGGAAAAATTTAAATCTGCATGGCACTTTACTCCAATTGGCTCATTCACTTGCTTAAACTCAACGTTGATTCTGATTCCGCAGAACTGGGTTGGGTGTGAAAAAGTAGTTGTTGTTAACATTCTTTTTTCATTCGGTTTTTCCAGTTACGAGTTCTTTTTTAAAGCTGATTGTTTTGTGTTCATTTTGTTTAGTTCTTTTTTCGTAACAGATTTAATGTTTAGTATAGAGCTTAGAAAAAATTCGCAGTGTGTGATAGGCAAGAAGTAAGGCATGTAGCAACATCAGCACGGCAAAGAGCACTCCTTTAAAAGCAAGGAAGGGCAAAAATATTTTAAGTCAAGTGATAGCGATTGCTGTATGAGTCGTACGATTTTTGAATCAAGCACGGGCAACGCCGGGTCATGCTGCTAGTTGATTTATATATAGAATTAGACTAACAAAAGATTTACAGCACTGACAATTAGTAAAGTTAAATCATAAACACCTGATGATTGTGTGTTTCTTATCAAGTTTGCAGATCCTCTTGATAAACAAAGTTTTTTGTCTTTCTGTGTGGGATATAAATAAACAAATGATTGTGATTGTCGACTCTTGGACATCCCACATAAAGTTGGCCATAGGAAGAAACCAGTTCAGTTCATTCTGTCCCTGAACATTGTTAATGTTGATTGAAAAACTCTGTTTCACCAGGAATTTCAGCCGCTTGAACTGGAACTTCTCAGTGCAAACTATGGAAGGCCAAAGGTGTCCAAGTCAATTAATGCCTCATTGTAAATGGCATAATTGAACGTGGAATATCCTCTGCCATGCATGTTTTATAAGTCACCCAAAGCTTGAGAAGCTCACCCAAAACACATGTCATCAGCATGATGGAAAATAGCGGACGCAGTTTCCCAGTAGTCCATGTTTAGCGCAGGCTTCTCTGTAGATCGTTCATTATATGTTCGCATATCTGTGAGACCTCTGAAACTGTGCAGCAGAAAACAGTACTCCTGCTGTTAGGGGTGCACAGTGAACACCTACCCGATGGTCTTGCTTCTGATTACAGCATTTTGTTTCCAGCCCTCAACTTGTGTTCCTTGCTTGCGCCTGCTCCATCTATTTTGTCCTCAAGAATGGTAAACGGAAACCTCAGTATACAGCTGTGTTCGGGCAAATAAGTCACTTTGGCATAATTTGAAGAAAGCTCTCAAATTACATCCTGGTGTATTCTCAACTACGTTTCGAGCAGTATCTTCTGTGAATATATATATATATACACGCTAACCATTTTCAAGAGTAACGGCTAGCTTCATCACTGTTGGATATCGCTCGTGGATTTCGAAGCCCAGAAGCCAATTTCTTTGTATTAGGTTGGTGCAAAAATAATGACGTTTTTTGACGTATTTTTTAACGTCAAAAAACGTCATTATTTTTGCACCAACCTAATATTTAATAAATTTGAACCTGGCAAATTTAAAGATGCACATGATGAAATTTGAAACGAATTATTTTTTTTTTTTTTCAATGTAAGCGAATAGTTTTAAATTTAAACACACCACGAAGATCATATTCAAAGAAAAACCATGCTGAATTAATGTGTCAAATAAGGATTTCATTTAGAAAATAACCTGCGATTGGTTTAACTGTTAAATCGAACAAAGATCCATATCTGTCTGAAATTTTAAACTTCATAAGAGTTATTATTGCGTATATCTTAATTTCTAAAAAGTTTGCGGGACCAATTAAACTCCTTTATACACAGCGATAAACAGCATAATATCCGGCGGAGGGCTGCGATCTAGAACTACCCTAGAAGTCCCATTATAGATTTTTTTTTTTTAAATAAAATCCGTTTCGTAACAAACTGGATGTTAGTTTAACAGGTATGCAAAGTTTCATTAATATTGGTTCACGGTGGCGCCTTCAGTCAGACAAACAGACAGAAATTTTCATATATATATATATATATATATATATATATATATATATATATTAAGACATCATGTTTATACATTCTTTTTTTATAGATACAAGTATTTAATTAAATGCTCTGTAAATAAATAGTATGTCCGGGAAATTTTCATAGAAAATATGCGTCCTCCGACAGAAATCGAACCTCTATCCTACACGGAACCGTCATATAGCCTGACTTGCTTTACAGATTGAGCCACAGAGGAGCGTATCGATCAGCAATGTTGATTTTACTGTCTTTAAACTACATTTTTCCATCGATAAATCGACTTTGCTAACCGAACGCTCACTGGCGAAATCGGTAAAAGCACTCAGGTTATATGACGGTTCCAGATAGGATACAGGTTCGATTCCTGTCGGTGGACGTATATTCTCTATGAAAATTTCTCGGACATTCAGGCCGGTAAATGTGTTTAATACTGTTTATTATAAACAGAACATTTACTTAAATATTTTTTATCTATAAAAAAGAATGTATAAACATAAAAATGTCTTAAAGTAATTATCGGACTTTGTCCATTTCATAATATATATATATATGTTTTAGTGGACTCAGCAATTTTCAATCTGCTTGTCTGAATCATCTTCAAGAAGCGAGAGCAAGATCTAAAAGGTCAGCCAATCTAACAGTGATCTCATCTCACAATCCTCATACTTGCTCCACATGTGGCCTCCTTTGTAAATCACTAGCTGGTCTTAAATGTCACTTAATTTTATCGCACAAAATTTCATAACTCAATCATTAAACTGTCAGACACTCATACGACGGGAGAGTCCATTATATATATATATATATATATATATATATATATATATATATAAAATATAAATTGTTATTAAATTACAAGTCACTACTGATGCACATTTATATAATGTAAGCATTTCGTGCACATTCGTATCAAAAGAATAGATGTTAAGTCACGCAGGTATCATGTGTGAAAATCCCCTATGACACCAATATCTGTCTATTCATATATATCTATCTGTCTCTCAGCTGCAGTATTGCTATTGTCCGAATGCTAATCATACCCACTGTTGTGCCAAGGTAACCTTCCTTAGTCTATCTATCTATCTATCTATCTATCTATCTATCTCAGCCTGTCCCTTATCTAGCAATCTATCTATCTATCTCAGGCTGTCCCTTATCTCGCAATCTATCTATCTATCTCAGCCTGTCCCTTATCTAGCAATCTATCTATCTCAGCCTGTCCCTTATCTAGCAATCTAACTATCTATCTCAGCCTGTCCCTTATCTAGCAATCTAACTATCTATCTCAGCCTGTCCCTTATCTAGCAATCTAACTATCTATCTCAGCCTGTCCCTTATCTAGCAATCTAACTATCTATCTATATCAATAGACAGATGTAAGAACTATATCTTAGATTTGTACATACCAAGATTTAGGAATTCTAACAAAAATCAACTATTTGAAAAAAATATTTCTTTTCTCATTGTTATTCATTAAGTTAAAAAAAAAAAGCATATATTTTTTTTATCACGATACTTCAACTGATGCTTTATCTGACCTTTTTCAGTATTATCATTGTACTAAGAATGATCCATAATTCTGACGCATAGTTATTAACTGCATATTTAGCAGACATTTTTAACTACTCGAACTTCTTAATGCGCCGTGTCCCTTCAGGACTTAAGCGATTATGACTCTCTACAATTTCTTCTCCTTTGAAGCACTTAATATATTTTGTCTTTTCATTATTTCTCACAAACCCTGTTCCGCCATTAATGGCTATGTATGTTATGTGTTGTTTTCCTCTGTTCCCTCTTGCCTTCATTCTATCCTGTATCAGATTTTACAAGCCATCTTTCCACATTATGTGCCCCCCACCCCGCAAATTCCAACTATCTCTTCCTGATGTTAAGTAAAAGTTCCCTTTTTGTTTCCATTTTCTCTAAAACATCGTCGTTGTTCACATGTTCGGTCCATGGTATCCCCAGCATCCTTCTGTAGAACCACATTTCTGTTACTTTAATCCTCTTCTTCAGCTATATAGTGATTGTCCATTATTCACTGCTATATAGAAGGATTGATATTACGTAACAGTTCAGTACTCTTTTCTTTGTTTCTAATGAAATATTCACTATTGAATTATGTGTATTGAAAAAGCAGGGTTCGCCGAAGAATATGACTATATTTATTTCTTTGTCGATCATTTGTTTATTGACATTAGTGGTATTAAATGTGCCGAATTTGTTCAAGCTCTATAGAAAGGCTATCGTAAACAAGCTGCGGATCCTGCCAGGATTTATTATTGGTAGGCCTAATTTTAGCAATAGAAGATACGTAGATGGTACTTTGTTGATGAGAGTCACAGAAAGAAAACTACAGTACAGGCTAAACAAGCCAGTAAAGGAAAGCGGGAAAAATGAATGAACATTAACTGTAAGAAAACACAAACTATGGTTGTCAGAAAAGATCATCAGGATACAACGAGACTCTTAATGCTCTGCCACTTCTCATGTAAACTACTTGCTTGAACTACGTTCCTTGGTCTAACTTTCACAGCTAGGACCCGCCATGCCAGTTACATTGTAGCAAGTAACCCAGATTCTCTCTGTATGCCATCGGCGAGAAGTGAGTTCCACTCGAACAGCTTCTTCCCACGAACGCTTTCTCTTTGAAACATACTCACAGAGAAATAGTCCTCCGATCACTACAGTCTTGTTCAATCGGTAGATACCCGTTATCATCCCATCCTATCTACTCCTCTACGTAACACTCTACTCCGAGTGGCCACTGACAGAACCCTATCCTCATTTCATCACTATGGCTGATGCTATCCTCCAGGAGAGTGAATCGTTGTGCCTTCGCGGACTAACATTCTCAGATGAAATAAGGTGGAAAGACTATATTGAATCAGTTGCTAGATCAACTGCTAGTATGTTTGGTCTACCTGTGTCGCTCATGACACCTTTTTCTCTCCAGAGTATATCTTACATATCTATAAATCTACCATCTATCCACGCTCAGAATATTGCTGCCACATATTCCGCACCTCCATAAAATCCAAAACAAAATCAGCAATATTATTGGCACTTACCTGGCTTCTCGGCTTCAGTCCTATTCCCACCGCCGTAAGGTAGCCTATCTGTAGCTTTTTTTATAAATACTATGCGATATGGTACAAAGACTCTTCGAATTTAGACACACTGTACTACTCTGGTGACGAGGTCACACCAATTTACAGTTGAGCTGGCTAGATTTAACTGTAAATTCTATGCTAACAGTTTCTTTTCTATCTTATGGAACTTCCTTCCAGCGCCATGCTTTCCAGTCAACTTTAATCTGAAAAAAGGCAAATGCATTGTCAATCGCTATCTACTGTCACCCTGATTACTCTTCCTTGGATCTCGCGCCTGAGCAATGCTCCTGGTAGAAAGAAATACATAAAAAGAAATATAGATATATAAACAGATATAGATAGATAGATAGATAGATAGATAGATAGATATGAGAGAATGAATGGAATCAGATAGATAGATAGATAGATAGATAGATAGATAGATAGATATGAAAGAAAGAATAAAATCAGATAGATAGATAGATAGATAGATAGATAGATAGATAGATAGATAGATAGATAG
>OZ010573.1:54835381-54935381 GCA_963932145.1 Acanthosepion lycidas
AGATCTGAATAAAATACAGAACATAGATAGATAGATCTGAATAACTTAAAGCTAGCTTGCTAGCTAGATAGCTAGCTACCTAGCTAGATAGATAGATAGATAGATAGATAGATAGATAGATAGATAGATAGATAGATAGATAGATAGATGGATCTGAATAAAATAAAGATAAATAGATAGATAGATCTGAATAAAATAAAGATAGATACATAGATAGATGGATCGATCTGAATAAAATAAAGATAGATAGATAGATAGATAGATAGATAGATAGATAGATAGATAGATATGAATAAAATAAAGAAAATAGATAGATCTGAATAAAATAAAGGAGATAGATAGATCTGAATAAAATATAGATAGATAGATAGATAGATAGATAGATAGATAGATAGATATTAATAAAATAAAGAAGATAGATAGATAGATCTGAATAAAATAAAGGAGATAGATAGATCTGAATACAGTGAAGATAGATAGATAGATAGATAGATAGATAGATAGATAGATAGATACATAGATAGAGCTTGCTTCCCAAAAGACGTTCAACGCAAGGTGCCTCAGTGAGAGTACAGACGTCACATGACCTAAATCCATTGCTAAGCCTGCTCATAAGAAGGTTGGTTCACTGTGTCATGCTCGACAATTGTTCTCTCTAAAATCTATCTTACATATGTATAAGTCTGCCATTTCACTACGCTTTGAATATTGCTGCCACATATTGTCCGGGGTTCCTTTTACATATTTAGAGATCCTTCATAAAATCCAAAGAAAAATCTGAAATATTATTGGTCCTGATCTGGCATCAAAACTACAGTTACTCACCAACCGCCGTAATGTAGGTTCCCTGTGCCATTTCTATAAATATCTTCATGGTAATTGTTCGGATAAACTGACCTCTATGTTACCTAAGTTTTATGAATTTACATGCAGTAAAGATTGCCAAAAGACATTCATCAATTTACTGTTGAATTGCATATATGCAACCGTAAGTACTATGCTAAGAGTTTCTTCTCTCGGACGTCTCGCTTGTTGGATGCTCTATGCAATCCAGGCATCTTTGATCTTCCAAAATTTAAATCCAATATCAATCAGTGTCTTCTGTAGTCTTGAAGCTTTCCAGACATCTTTGTCTTCCAAACTTTAAATCCAATATCAATCGGTGTCTTCTGTAGTCTTGAAGCTTTCCAGACATCTTTGATCTTCCAAAATTTAAATCCAATATCAATCAGTGTCTTCTGTAGTCTTGAACCTTTCCAGACACCTTTGATCTTCCACAATTTAATTCCAGTATCAATTGGTGTCTTCTGTAGTCTTGAAGCTTTCCAGACATCTTTGGTCTTCCAAAATTTAAATCCAATATCAATAAGTGTCTTCTGTAGTCTTGAACCTTTCCAGACATCTTTGATCTTCCAAAATTTAAATCCAATATCAATCAGTGTCTTTTGTAGTCTTGAAGCTTTCCAGACATCTTTGGTCTTCCAAAATTTAAATCCAATATCAATAAGTGTCTTCTGTAGTCTTGAACCTTTCCAGACATCTTTGATCTTCCAAAATTTGACTCCAATATCAATCAGTGTCTTCTGTAGTCTTGAAGATTTCCAGACATCTTTGATCATCCAAAATTTAAATCCAATATCAATCAGTGTCTTCTGTAGTCTTGAAGCTTTCCAGACACCTTTGATCTTCCAAAATTTAAATCCAGTATCAATTGGTGTCTTCTGTAGTCTTGAAGCTTTCCAGACATCTTTGATCTTCCAAAATTTGAATCCAATATCAATCAGTGTCTTCTGTAGTCTTGAAGCTTTCCAAACATCTTTGATCTTCCAAAATTTAAATGCAATATCAATCGGTGTCTTCTGTAGTCTTGTAGCTTTCCAGACATCTTTGACCTTCCAAAATTTAAATCCAATGTCAATCGGTGTTTTATGTCGTCTCCTTTTATTGTTCTCGCTATTTAATAATTTTTTTTCTTTTTCTTATTTTTTCTCAACTTGGTAACCCTCCTGTACTATAGTGTCTTTACTGCCTTGCTTGCGGTGAAATGATAAAAAACAAAATAAAATTAACCGTTATTTTTAACATTCTTGTACAACAATTGTACGAGATGGCTTTTAATTTTTAAAAGCAGTGTTTTGAAATGTGTAAGTATTTGCAAAATCGTTTCATTTGTGTTCTTTTTTTCTTCCTAGTATATAAGCCAACCGGGAGAGTATTTTAGTGTAATGCCATTTAAATGTCGAAATGATAGAAACAGATGCTACCTATGAGTTTGTGTTATACTTTAACTTGAAAGATAAGTTTATGAAATTTACAGAAAAAATAAAACAGTAATAGAAATAATACCAAGTTGCTCTCGGCCGATAAAAGCCGGAATATTTGCCAAAATTAAGAAATCATTTACTAAGGTAAAAAGAAATACCATTTTCAATTATATTCTCTATCTACAAGAATTAAAATATAAATTATGATTTATATATTTTTACTTTACGACCTTTGTATTAATTTGTTGGCAACTGTAAACACAAACGTAAGTTTGGCTTGGTGGATATAGAATAAACATAGATATGCCTGAGCAAGTGCCTACAACAGCCACCCTAACAGACAGGCATACTTAGAAATTATAAACAAACCATGTATATATTTTGTGTATTTAGGCAACAAATGTTCTTTAAGTCAAATTTTATTATAGAAAAACAGATATTCTATGTCGATTACTTTTATCCAACTTACGAATAATCCTTCCCAGATAAAGAAAGAAATTCCATTAGAAATTGTCCAAAGTTCATTTCGGAAGAAGCCTTCAATTTTCTTAAGTTGTCAGCAGATTAGGTAGAGACAAATGGTGATTTTTGTAGAACTGGTGGTTTTTAATGCCATGGCGGAAGTTTTACGACGTAGGCAAGGTTTATTTTATATACCGTATGTCAGAGCAAAATTGTTCAAATCGTGTAACAGCAAAATTGTCCAGTTGTTAGATTAAGCTCTGAAACGTTGTATCTTAGAAATGATTTAAGCTATCTTACTGTAATTTTTCGAGACTTTTATAACACTATTGGACTCTACTCTGAGCAATAAGAATGTATAATTGCTCTCTAATCTTAACAGAAATATTGTGATAAAATCAATCATAAACGAAAATTATATGTTTATCATTAATTAATCATAGCTAACGATTGGAAGCTCATAAAGAACTGAAATAAAGCTATATATATATATATATATATATATATATATATATATATATGTATATATATATATATATATATGTATATATATATATATATATATATATATATATATATGAATATATATATATATATATATATATATATATATATATATATATATATATATATATATATATATATATTCCAGGATTATTTTTTAGCTTATTCAATATGATTTTCACCCTCTCTAACTTTCTAATTTCTCGTCCTGGTGTATCAAGGTGCCTGACAGGTTTCACGTACGATTTCATTTTCACGCCTTTTTTTTTACTGCTCTTTGGACTGTCATAGCAGAAACTTCTCTCTCACGTGCCAAATGTCTTATGAGTTGTTGGGTCGTTTCTAATTGATCTCTTTAGCACTAAATTTAAATGATGGCCCCTCATGCCGTGACCTCCCTGATCCACTTTTCCTCTCTACTGTTCTCTCTTTTTTTAAATTTATTCATCGTTGTCTTCCTGGTTCTTTAATGGAAATTGAAGATGGAAGCCAGGGTATGAATGTTGGTGCCACTACTGAAGGACTGAATGATTTTTTCCTCTAGCAATTGCCCAGTTGGGAAGACTGCGAGTTTTTAACCTGATCTCTTTTTAGCTGAATAACTCAAAGGATTTTTCAGTGATTCTTACGACAAATGGTGTCAAGATGACTAAACGTCTGAAAAGGTGAAAAAAAGAAACTCAATTAGTTTAGTGTATTTTTAGATATTAAACATTATACATATATATATATATATATATATATATATATATATATATATTGTCATCCACAGATGACTGTTTCACTGCATCACAGCTCATCAGTATGGCTAGACGTCCGGTTGCCTCTAGCTCGGATCGAAACCCGTCTGAATTGGTGAGAGTCAGGGATTTACCGCTAAGCCGTTGGCGCATGACAGGGATTTAAGTTGAATTTAAGCATATTTATTTGAAGATAAACACACAGTGACTGAGAGAACACGATTCGCTTTACTGAAGGGACTTGCATTATTAGCAGTAATAGTCACTCTTTACACACACACACACACACACACACACACACACATATATATATATATATATATATATATATATATATATATATGAGACTGTGTGTGTGAGTGTGTGTGTAAAGAATGCACGGACGCAATTTTCGACGGATTTGCACCAAAATTTACATGCACATACTCCAAGTTAGCGGGAAAGCCAAAACCGACTTCGAATTTCCCAACTCCCATCGATAGTGGAAATAATCGATTTTTCATGCTTCTACGGCAGTTTTCATGTAGTTTGCGGACATTTTCTACTGGCCAGAGTGAGAGCCTGTAGCTGGCTGCCACGAATAGGCAGGAAGATTCTATTGGCCAGCGTCCAATATATTATAGATTATGATGTGTTTAACATCTGCGCTAATTCTCGAGTATTAACTGTGGATCATTTCTGTTGTGGTATCTTCCCTCTAATGAAGTTATTGTGGACTCTTCCACTTACTATAAAGTAATAGGAAAGTAAGCCTCGGGTGAACAATCATATAGACTGTTCTACTGAAGCTGTGACTGTTCGCAGCTCCTGTCGAACTCTCTGCTTTTGGCAAAGAGGAACTCGTGGAGGTAGACAGAAACTAACCCTTTTATGCGGTTTCTGCGGGGATTTTTTGGCCCAGCCTACGGGTTCGGATAACCCACGTTAAAGTCGGTCTTGTGCTACATATATCCCTCGTGGTAGGGGGCTGTTAAATATTAACGGTGATATAGACTGAACGCTGGTCAACCGACACACACTCCCATGTCGTGTACCACACTTCTGTTGTAATTACTTTCGAACTTCTTCATCATCAAAGTCCAGGTTCATCTTCCAACGACGTTTCTTCAGAACGAAAACTTGCAAACTAATTCCGTACTTGTCGCTTAGTTGTTCCCATAAGAAACTACATATTTTTTGTCTCCATCTCGTTATTTCATTACGACGTAAATGCACTTACATTACATGCATTAACACAGGTTTAAAAAATACATTTATTCTTTAATCCTCCATGTACTCTGCCACTGAGGTGCAAAAAATAAGGTAAGTTCTAGTACTCCAAATTTATTCTTACCTGCCACGTATGATTAGTAGTCAGGAAATTACTTGTGATTAAACTGAATATATTCATATTAAAAGGAAGTTATTGCAATTATATAAATATATTAGGTTGGTGCAAAAATAATGACGTAATAATGTCGTTTTTTGACGTAACGTCAAAAAACGACATTATTACGTCATTATTTTTGCACCAACCTAATAATTCTAGATTCCTGCTTACCACGCGGCTGAACTAACTGCGCACCAGTATCAGAAGTTACTATTCCAACCCACGTAAAAAATTCATAGATTCAAATACTGATTGGACGTACTAATTAGATTAGTGCCACATTATTTCACCATTTGTATTTATCCCCAATTAACCTGGTGATAAACTCAGATAAATTTTAAGAAGAAAAAATTACCCAATATTCTTAAAGAAAATATCTAACGAAAAGGTTAAAAGAAATTCAGGAACTTTGATTTTAACAAATACACATTTCAAAATGAATCCCTTAATCAAGTAATAAAATATAAGACCCACTTACTTATAAGTACTAATCTGCAACGTCTAAGTCCTAATTAGTAAGCTTTAATCTGTAACAATTAATAACGAATTAGTACGTACTAAACTGCAAAGCCTCATTACACATTAATATATTCTAATCGCCAACACTTTAGCACTAATCATTAAGTACTAAATTGCGAAACCTCAGTAGAAATTAGTACGTCGTAAACTGTAACACATAAGTACTAATTATTAAATTTTAAACTGTAAGCCCTAAGTTCTAACAAGCAAGTACTAAACTGCAAAACTAAGGTACTACTTAGTAACTAATAAACTGAAAAACCTTAGTATAAGTACTAAAATGAAACACCTAAGAACGAAGTTGTAAGTTCTAAACTGCAATGCTAAAGTACAAAATATTAACTACTAAACTGAAAAACTTTTTAAAATCATTTTAAACCGGCCTTGTGCCACATGATGCCCTCGTGGTGGGGGGTGACTAAATACTGTTCCGTCTCAAGTCTAGAGTTCAGTCTGAAGTCTGGAGTGAAGTCCGTCAGGAGTCAGTCAGTCGAGTCAGAGGCAGTCCGAAACAGAGTCGTGTTCAGATAATTACTACTAAACCTGATTGTTCGTACTAACACTTTTCTACTTCTCTGTATATATTCCTGTTTGTAATATATCTGTGTTATTCCATATCCGCCTTCGAGTTCTTCTTTATTGGTTCTACCTTAGACTATCACCGTGGTACAAGGAACCGGACCATAACATATAATATATTATATATATATATATATATATATATATATATATATATATATATATATTATATTACATTATATCGAATTAATTATATTATATTATAATATATATATATATATATATATATAGATAGATAGATAGATAGATAGATAGATAGATAGATAGATAGATAGATAGATAGATAAAATAATAATTGAAATACCGTTTAAAACCACTACCCCTGATGACTGGAAATTTATTAAGAAACATCGACGTCGGACTAAAAATTGATATTTAAAAAGTTAAATAGTCTATTCATATAAAATTATTATATTACATTATATTTTTTTATAATATATACATATATATTATTATATATTATATATAATCATATACAATATTATTATATAATATTATTCATTTAATTAATATGGCATGATTAAATATCTTTTTATTCATATATATATATATATATAGATAGATAGATAGATAGATAGATAGATATATCGTGTGTAGCAGAAAAATTGTCCAAATCGTGCAACAATATGTGATAATTGTCTATCCCCAAAAATATTTGGTATCTAAACAAAACCACTAAACTAGTTGAGTTTCTTTTTTCCAGATTTTTCGATAAGATGTTTAGCCTTCTTGACGCCATCTGTCATAAGAATCACTGAAAAACCCTTCGCGTTATTCTGCTAGAAAAAGAAAAGCTTAAATTCATTTCGTGTAAGCCTTCTACGTCTTCTCAACTGAGCAATGTTCAGAGGAAAAAGATCATTCAGGACTTCGGTAATGGTGCCAACATTCATACTCTGGCTTTCAAATAGTTTTAAAAACAGGGAACAATAGAGAGGATAACTGGATTAGGACGTCATAACAATATGAGAGATCATCATTTCTTATTGTTCAAAGTAGAGTCCAATAGTGCTATAAAAACCGCGGAGAATTCCAGTAAGATATCTTTAATCATTTCGAAGATATAAAGGTTCAAAGCTTAATCTAATAATTGGACAATTTTGCTTTTACACTCGGAATATCATATAGCAATCCAACGTTCATTTCTTTGTTCATAACAAAATGTTTCCGTTTCTCTGCATCTTGCTAACCATTCCTAGAGGAAGATTAATTTTGCGTAGCAGTTCAGCATCCTTCCTTTGTTTCTAATGAAATTCTCTTGCTTCTTAATATTCTGTTTCGCCTATAGAAGGAATATTTACACATTCCATCGTGACTTTGGATTTCTGTGTCATATTTTCTATGATAATACTTCCCAGCAATTTAAATGTCTGTAATAGCTTAATTTTGAGGTTTCTACTTCGTTTCTGTCGCCTGGGGTTGTCTCTCCTACTAACGAAAATATATACGCTCTTCTCCCCAAGTGAGCAATGGTGAGGAGAAAAGATCATCCAGGCCTTCAATAATGGTACGAACATTCATACTCTAGCTTCCATCTTCCAAGTCCATTCAAGATCTATCAAGAAAACGGTGAATAAGTTAAAAATAGGGGAAAATTAGAGAGGAAAACTTCATCTGGGTGTCACAACAGCAAGAGGATCATCATTTCAAGTTAGAGCTAAATAAATTCTTATTGTTCAAAGAAGAGTCCTGTAGTGTCATAAAAAACCTCGGAGAATTCCAGTAAGATATCTTTATTTATTTCTAAGATACACCAGTTCAAAGCTTAATTTAACAATTAAACAATTCTGCTGTTACACGACTTGGACGATTTTGCTGTTACACTCGGTATATATATATATATATGGAGAAAAATATTTGGAAAAAACAAACAAAAATCCTTAAATGCAATTATGTTGTTATAATATGAATGAAATGTCAACCCTTGACGTTTCGGTTTAATAAACCTTCTTCAGGACAATATTCATTAAAATACAATTAACATAATCAGTTCAACATCAGTTTGTCATGTTGAACTGATTATGTTAATTGTATTTTAATGAATATTGTCCTGAAGAAGGTTTATTAAACCGAAACGTCAGACGTTGACATTTCATTCATATTAAAACAACATAATTGCATTTAAGGATTTTTGTTTGTTTTTTCCAAATATTTTTCTCTATTCTGTCGGATTTATATCCATTTATATTTGCTTACATACATACATATATATATATATATATATATATATATATATATATATATATATATATATATATATATATATATATATATATATATATAAGGCTCAAACAGTAATATTCCATGGTTATAATTTATTTCATTGGAATCGTAATCACGATCGAAATCATCAGACCTACAAATTCAAAGTCTGATTGTTTGGGTTGTGATTACGATTCCAATGTAATAAATTATAACCATGGAATATTAGTGTTTCAGCCTTTTATATTATATTCTTACTCTGTCCTGGACATTGAGTTCTACCTGGATTCTATCCTCTTGGGAATATTGACCACTAGTATTATCTATCTATCTATCTATATATATATATATATATATATATATATATATATGAAAATTTCTCCTGTTTAACCAGTAGGAAGACAAGGTAACTGATAAATAATGAATGCTCACACAAGTTCATCAAATCGTTGGGAGGGGGTACGGTGCGACGATTTGATGTTCTTGTGTGAGCATTATTTATTAGTTACTTTGTTCAATTAAATTCATTTCGTATTTTGCTTTAATAAAGTCCACATTGGACGAAACGCGTCAGCAATTACCAGTCTTCCTATTGTCATTTTTATTCATATATATATATATATATATAGTTGCTTAGGTTCGGTGATCGTAGGGGAACCGGCGATGTAGGATAGCCGTTTTTAATTGTTTAGCCAAGTGGAAGAGATAGAAAATTAAAATGGAGTAATCAGAGGTTGGTGGAAAATAGCCAAATACAGGAAGAGGCTCAGAAAGACAAACGAAATAGAACGACGGAGGTTCTTTAAAATAGGAATGAGAGATAAAAAAAAAAAAAAAAAAAAAAAGTGTAATTGATGAGCGGATGTAGTTGGGAAGTGGGGATACTGAAAGAAAGTCTCCCCGCTGTAATAAAAAAAAACGATATGCTTTTAGTTCTGAGGTGGAATGAACTCCTGCAGTTTAGGTGAGACTTCCCGCATTTCATAGTCGCGTCCCGTGCATACCAGGCTAATGCTAGATTGCAGGTAAAGTTACGTTCTTCCGCAAATAAATGGGAACATCTGCGCATGCGCGCACTTGCAAGCGCGTGGCGATAGATTTTAAGACATATCTGCCATCGCATGTGTGTCATTAAGCACTTACAAACAAGCAGATATATATAGTTATGCTATCGTGTTCTAGTACAAGCCACCACCAAAGGAGGTAAATTTGTAATGATCGAATTCACAAAACTTGCAAAAAGATCCACCAAACAAGCTTTAGTTTAAAGTTGATATATATATATATATATATATATATATATGTGTGTGTGTGTGTGTGTGTGTGTGTGTGTGTGTGTGAGTACCGTAAGCTTCACTGAAAAACCTTTTGAGTTATTCAGCTAGAAAGAGAACATGTTAAAATCATTTCGTGTCAATCTCCCTATATCTTCCTGACTGAGCAATGATGAGAGGAAAAAGATCATTCAAGCCTTCTGTAATGGTACCAATATTCATACTCTGGCTCCCTTCTTCAAAAGCGGAAAAAGTAGAAAGGAAAACTGGTTCAGGCTACAATGAAATGCGACTTTGTGCTAGCTCAACGATCGACAGTTACCAAATGGTACCCAGTTTCACTCATAAGGGTTGGGTGAAGCCGTGATACGGTTTTCATGCACATTCCAAAAGTAGCGAACTCAGGGATCGTCTCCCCGAGACCAATAGCATTAAGAAGTCACTTTCTTGACAAATCGATCATGGTGAGATTCGAACTCGAATCTCATGTTTGGAAAGCGACTGTTCTCACGACTCACCCACAATTTAAAATTATTCATGTTTTATCCCTCGATAATTGGAAAAATCCTCGCTTAAAAAAGAAGTTAGCTTCTAGAAACATCGATGTTGAACGTTCTTTTTTTTTGTGATTCATATTGTCCAAATGGGGGATAAGTAGAGACTGGATGAAGATGTCACAACAACAAGAGGGATCATCATTTCAACTGAGAGCTACATACATTCTTATTGTTCAAAGTAGAGTCCTGTAGTATTATACAAACCTCGGAGAATTCCAGTAAGATATCTTTATTCATTTCTAATATACACCAGTTCAAAGCTTAATTCTGCTGTGACACTATTTGGACGATTTTGCTGTTACACCCGATATATATATATATATATATATATATACACACACACACACACACACTTGGACGATTTTGCTGTTACTCCCGATATATATATATATGTATATATATATATATATATATATATATACACACACACATATATATATATGTATATATATATATGTATATATATATATGTATATATATATATATGTATATATATACATGTATATATATACATGTATATATATATATATGTGTATATATATATATATATATATATATATATATATATATATATGAATAAAATGACAATTGGAATAAAGATCTTAGATTTTGCCGACGCGTTTCGTCTCCCGACTTTTTCAAGGCAAAAATGAAATCGAAATGTTCTTGTTGTTATAGTTACATTAAAAAATGCAAATCGCCTGACAAATATCAAACGAGAATTTTCTTTGTCATTGTCTCATTTTTTTCAATCACTTCTCACCAAGTAAAGCGTAACGAATTAGGAAGCTGTGGGTTACAAGGAAAGAGAATGAGAATACTTTAGTGAGTAGAATTGAGGAAAGGAAAATAAAGAGACACTGTTCAGAAAGATAGAGGATGGCGACTGACATTGCATTTAAATGTTTAAACGTTGTAGTTGGTAGGGAAGCAAGAAATCGGAAGGAAGTTCCACAGGAGCGCAAGAAAAAACAATTGTTAGAATAGAAATGTTGGTTGCATCTAGGTAGTTCCGCAGTAAAACAGTGAGAGTTAGTTGCAAATCTAGAAGAATGCTTAAATAGATGTAGTCGTATTATTAAGGAAAGTAATTGAAACAGCTGTCATTAAAATATATGTAGAAAAGACAAAGATAAGCCACTTCATGTCGCTGTGAAAGTACTAAAGTCGAGATGTCAGGTCAGGATCTATTACATTACAGACTCCATGTTTGAATTTTGTCAAGAATCTCGAGAGAGATAAAGCAGAAGGAGAGAAGACTAGATATTGCAGGAGTATTTAATGCGGGTGGTAGATTAATAATATGCAGAAGATTTATTCTGACGCGATGTTTTTTTTGTTTTTTTGTTTCATGCACGACACAGTGAAACATCTTTGCTAGCAGTGGATGTAACATACTTTGGTGGTTTTATGTATTATTACGTGACAATTTGTAGATCGTGACAGATGTCATAATTTTTTTTATTTTTTTTAGGCGGTAGCCTTTTATTTAACATTTGATTGGTTTGGTTTATTTCGTTTAATGGCGTACCAACCCCAATGGGTTATTTAATGCCGACATTTTTAGGATAGATTCGTATGGATAGAATATGTATTCTTTAGTTTAGATTGGTTTGATTTATTTTGTTTTACTGCATATCAACCTCAATGGGTTATTTAATTTTGACAAACATTTTTATTGCTGGTAATATTTTGTTTTGTCAAAAATCTGTTTCTGGTAATATATTTCCTTCAAAATTGTATTGCTGGTAATAATTTTTTTCAAAAATGTATTGCTGGTAATAGTTAACTATTTGCCCATATCTGGGACCCTAACAGGTGTTACCATCCCGCGTCAGAATGGACCTGGAAACACCACTAATTAAGAGGTGGTTCTACGCTCCTCAAAACCTCCTGATTAGAGGCCTTGCTGCTGGACGTAGTTTAACGTCTTACCCAGGACGATATTTAACATTTGAAAGCTATTTTACTTTAGCATTCAAATAGGAATTTCTTAAAACCGTCAAAGTAAAATTAGCATCATAAAAATCATAACACTCACGAGAATTTCTTTTAAGCGGTGCCTAAATATAAAAAAAAAATGGTATGTTTCAAATTTAAAACTATTTTAAAAATACTTTAACTCATGTTCGTTAGAATGCCATTGTTGCAAGACAATGTCTTTCATCAATGTGATGGGGGGTGTCCAATACAACAGAATTAGAACATATGTTAAATGTTACGTCACCTGCTTTTACACGTGGTTTATACTTTAGAGAAATAGAAAACAATTTCTAAAAAAAATGACTCCTATCTAACTTCCGTTACGCTGATTCAAACATCTAATATTAATTTACATTTATTTACAATTTTTTTATATATGTATGAATGTCTTTTATATTTTTCATAACTTTGATGTCTTTTCTTTAGGCATAGACGGACAAAGAAACGTTAATTTTTAACTTGATGTTATTCATAGCAACCGGTAAAAAACGTTGTCAAAAAAGTATTCCTTTTCAATTATTACTTTGACCCTTGGCGATAAACATCCTTGTGGACTGGCGCTACAGAATCACAAAGAAACTTACCAAATAAGAAGAACCACATCATTTGATGACTTTCAACAACGGTAACACCTAAAATGGACAACGCCTGTAAAGCCGCGAGAAAATAATGACATAATGAAGCTGTTGACTTTCCACACTACTTGTAACTAACAGAAAGAAAGCAGCAGTTAGTACTGGAAAGTGCTATAAGTTAGTGTATATAAAAACGTATTTTCCAAATAAGTTGTTTTAAGAGAAGGATTTTATATATTTCAGTCAATGCTAGAACTGGCAATGAATGTTGAATGTTTCTTTTGAAAAGATATTTTCTATCATAACGAATGAAAGAAATTGTCTTCACTATAAATTTTTGCGTAAATAATCCAAAAATGCAAATAATAGATGTATTTACCAAAACTGCACAAAATTATCTTGAAATACTTCTCTAATTAAAACGATCATTGTAAGTTTTCCAAGCTTCTCCACCTTCATAATCACCATTAGACTCATCCAACTCTTTTCGAATCCACAGCACTGTCCTCAGATTGACACCCAAATACACTGAAATGTTTGTATTAGAGCTTCCGCTGCGAATGCCAAGCAGTAGAGCATGCTGTTACCAAATTTCTGGCGAAATGATTTGCTTCATGATGCTCTTTTGTTTACAGACGGTGCCTATTTGGCCCTACTATCCTCTGCAGTCGACAAAATCAAAAGCAAACCACGCGCATGCGCGAAATTAGAAATATAAAATGGTGACTATTTCCCTGTGTACCTAGACAAGTGAAAAATGCCTTCAAACTATCATTTTTCATTTCGATATCGAGGCATCACATTGTTTTCTCGTAACTTTCAAGGCTATAAACTTATATAGTCAGACTTTTCACTAACATACAAAAGCAAGGAAAAAGTGCCTCCATACTGTCATTTTCGGATCGAATCGAGCGTTTTCATCGTGTTTTCTTAATTTCTAAGAGGTGCACTCACCCGTGTTCCTGATACGAGAGGCCATAAGGCAGACCTCCGTGACCTCTTCCTAACGTCCTGCCCTGTAAAATACTTCATATATGTTTTAGGGTCACTGTTGTTGATGACAAACCGAAGGCATCTCCTGATATGCTGCACCATTGAACGATTTGTCGCTATACGAAGACAGGAAGAGACAGTTTCAGATCATTCATGGCAGAAGCTCCTCTCTAAATTCTTCTTCAAACACACGGCATCCAGAACTATTATCATTATCTCAGAATGGATCCTTTCTGGAATGGACAGTTTTATAGCGGGGAAAAAATCAAGCAAAAATTCCAACCAAATTCTGAAAAGATGAAAAGCGTCTTTCCCCACTATTATAAATGCCCCAGGTCATCTCATCCTCGTCAAAGAAGGCGAAGCTCTTCACTTCGATCTTTGCATCTAACTCAACATTCGATGACACAGTCCATCCTCTCCCTGACTTCCCCCGTCTCACTGAGCACAATCTCAGTAGTGTTTTTTTTTTTTTATTACAACCGGGAAGTCTCATGACTTCTCAAAAGCCTTAACCCTAACCAAGCCACTGGCCCAGTAGTTATCCTTAAGAATATCAACCCGGAATTATTTCCGATCTTACCGGAATTATTTAACCGATGGTTGAAGGAGAAATCCTTCCCACGTCTGTGAAATTTATCAAGAGCATGCCGCGGGAGAGTGTTCATCCCCCTCTCAGTATAAATTCATCAACCATTAACAAATCTTTTGGAAGCAATAATCAACAAAAAGATTGTTGATAATCTAGACAGGAATAACTTCTTGAGCGACAAGCTGTATGAATTTCGACTGGATCGATCCACTGCTGATGTCTTAACTGCCGTTACCCACCGACTCAATGACGGACTAGATAACAAATACATCTCAAGGAATATCGCATTTGATATGTCAATCAACGTTGGCGTACCACAGGGGTCGCTTCTCGAACCAACCCTCTTTTTGTTTTACACAAATGATCTGCCTCAGAGAATACTCCGACTGTTTGTTAATATCTAAGGTGATGCTACAACGATATATAGATGCACATCCAAATCTCTAGACGACCAGAGATTGGCAGCTGATCTCTCCTCTGGCCTAGTTCTAACATCTAGGCCGATGGAAAACAGGATGGTGCTATTCAATGCCTCGAAAATAAAACTAGTTGGACCATGAAATATTACCTATCACGATAAATGCTTTGAGCTCCTATTGGGACTTAAATTCGATCCAGACCTCAAATAGAGCTTGTACATACAAGCCATCGCTAAAAACGTTAGAGAAATGATCGGGTCCCTGTCTATCTCTCGGCTCAGTGTCTATCTATCTATAGTTCGTATTCAAGGATATTAGAGCGGCTAGCCTATCCCTATTGCAAAGAGACATTTTGTGTTTGTTCAATACCCACGGATCCCACCTATGGTTTATATTGTGCTGAGCAGACCTTATTTAGAGTTTCTGGGAAAGGACGTTATTTTAACAATCTGAACAAAGCCAGCACGTTCAAAGCCTCAGTCACGATGAGTTGTGACTTCGTGCTAATCACAGTTATTGTCGGTCCCAATTTCACTCAACCTGCGGTATGGCTCTCAGGCATTTTCCAATTTCACTCAACCTGTGGTATGGTTTTCATGGACTTTCTAATGTTATCGCCCTCTCAAGATAACATCATTAAGTCTCCATCCTGAGATTCGAACCCGGGTCTCATGGTCATAAACTGAACGTTTTAGCCATGTGCTGCTCCAGTAAATACCTGAATCCTCCTACTGTCTTGGACATTTAAAAAAACCCGATCAGACCGAAAATCGAGTTATGTAGATATATATGGGCAGAAGCTCTCTAGTCTTCATTTTCCCAGTCTTGAACAGCGTTTCTGTGTTCTTGTGGGTGACAGTTTTCCACCCTACAACCCCTTTTCTCACGTACGAAATGTGGCAAGCCTCTTATTGTCGCTGTTTTCATGGAAAATAGACTATAGACTATATTCCTTAGTTCTCACGAACCGCTGCTGTGTGAAATTACTCTGAAGAGGATGCTTTCCCGGACGCCGTACATGGGGAACATCATTGTAAAAAAACAAAAGCAAGCACCTTTCAAATAACAAGCGAAACGTTTTCCTCAAGCTATCTTTTTTCGTTTCAAAAGGGGTGTTTTATTGTGACAATCTTTGATGCAATTTCGTTATTTAAAGTTCTGAGGTGACACCGAATGTAAGCTTACTTTGTTATCGCTGAGGGTGAACCTAGTAAATATTGGGGTCACCACAGATGAACTCCTCTTAGATCAAAGTTCCTGATGGACATTAATATCTCTTATTTTCTCGCCTGAATCATATACTATAGTTAATAATGAAAGCAACTTTGAAACACTCATTTCTGTTATATAGTATACATGAATATTTCTATACTTATCATAATATTGATAAAATTAACCAAAGGTTTTAGACAGAGACCTAATCTCTTTTTTATGCGTATATATATATATATATATATATATATATATATATATATATATATATATATATATATATATATATATAAGCTTTAATGGCTGCATATATCGTATCGTACTTAACGTAGTTTTTGGCGTATAAGGCGCACTTTTAAAAATTCAAAATTTCTTATATCTTAGAGTCATCCCTGATTGCAAACTAACGTTGTATTGTATTACTGTTCTCAAACTAATTATAATAAATATAACCTTTTTCTTGAAATCATTTAGGACAAAGTTGCGTCTTATACAAAGGTGCATTGTGTAAACTAAAAAAATGCATATATTAAGCAATTACACCGAAACAATAATTTTACCATATTCAATTAATTCGAAATGACGTATATTTCATGTGGCACAAGGCCGTATGGGAAATGGGGGTTACTTGTCGTCACTGACTATGCTACACCTAGCTAATCCGATATCCACAACCCATTCATTCTTACAATTGACTCAATCACCAAAAGAACCCATCCATCTTCAAACAAACCAGCATTTACCAAAATATCACATATTCGAGGGAACATGATATAAAAATTTGCATATGTACAGTTTTTCATTAATTCGAATACGTTTATTAGCTGCATCCTTCTGCAGAGGGCTATCCCAGCTCGCCAAAACCAAGCTACTTAATTATTGTATATAAGCCTACCTTTTTGGTTCTCGTACAAACCGGAGCTGCTTAGCTTTTTGACTCCTTTTTTTAATTCTCTTCAAAAGTGAACCAATGTATTCCATTTTTTACCCTCGTATAAACTGAACCTACCTATTGATTTTTACTCTCTTGAAAAACGGACCACATCTTGCACTTTTTACTCCCGTATAAACTGGACCGATATATATATATATATATATATATATATATATATATATATATATATATCACTTTTTACTCTCGTGCAAAGTTGACCTATATGTAAATTTTTCACACTTTTTCAAAACAAACATTTGTCTGACATTATTTTTGCTTGTGTAAATTTATTTACCCTTTTGGATATTGTGCAAATCGTCTGCGTTCACCATTTTTGATTTTTGTTTTGTTTTTGTTTTTTTGGCTCGCCTACACACCGGGCCCATGTCAACCTCAAATCCCAATTCTGTTTATGAAAACGACAGAATTCAGATTGAATAAACTGGAAAAGTTTAATATGTTAAAAAAAAAAAGGAAACAGATCAAATAATAACAAAGACCAAATACTGTTTGGAATTTCATGCAAATAAATCAGTTATTTTGCGAACACCAGTGTTGGCATATTTTGGAAATTATCATCACTTATTTTAATATTAATTTCTTCAAATTAGTGTCCATAGTCGGGTTCAAGGATATCAGTTTATATATTCTATTCATAGCTCTCTCTCACTCCCCAGGAGATGTCGTAATACTTTTCTATTGATTTTTTTTCTTTCAGTTCGACTGCAAATTTTAGTTGTTATAATTAATCTTTCTTTCACTGGCTATAATAATTTGATGAATGAATATTTGAGACCAAAATTCAGCTCACAAGTACGAATTTGTTGATAAAATGTTGTATATTATATGTTTACTCATATATTTTTGCTTTTTTTATATTTTGCAGATCGGTGAAATATTACGAAGTCCCTTCATGAAATTTATGAACTATATGTGCTCTTATATGGCATTTCTTGTTTTTCTATTAATTGCAACGACATCCAAAAATACAACGAGCAACAGCGAACCTTGGGTGGTGCGCGGGTTTATTATTTTCTATGTCTTTGGTAAGCACAATTTGGTAATACGTTTCTTAGTGTATATATATATATATATATATATATATATATATATATATATTAGTACATACATATATATATATATATATACATTTCTTGGTATATATATCTATATATATATCTATATATATATATAATTATTTATTTTTAAAGAAAAAAAAATTTATAACATAAATATGTTATAAAATCACTACAAAAATAGCCATTTTGTTTCAAAACCTTTGGTGTCTTATCAAGTGATGATGTTGAATGTAAAATATATATATATGTATATATATGTATATATTTTAGTTGTTATATATATATATATATATGTATATATATGTATATATATATATGTATATATATATATATATATATATATATATGTATATATATATATATATATATATGTATGTATATATATACGTTTCTTAGTATATATATATATATATATATATTAAGACATTTCTTTTATGTTTATACCTTCTTTTTTTAGATACAAATATTTAAGTAAATGCTCTGTTTATTATGAACAGAGCATTTACTTAAATATTTGTATCTATAAAAAGAACGTATAAACATAAAAAATATCTTAAAATAATTGTCGAACTTTGTCTATTTCATATATATACATACATATATATATATATATATATATATATATATATATATATATATATATATATATATATATATTGGGCTGTGCGGAAAGTTCATGCCAATTTTTAGTTGTTCATATCCCAACACGTCAAATTTATCGACAGAAATAATATACTTACATTTCTGGTTAGAGTATACTTCAAACTATCTCTTGAGAAAGAAAGTTTAAAATTGTTTACTTCGTGTCAATTTTTCATCCCTATGAAAATGGAAGATTACAAGATTGATTTTAGAGAAAAATTCCTTGCAAGCAACAAAAAAGTTATGTGCTGTATCCGATGAGGTGCTTTAGCTGTACGGAAGTGGTTCGATAATGGCTTTGTTGATGAAGAACGCTCTGACAGACCCCCACCCACTACAGAGGATGACCAAATCAAAACATTGATTGAGAAAAACATGCATTACCCAAAGTGGGAATTAGCAGAAATACTAAATTTATCAAAATCCGCCATCCATGATCACTTAGTAAAGCTTAGGTACTCAAATAATTACGATGTTTAAGTACAACATGATCTGAGTGTAAAGAATCTTTTGAATCGCAATTAATATGTGATTTGCTATATAGACGCAATGAATACACACCACATTTTTAAGCAAATTGTGACGGGTTATGAGAAATGGGTCGTTTACAACAATGTTCAGCGAAAAAAATCCTGGGGTAAGCAATATTAGACAACTTTAGCCACCTCAAAACAGGCCTTCATCCTAAGAAAGTTATGCTGTGCGTCTGGTGGGATTGGAAAAGAATACTGTAATATGATGTTCTGCCAAGAAACCAGCCAATTGATTCTGAAAAGTACTACTCGTAACTGGATGAATTAAAAGCAGCAATTCAAGAAAAACACCCAGAATTGGCGAACAGGAAAGGTGTGTTTCATCAACATAATGCCAGTCCTCACGTTTCGTTGGTGACCTGGCAAAAATTGTTGTAGCTTGACTGAGATGTGTTACTTCACCCGCCATATTGACCAGACCAATTGCTTCTACGGATGTTCATTTATTCAGATCACTGCAAAATAATCTCCGTGGTAAAAAAAAATGAAATTCTTTGGATGACATAAAAACACCCTAATGAGTTCTTTGTCGAGAAGCCACAGACATTCTGGGAAAATGCAATCTTTAAGTTGAAGGAAAAATGGAGAAAGATTTTAGAACATATGGTCCACATTTACTTGAATAAATATTTAAGAACATCATTTTGTTTTGTGTTTTAATTTCCCCTTACTAATCGGCATGAACTTTCCGGACAACCCAACATATATATATATATGTGTGTGTGTAAACAAGTCTTGTTAAATGCCACCTCCAAGATCTGTTTGTTTATTTTATTGTATATTTCTCATTTTTGCATAAGATATATACATCCCAATCAAAATTATGGTTAAACTGCCACAAGTTCATGACTGTGGTGTTTTTGCTCGAGTTGTTCCGAAGCAGGTAAGAAAGTTTAAATAGCTGGGAAATGTTTTAAAAGAAGACGGAAAATATGGCACCGAAATCCGAAGTTGCACTGGAATAGAGTAAGAGGCCTTCCAACATAAACAGGAACAGATCTTTAGAAACAAACAAAAGAGTGCCGAAATATAATGCAATACCAATCCTCCTATATAGCATCGAAAGCTAGACAATCTCCTCACAGATGAAGAACAGACTCGAACTAGCAGAAATGTGGTTCTACATACGTTAGTGCTATGGGCGGTACATGCAAGTTACGAGGTACTTTCAATAAAAATGAAACAAAATGGATGCTGTCTATATTTCTTTGATGAGGTATTATGTACACTATTTACATTATTCGGACTATTGTCCTCATCTTTGTCGCCATATTTATTACAACGTTTCTGACGTTGTACGCTCCGGCCTTCTTTAGGTGGTTGGAATGCCGAACTGAACCCTTTATTTCGCTCACTGATGTAGAGGGGAATTAACAGGAGATAACTGACATCCATTAAACATGGCACGTGGAACTAGAACAGTCTACTGGCCTTTAATGGCCTCATAATTATGCATATATTTCCTATTCATAATAATTATTTGAAACTTTCAGTTTATTAATACTATATAATAATATACAAAATATTTTAAAAAATACCTTAATTGCTAAATTTTAAAGATAAAATTCAGCTGGCCTTATAATTATACACCACAGTATATATATATACAAATACGAATATATATATATATATATATATATATATATATATATATATATATATATATGTGTGTGTGTGTGTGTATGTATGTGTGTGTTTGTGTGTGTGTGTGCATTTAGGCAGCAATCCTTTTCATGCACATTTCATTGAATACGACAGACAAGGTGCTTTTATTTAGTTTTTATACAATTTCTCATGCGATCTAATAATTTTTTTGCATGTAAAAAAGGCTAAAAATAATGGAAGCCTTATTAATAAAAACGAAAAGACTAACACTTAATAATATTAACTTTGAACATGGACACAATATCTTGACCGTGTTTTGAAACATGAAAACATAAAACATACATACAACAAACTATTTCTTATTTAACATTTGAAATATATAATCCTTGAAAATGGCTAAAAAAGCGCTCGGATAAAAAGAACATTTGGACAGTTTTTATATAATTTATCATTCAAAAAGAAAAAAATATTAGATCGCATGAGAAATTGTATAAAAAACTAAATAAAAGCACCTTGTCTGTCGTATTCAATTAAATGTTCATATATATATATATATATATATATATATATATATATATATATATATATATATATATATAGTTGCTCTTGTATATATATATATGTATATATATAGTTGCTCTTGTATATATATATATATATTTATATATATAGTTGCTCTTGTGTATATATATATATAAATAGATACATATATACCTTGTTTTATATATATATATATATATATATACATATATATATATACATATATATATAGAGATAGATAGATAGATTCCTGCTAACATATATATATATATATATATATATATATATATATATATATATAATTTAATTATTTCACCCCAAGCAAGGTTGAAATGCAGGGGGTTACAGGGTGTTTAAATGAAAGATAATTATTGAGAACAGGAAAGGACAAATAAAAATTTCGCTTGAAGATGGAACAGAGCTTGGTACTTTAATTCAATTTAATTCAAATAATTATATTGAAGATTTCGGCTCTTGTTTTGAAACATGAGAACTCTAATGTAGCTTTGGAATCCTATCTTTAAATAAATAATAATAATAATAATAATAATAATAATAATAATAATATATATATATATATATATATATATATATATATATATATTTGGGTAGCAACTTTCTTTTAAAGATGTTTCGTTGAATGTGACAGACATACAAAATACTGTGACTTATTTATTTATTATTTATTAAGTGCAAGTATCTATTTTGTTTCCATTTTTATTAAAACTTCGTCGTTGCTAACATGTTAAGTTCGTGGTATTCTCAGCAGCCTTATATAGAACCACGTTTCTGTTGTTTCAAGTCTGAGGAGATTGTCCATCATTCACTGCTATATATGAGAACAGTTATTACATAACTGTTAAGTACTCTTTTCTTTGTTTCTAACGACATTTTCCTGTTTATAAAGCTTTGCCTGAGCAGACATCTGGACCAGGGATTTATTAGCCACTCTAGCAGACGGCAGGGTTAGGGGTAGAGTGTGCTCAGAAATGAGTAGACGGTTATTACCGTTGTGATGTTTACTTTGGTTTAGTTCAACGCCACATGTGATGTATCATTTCCACTTAACAGTTTCCCGATGATTGAATCCATCATAATTTTTTCGAATTCTCTTCATTTTTACATTATAATCCTTACAATTAACATGTGTGATGTTTCAGTGTTTCAGGCATCCGTTCCCCATTTTTTTTTTTTTTTTTTTTTTTTTTTACTTTGCATCTCATTCCATACTGCTGGTCACATTTATTAAACGAGAAGGGCGCCTACCATAATGTTTATCTGTTCTTGTGGGTCATTTAATGCCGAAATTTAATTTTCTTGGGAGTTTTAGTATTTTTTTTACAAAAAATTTGTTGCTGCTACTATCTTTTTTTTTTTACATATTGGTAATATTTCTTTATACTGGAAATATTTTTTTTTTATTTTTATTTTTGCTGCTACTATGTTGCTTTTTTATACAGGTAATATTTTCTTTTCATACTGGTAATATTTTTTTCTTTTTCATACTGTTAATATTTTATTTCTTACAAAAATCTATTGCTAGTAATTTATTTACTAAGAAAATTCATTGTTGGTACTTCTACTACAAGAATGTATTCTTATACTTTCATAGTGTTTTGACCCCAATCTTTGGCCCTAATAGGTGCTACCACCGAGGGTTAGGGTGGACCTGGGAACGACAGCAATTAAGAGGTAGTTCCATATATATATATATATATATATATATATATATATATATATATATACGCAATATTTATCTTGCAATAAACAACACCCTGATGATGAGATTGTGCTATGCCGAAAGTACTCGGAATGAAATATGTATCAAAACGGTGATTTTACCTCGTCCTACAGTAACGGCACCAAGAAGCCTGTCCGTGAATACGAAAGGATCCAACTGAAAATAAGTAGACAAACTTGTCTAAATTATTCAATGAAACCTGTCTTATAAATTGTGTATTTATCAATCCTCCATTTATATATGTTTCATTGAAGACGACAAACTAATACGATTATGGTTTTTATTTAATTTTTCTTGTGCTCGAATAAGTTTGTTTTTTCTATTTCGGAAAGAAAGTGTGTAGAAACTATTCAAGTTTTCTATAATTCAGAGCGCTTTCGTCTACATATTTAGCCATTATCAAGGATGATTTTATTTTTGTTTTTTAATTGGTGTATGGACTGTGTGTATGTTTCTCGAGTTATAGAGATGTTTTATTCTCCGAACACTGTAGCTGTATTTGTAGTGTTGGCTTTTTTCCTTTTTTTATTATTAAAGCTTCCATTATTTTTAAGCTTTTTTTTTACATGTGGATGAGATTATTATGTTTGTATTCTCTTCTAATATGTTTTAGATGGAGTCTGTGTATTTGTTTAAAGTGATTCTGGTACAGCTGATGTTAGATAGGTGCAATGTAAGGCGTCTAGATAGGCATGTAGTAGTGGGACCGATGTAATTTTTTATGAATTCGGTTTGATCGGGAACAAAGTTCCTTAAGGACCATTTGAACTCATAAATAATGATCGTTCGTTGTAATTTTGATATTGCTGGTGTGTTGTTACTTTTGAGGATAAGGTTAGCTGTTTTAAAATTTTTGTAGTTGATAATTTGATTTCTTTGTTTGAGTCAATTTGGGTAGTGTATTTTTTTGTGATATTTCTAAATGAACTTGTTTGTATTTGATATGCTTTTTTTTTGTAGAAAATATTTATGTTATTTTTTACTGTGTTTTCACTATCATTGTTATTTACTTTGGGGAGAAATAGTCTAATTTGGTTGTCTATAAGGTTGATAAAGGAAGCCATTGTTAACTAGTGCCTATTTTGCACTATTGAGTTATTTAATGAAGAGTAGTAGAGAGGATAAATTCTGGTGTATGAACACGGCCACAATAAGCTAACTGTGTTCGGAAAATAAAACATTCCTTTAAGTCTAAAAACATACACACAACCCATAACCCCGGTTAAAGAGCAAAAATAAAATCATTCTTGATAATGGCTAAGAGTTTACGCGAAAGCTTTCGGAATTATAGAACATTTGGACAGTTTCTACACAGTCTGTATCCAGAAAAGAAAACACTCGTTCGAACACAAGAAAAATTAAATAAAAAGCTTAATCGTAGTACCTTGTCTGTCGTCTTTAATGAAGTATATATATATATATATATATATATATATATATATATATATATATATATATATATATATATATATAATATATATAGAGAGAGAGAGGCCATGAATAAATTCTCGTCTAAATTACACAAACACTGACATCTCATTTTAAGAGATATACTTGCCAAAATTGCACAAAAATATCTAGAAATACTAAAGAGTAAATTTATTCAATAAAATGGCCATTGATTTCAACCATGGCCTCCAGACGACTTCGAAATCTCCTGCATCTCTTCTGGATGGTCTCCTTGTTTAAGTTGGTAATTGCTGTCATAATCTTTGCCTTCAATTCCACTCTGGTATTATATATAACAATCAAAGGGTTTGCAGTTTGAGGGGTTAGGTGGCCAGATGTAAGAGGTAATTTGGTCGGCGAAATTTTCTGACAGCCATAACTGGCATGGTTCAGTTTCTTGTTGCCAGACATCATGTTTCAAACAGCCACCCACTTGACCATGGCAATACTACCCGCTCAAACTCCTTGTTGAGTCTGAGGTCCTGTGAGAAGATGAATCGAGGCACAACGTCGCCATTATTAGTGATCACTCCAAACACCTTCGTAATCACCATTAGACCCATCCAACTCTTTTTCGCATCCTCTGCACTATCCTCAGATTGGCACCCAAACACTCTGAAATGTTCGTATTCAAACATACCGTTTACATATTTCTGGCGGAGTGAATTAAGTCATGTGCTATTTTTCTTACAGACGATACCCAATAGTATACTACTGAACAAGTCACCAAAATCAAAAACAAACAACGCGCATGCCCGAAATAAAAACATATAAAATGGCGTCAATTTACCCATGGCACCCTCTCTCTCTCTCTCTCACTATATATATATATACATAGATAGATAGATAATATTAGTGGTCGGTATTTCTCTCACTAAAACCGTCTTCAACTCACCTCTCTAAAACTCCTCTCTGTTAAGTTTTAATCTCACAACTTCTCTCGTCTGTTACCCCTCTCTTTAGCTCTAACATTCGTCCCACACTCTCATATTTACACTCTCTCTAAATTCTATTTTTATTTCCGGAGTTGTTTTTTCTGTTTTCTTTTTGAATTTGTAGGTCTGAGGAATTGGATCGTAATTACGATTCCAATGGAATAAATTATGACCATGGAATATTAATGTTTAAGCCTTTTTATTATATATATATATATATATATATATATATATATATATATATATATATATATATATAAAAATTCCCAACAGGATATAATCCAGGTAGAACTCAATGTCCAGGACAGAGTAAGAATATAATATAAAAGGCTGAAACACTAATATTCCATGGTTATAATTTATTACATTGGAATCGTAATCACGATCGAAATTCTCAGACCTACAAATTTAAAGGTCTGATAATTTGGATCGTGATTAGGATTCCAATGTAATAAATTATAACCATAGAATATTAGTGTTTGAGCCTTTTATATTATATATATATATATATATATATATATATATATATATATATATATGTGTGTGTGTATGTGTGTGTGTGTGTGTATGTGTGTGTGCGTGTGTGTCTGAAACATAACAGCCTCATTGAATACTGAATGAGATTAGAACTAACAGACTCTTATTCAAGCGTCCCACGCAATGGCCTCTTGCACTTCGAATAAAAAAGCAATGTTTTAATTAAAACTTTGAGTTATCAATATTTTACCAGATTTTTTTCAGCTTTTTAATTTTTTTATTTGTATAAGAGTATTCTATATAATCAAAGAGCTAATAAGAATCCGCATTATTATTGGTTAGTTTTGAAGCCACATAAACTGTACAGCGAAACTACTGTCCAAATGTAATTTTATCTCGGGTAAATGTGGATGAAGAAAATTTCTTTTCTCTTTCTGCAGGTATGTTTTGGGCAGAATGTAAACAGTTGTGGGACGAGGGCGTCAAGGAATACTTTGCACAGATGTGGAATTATATGGACATTACCATGTTGGCCCTTTACACAGCTTCTTATACAATCGAATCCATCGTGTCTATAAAATCCAACAGTTACGATGACACAAGCAGTTCGGAATTCTCAGGTATATAGACTACAACCATCTTTTTTCTTTTTTTTCTTTTCCGTTTATTTTTATTATTTTTTTTTTTAGGCTGATTTTGCGATATTTCACCACTTGTTGAGTTAAATTTCAAGTTGAATTTCCGTAATGTTCATCCGTAATGGGTGTAAAGTAATTATTAGGTTGGTGCAAAAATAATGACGTAATAATGTCGTTTTTTGACGTATTTTTTAACGTCAAAAAACGGCATTATTACGTCATTATTTTTGCACCAACCTAATATTTCATTTATAAGATGCCTATAGTCCACAAACACAGAGAAAAACAGTAGGTCTTCTTTATTGCAGGGGAAATGCACAAGGCGAAGTCAGGTTCTCCTTGGACTACGATTATGTCATGCAATTAAATATGGCTGCTGCGGTTTAAATGAAGGTGCAGTAAGAGCCTGTAAACGTTTTTCTTCTTTTTTTTCTTTTTTTCTTTTTTGGCGATGGTGGGGGGGGTCATATCCGGATTCAGATTAACGGAGTGGTATGCGACGCCCGATCTCAGCAAAGGGACGTTTTGAAATGAGGAAGGACCTCGTTATGGAATTCTGGGTTAGAGGTCAACTCATTAAATCATTTCCGTTTCTTATTTTTTGTGTGATGGAGAAAAAGTGCTTATTTTGTTTTATTCCATTTTAACTGCCACAATACATCCCCGACCACAAGCGGAGCTTATCATTCAAATACGTCCTCCTGGGCGTGTAATTTTAGAAGGAAATTTGGTCTGAGACTGTTGTATACTCACAGTTTTTTTGTCTGAAGTGACATTCTCAGCCGGTTCATTTTCTTCGTTATTGTCACTATCAGTCGGTAGTCCTTGCAAGTGATTCATTCAGTTGGAGGCCTTCGTGGTTGTGTTCCAGACATAAGTCTGTCCAAAAAGCTGCTTCCTAGGTTGAAGATCAATCCTAAATTACTTTTCGGTTCTTTTTAGTATTTCAAAATCATCATCTGTCGCTTTGATTTCTGCTATTGCTATTGTTCCTTTCTTCTTAACAACATTTCCTTACGTTCAGTAACTTTTGGCGTCTTAGTGGCTTTATCTTCTTTATACAGTGAAATTATTAGAAGAAAACCAAAAGGTTCTTTATTTATTGGTATAGATTTCAGCAAAATATTTATCTTTTATATAAAGGCTAAATTTTATTCAGAATAATTTGTTAATTTTCGACAATTTTTTTTATTGGTTATAAAATTTAAAAAGTCAACATTCAGATAGATAGATAGATAGATAGATAGATAGATAGATAGATAGATAGATAGATAGATAATGGAAAGGCTGAGATAGATAGATAGATAGATAGATAGATAGATAGATAGATAGATAGATAGATAGATAGATAGATAGATAGATAATGGAAAGGCTGAGATAGATAGATAGATAGATAGATAGATAGATAGATAGATAGATAGATAGATAGATAGATAGATAGATAATGGAAAGGCTGAGATAGATAGATAGATAGATAGATAGATAGATAGATAGATAGATAGATAGATAGATAGATAGATAGATAGATAGATAGATAATGGAAAGGCTGAGATAGATAGATAGATAGATAGATAGATAGATAGATAGATAGATAGATAGATAGATAGATAGATAGATAGATAGATAGATAATGAACACTTTGAGATAGATTTACATTTAAAGCTGTGTATTATATTTCGTCCAGTATTTTGCGTTTGGATTTTGGGATAATTTCCTATTGGTTTAAATGGAACTTTCTAAAGCCATTATCCAAAAGTTTGTAAGGTCAACCGTCTTAATAAACGAGTCCAAAATCCTTGAAAATGGTTAACATATTAGCCATAAGTGTGGGAGATTATCGTTTGGACAATTTCTAAATACACTATGTCCAGAAACGAAATCTCGCGTGGCCAAACAAGAAAAATTCATCAGAAAAAAATTCATAGAATTATACAGACACACACACATATTCTTTCTCTCACATTCTCTCCCCTCTCTTTCTCTCTCTCGCTCTCTTTCTTTCTCTCTCCCTCCCTCCCTCCTCTCTTTCTCTCTCACCCTCTCCCCTCTCTTTCTCTCTCTCTCGCTCGCTTTCTCTCTCTCTCTCGCTCGCTTTCTCTCTCTCCTCTCTTTCTCTCTCTCTCCTCTTTTTCTCTCTCTCCTCTCTTTCTCTCTCTCCGCTCTTTCTCTTTCTCCCCTCTCTGTTTCTCTCTCCCTCTTTTTCTCTATCTCCCCTCTCCTCCCTCCCCTCTCTTTCTCTCTCTCGCTCTCTTTCTCTCTCTCGCTCTCTTTCTCTCTCCCTCCTCTCTTTCTCTCTCTCCCCTCTCTTTTTCTCTTTCTCTCTCTCCCCTCTCCTCTCTCTCCTGTCTTTCTCTCTTTCCTCTTCCTCTCTCTCCGCTCTCCTCTCTCTCCTCTCTCACTCTCCTCTCTTTCTCCATTTGAAAGACCAGTTCTCGTATGATCATCGAAACAAGTAACGTCGAGTCTGTTTCATACCTAGATGGATGACCGCTTGGGAATACCTGGAGCTATAAGCTTGGATCTCCGTATAGTAATTGATTCAAGTGGAATTCGCCCTTGCATGGAGTATTGCTGCCATATATGGTCTGGTGCCCCTTCTGTTTGCCTCGAGGTTCTTGATAGGCTCCAGAGGCGGATATGCAATGTAGTTGGCCCTGCCCTGGCGTCTCGTTTACAGTCACTTTCTCACAGACGCGCCGTCGCCTCCCTCTGTCTGTTCTACAAATACTTTCATGGAAATTGCTCCGAGGAGCTGCATTCGCTGGTTCCCAGACGTCATGAGTTCAAGCGCCATACGAAGCTGGCATCCCGCTCTCACCCCTTCACTGTCGAAACTCCTAAATGTAGCCGTCTCTTCTACTCTAATAGCTTCATGTCTCGCACCTCTCGCCTGTGGAACTCCCTTCCCTATTCCTGTTTCCCTGTGAGCTATAATCTCCAACTATTCAAGTGTAATGTCAATCGACATCTCCAGTTGCCTTGATCTATCCACTACCCTCCTCATCCTTTCTTCTATCACTCCTATCTGATCTTGCTCTAAATTTTCTGTAACTCCTTGCGTCCTAGTGGCTTCCCGCCTTGCTTGGGGTGAAATGCTTAAAAAAAATGATATTAGACTCTACTATAAGGTAGAAAATGTCAGTGTCCAAGGGGAAGAATAATAGAAATTATAAATTAATATTGTTACTATTATTATTAAAATGTTTTTAATTCGACCTCAGTCGGGACTAAAGAGTTCACATCCCAACAGTGAAATGCCAATTGTGAAAGCAATAATCACTTTAGGCTTGCGACCATATCATGTTGAAATACGGGCTATCGTACAACCATCGAAGTTAAGAAGGGTCAATAGCGAGATGGCTGGGTTTACTTAGAAAATACCAGGCGCTGTGAACTTGCATGTACGGCTATTGTAATGGATAACGATTCAGAATCGGAACTCGTATAGTTGATTACCATTTCCAGTCAGATTCGTGATATTCACTCGCGAGCAAACACACTCGGCAAAAATAAAAATCCACATCTTCTCTCACCAAGTATGGTTTAATTAGTAACACTTGTATCAGTAGATCATTATTATCTCCTCAAAATTCTTAAAAGCAAAAAGAATTTTCTGACTTTAAATAACTTTCAATGGGTTGATGAAGCCGTAAAAAATCAATCAGTATCCTCGTCTTTCTCTCTCTTTCTCTCTCTCTCTCATTCTCACATATATATATATATATATATATATATATATATATATATATATATATATATACATATATATACTGCGTGTATTTAGGCAGCATCTTTTCATTCATACACGTTTCATTAAATAATATAGACAAGTGTTGTCTATTTATTTTATGTAAAATTTTTTTAGTAAAATCTGATAAGTTTAATAACATCGTTGAACGAAGAAAGAAATTCACAATATTGAAAGCTTAGATTGTATTAATAAAAAAAATATGGATCACTATTGTCAATTTCTTTCTTCGTTCAACTTATCAGATGTTACGAAAAAAGTTTACATAAAATAAATAGACAACACTTGTCTATATTTTTTAATGAAACGTATATATATATATATATATATATATATATATATATATATATATATATATATATATATATATGCGCAAGTATGCAGAAAAATAGGAAGGAACACGTCAGGTAAATAATCCGGAGTTCCTTACTATTTTTTGATTTTATTTTTAAGAATACAGTCCTCCATACAGAAGTAGAGCTTATATTATAATATTTTGCCCATCCCTTTTATGCCTACACGAAAAACTACACATCATTAAGTTTATAAATAATGAAAAGTTATTAAACCATAGGCTGAGTTAACGGTTTTTTGCCGACATCAACAAATATTCGCATTAAACAATTAGCATAAAAATAGATAAATAAATAAATTCCATAGTTTAATAAAAGTCTTAAAAGCTTAGCCAAATCATTAAATAGAAAAATAAACCTTTGTGAAGTCGTCAAAAAACAAATTGTAGTTCAGTGCAACACGTTTGTATACGGAACAGCCATTTGAATAAACAAATAAATAAAGAGATTAACAGATAGATAATAATAAAAACAAAATCCTCTCGACACTTAACGACTTGACGTCCCGCCATGAAATATCCTTCGCTGTAAACTAACTAGACGGTGACCGCCACCATTAGCTTTGAAATAGATATCCGACTCTACTTTGACATAACCTTTCCGAAGGTGACGAATCTGTAGATAAGAATTAACAATCTGACTACCTAACCAAGATAGCCGGCCCAGCCGTTTCCATAGTAATCAGTGTTGCAATGGACCATACTTATAAACATGCACAAACCACAAGATAGCTTATTCCTAAATTTTTGCTTGAGTATGAAACGGGACGCAACACCTTGATTCAACTTAATTTTAAAAATTATATTGATGGTTTCGGCTCTCGTTTTTTAAACATGAGAACTCTTATGTAGCGAAGGAATCATATTTTTTTTAAAATATAATATATATATGTGTGTGTGTGTTTGTGTGTGTGTATTCTGTGCATAAATATTATTAAGCTGTGATTGATAAATAGATAATGAACATGTTTAGATAGATAGATAGACAGATAGATAGATAGATAGATAGATAGATAGATAATAAACAAATAGATAGATAGATAATGAACAGAGATAGATAAATAGATAAATAGACAGATAATAAACAGAGATAGATAGATAATGAATATAGATAGATAGATAGATAGATGAACAGAGATAGATAATGAATAGACAGATAGATAGATAGAGAGATAGATAGATAATGAACATAGATAGATAGATAGATAGATAGATAGATAGATAGATAGATAGATAGATAGATAATGAACATAGATAGCTAGATAGACAGATAATGAACATAGATAGATAGATAGATAGATAGATAGATAGATAGATAGATAATGAACATAGATAGCTAGATAGACAGATAATGAACATAGATAGATAGATAGATAGATAGATAGATAGATAGATAATGAACATAGATAGCTAGATAGACAGATAATGAACATAGATAGATAGACAGATAGATAGACAGATAGATAGATAGATAGATAGATAGATAGATAGATAGATAATGAACATAGATTCTTTCTCAAATTTGTCGACATTACTCTGCTTGAAAACTTTAAAATTAGAACGAGCTTGTCTTCATACCTTTTTGCCAACCAGTCCTCAAATCCCTATTGATCTGTTTTTAATGCTGCCTCCATTGGAGAAGTTCCCGCTGATACAATTCCAACTTAGAAGAATTGAGATTAAATCACTACAAATAATCTATGATGCCAACTATTAAAATGCAGTTTCATCTGAAAGAGAAACAGTGGGGGGGGAGTATTTCGTAAAACCCAACAATAAGCTTCAATGCACTGATTTTTTCAAAATAAAAATAATTAAAATAAAGACGAAATAATTTTCAAGTAAAATGCTATCCATTACTACTCACTGCTTTGAAATTTAACGGATGTGAAAATTCTAATTCTTCTTTTCAAAGACATCGAGGTAAAAATCAAAATAGCGGCAGAAGTAGGAACTGGAAATTTTAAACATTTTGTGGTGAACGTCATGCAATTCCAGTCATTTTAAGCGGTAGTTTACGAAACGAGAATTATTAGTCTTCAATGGATTTTTTCCATGAAGTTGATTGATGTTTACATACGCTTCTCGAGCAGACATGAGCTTGGCATTAATTTTGGTTTAGCAAATTGACGGGAGACAAAAGAGAACTAGTTTTTAAAAAAAAGACATCAAATTCTCGATATTTCCTTTTAAGCAATCGAACTCCCAGCTTTCTGTGCAAAAAGACTGTTTTCTCATATGCTTGTAAATCGCAATTAACTGTATCTGTGTACATGCACAGACAGACGACAGACAGATAGATAGATAGATCTGAACACAATAAGATAGATCTGTACACAATAAGATAGATCTGTACACAATATATAGGTAGATAGATAGATAGATCTGAACACAATAAGATAGATTTGTACACAATAAGATGGATCTGTACACAATAAGATAGATCTGTACACAATAGATAGGTAGATAGATAGATTTGTACACAATAAGATAGATCTGTACACGATAAGATAGATCTGTACACAATAGATAGGTAGATAGATAGATCTGTACGCAATAAGATAAATCTGAACACAATAAGATAGATCTGTACACAATAAGTATTGTGAGACCGGAAACTACCTACACAATAGACTCTTCCAGGCCTATATTAAGTAGGCGACATAGCACTCTACAAGAGAGTGATAGAGAGCGATACGACTACCAGTGTTGGACACTAACTTATAGTAAGCTCTGCTAGCACTATCTCTGTAACCTGTTGTTAATATATCTTTCTTACATCTAATCTGTGTTCCGTGGCACCCACATCAGTGGCGACGAGGATTCTAGAAACGCACTCACGGCGAAACCAATCCCACATCTGGGTCGACGAAGAATTCTAGAAACGCATTCACATCGAAAAAACCGCAATACCTTGCCAGTCCCACAACAGTGGCGACAGAAGATTCGAGAATTTCGTTCTCACCGTATCAATAGCGACAGTACTCGAAAAATACACAAACTCCACCCGTTCCCACAGCAGTGTTGAACGTGAAATTAAGCTGGTATTAATACATTAGCGATTTAAAAGCTAAACACCCAGCGTCTATATATATTCCAATACCAAACGCCATTGACAAACTAGCGATTCGACATCTACGGAATATTAAAGTCTGTCCAATACGAGAACGATTTATACACACCCACACACAGAAAAAAAAAACAGTTGTTCGTAGAAAAAACTGACAACACAAGATCAAGTACTACCATTATACTCAAGTTTTCGGAAAAAACTATCGAAAAATTATTTATGTAACTGAGTTGAACTCGGGCATAAAATTATTCTCCCCTCAAATTCACTGAGGTGAGTTTTCTTCTTTTTGTACCTCTATAAAAAAAAATACATAAATGTGGTGAAAAATTATTCAATTACGTTAAAATTAACGGGGAAAAAAGCTAAACACACATAATTAGTTTAGTTTAACTATTGTCTGTCCATATTTTTTTTCTGTAAAAGAAAAAAAAAGGAACAAAAATCTATCAAGATTTTTTTGTATACCTCCTCTTAGTACACGTGTTTCAAAGCAACAAAAAAGCGCTGTCATTTTTAAATATGGAAGATTTGCAAAAAGTAGTTGTCCAAATGTTAAAACTAAATCTGGACCAGCAACAAAAATCAGAAGACAGCAACAAAAATCAGAAGAAAGACAACTATTTTTGAATTTACATAAACAGCAAATGGAATTCCAAAAAATTACGCTTCAGAATGCTGAACTACAACAGAAACAACTTAAAGAATTACTCGTAAATGCATTAAAAGGCTCAAACTCTGAAAAAGATACAATATTCTCCCAGAGTATAATCTACAATTCAATGGAAACCTTTGAATACGTACCAGAGGAAGAAGAAACATTCCAGGCTTTTTACAGGCGCTACGAAGATATTTTCAACGTAGACTGTGAACAATGGCCCAGTAAAAAAAAGGTACGTCTTCTATTGAAAAAACTAGGAACTACAGAACATAGTAGGTTCGTAGACTTCATACTACTCAAGAAAACGACTGACTTGGATTTTTCAGAGACGATAAAGCTCCTATCGGAATTATTCGGGCCTAACACAACCTTGTTCCACAAACGTTGGAAATGCCTGAACACAGTCAAAGACAACCAGCAAGATTTTCTAACGTTTGCAGCATCGGTGAACAAGGTATGTAATGATTTTAAACTAGCCGAACTGACTGCCTATGATTTTAAGTGCTTAATTATCGCACAAGGTCTATGTTCTGCAGAAGACGCTGAAGTCAGACGACGGGTACTGACTAAGCTTGAGAACGAACAAGGATTGACTCTCCAAAAACTGGCAGAGGACTGTCAAAGAATAATATCTGTAAAGCGTGACTCAAACACTATCCAGGAATCAGGTGTGACTCAGATTAATAAAATCAGAAGTAAGTCTATCTCCTATTGCCCTCAAAAAGACAAAAGGCAAATCTCATGTCCTACATTACGCAGTAAACAAACCCCAAATAAGTTAAAGAAACCGCCCGGACCATGTTACCATTGTGGTAAATGGAGTTGGATGAAATTCTGTCCAGTTAAGAACAAAAAATATTGCAAAAATTGCAATAAAAGTGGGCATAATTTAACTTCATGCTGGTACGCCAACAGAACGAGAAAGCCCAAAAATAAAATTAGGCAAGCTCAATCTGACAATATTGTTGATAGGAATTTAAGAAAATATGTAACTGTGGATATTTTCAATAAGTCTATTAAATTCCAGATTGACTCGGATTCTGATATTTCAACCATTAACTGGCGTACTTGGCGAAAGTTGAACAAGCCGACCTTATTAAAAACGGATAAAACAGCAAAATCCGTAACTGGCGAAAATATTAACATTTTAGGCGAGGTAAAACTTACAGTAACACTAAATAGAGTTACCAAAAAGCTCAAAGCCTACGTATTAAAAACTTCAGACAACTTATTTGGAACTGATTGGATAGAAAAATTCAATCTTTGGGATTACCCAATGAGTACATTTTGTCGCAAGATACAAAGTACAACGTCCAATTTGGTAAATCTAAAAAAGTAACTCAAACAACAATTTCCCCAGATTTTTTCTGGCGGCCTTGAAAAATGTACTAAAATGAAAGCTAAGTTCAAGGTGAAGGACGGTGCACAACCGGTATTCAAAAAGAAACGGAATGTCCCTTTCGCTGGTCTAGAGCAAATCAACAAAGAGTTAGATAGACTCGAACAAGCTGGTATTCTGTCAAAAACAGATTTCAGCGAGTGGGCAGCACCTACAGTCTACGTAAAAAAGAAGTCCAATCAAATACGTGTATGCGCAGATTTTTCCACAGGGTTAAACGATGCCTTGCAAGATCACCACTATCCTCTCCCAAGCCCTGAAGAAATTTTCATTAAACTCAATGGTGGAAATTTTTTTTCTAAAATCGACCTCTCGGACGCATACCTTCAGATAGAGGTAGAAGAAGAAAGTTCCAAATTGCTCTGCATAAACAGCCATAGAGATTTGTACAAATACAACAGGATGGGTTTTGGAGTAAAGGTTGCGCCTGCAATTTTCCAGCGGGTCATGGACGCCATGCTGGGCGATCTTGACTACGCAACAGCCTATTTGGATGATATACTAGTTACTAGTAAAACTACGGCAGAGCACCGGAACCATATAATAAACGTATTCGAAAAGATACAAGAATACGGATTTAAGGTTAAGGAGGCAAAGTGTGACGTCTTACCAGAGATTAAATACTTAGGACACATTATAAATAAAGATGGTCGTCGGCCGGATCCAGAAAGAACCAACGCGTTCAGAAACATCCGGGCCCCGAGATAACGTTCAAGCGTTACAAAGCTTCCTCGGCCTAGCTAATTTTTACCAAGGGTTCATTAAGAACATGCAAAATTTTAGAGGGCCTCTCAACCAACTTTTAAAAAAGGACAAACCATGGTCATGGACCCCGGAATGCCAAGACGCATTTGAGAAGATCTTACTTCAGACCTCTCCCTCACACATTTCGACCCTAGTCTCGACATCATAGTCGCAAGTGATGCAAGCTCGTACGGCATAGGCGCTCGCATATTACATGAACTGCCAGGTGGTTCGCGAAAAGCTGCGGCTCACGCATCAAAATCTCTACTTCCAGCTGATAAACAATAAATCCCAAGAGGAAAAAGTATTACCAGTTTTATTTTTTTCTCTCCTTTTCAAAAAAGAAAACTCTTTGGAAGGGGGGTATTGTGAGACAGGAAACTACCTACACAATAGACTCCTCCAGGCCTATATTAAGTAGGCGACATAGCACTCTACAAGAGAGTGACAGAGAGTGACAGTGAGAGTCTAGTACGACTATCAGTGTTGGACACTAGCTTATAGTAAGTTCTGCTTAGAGTATCTCTATAACCTGTTGTTAATATATCTTACTTACATCTAATCCGTGTTCCATGTTTTACTTGTGTGGGCCCAACTTTGGCAACCACATCAATAAGATAGATCTGTACAAAATAGATAGGTAGATAGATAGATATGTACGCAATAAGATAGATCTGAACACAATAAGATAGATCTGTACACAATAGATAGGTAGATACATAGATAGAAAGATCTGTACACAATAGGATAGATCTGAACACAATAAGATAGATCTGTACACGATAAGATAGATCTGTACAGAATAGATAGATAGATCTGTACACAATAAGATAGATCTGTATACAATAGATAGGTAGATAGATAGATCTGAACACAATAAGGTAGTTCTGTACGCAATAAGATAGATCTGTACACAACAGATAGATAGATAGATAGATAGATCTGAACACAATAAGATAGATCTGTACACAATGGATAGGTAGATAGATAGATCTGTACGCAATAACATAGATCTGTACACAATAAGATAGTTCTGTACACAATAAGATAGATCTGTACACAATGAGATTGATCTGTACACAATAGATAGGTAGATAGATCTGTACGTAATAAGATAGATCTGAACACAATAAGATAGATCTGTACACAATAAGATAGATCTGTACACAATAGATAGGTAGATAGATAGATGGATCAGAACACAACAAGATAGATGTGTACACAATAAGATAGATCTGTACACAATAGATAGATAGATAGATGAGAACACAATAAGATAGATCTGTACACGATTAAGATAGATCTGTACACAATAGATACTTAGATAGTTAGATAGATCTGTACGCAATAAGATAAATCTGAACACAATAAGATAGATCTGTACGCAATAGGATAGATCTGTACACAATAGATACGTAGATAAATAGATAGATCTGTACGGAATAAGATAGATCTGAACACAATAAGATATATCTGAACACTATAAGATAGATCTGTACGCAATAAGATAGATATATAGAACGCTGATCTCTTACTTCGTCTATATCCTGATCATCTGCACTTATGTTCATACAACAGTTTCTTTCAGTAATGGACCCTGGATGTTTTACTGTTTTAATACAGCAAAATAACAAATATTAGAAATAAGAATAGGAAGACTGGATTACCATACCCCTGCACAAATTGCGACCCTCGGGCTGCATGTGCACTGTGAGATGAACCTGTGTGAACCGCGAGGTATTTTCAAAACAAATTCGGCGACTGGTCGCGTACAAAATTTTCCGACTTATGGAAGCCTGACTTTCTTCAACCAATATTTCACTGCCTTTGTAACTATATATATATATATATATATATATATATATATATATATATATATATATATATATATAATGGACTCTCTCGTCGGTTTCGACTTATGAGGATCTGACAGCTTATTGATTTAGTTATGAAATTTTGTCCGATAATCTTAAGTGGCACTTAAGACCTGCTAGTGATTTACAAAGAAGGCGACATATGGAGCAAGAGTGAGGATTGTGATATGAGATCACTGTTAGATTGGCTGACCTTTTAGATCTTGCTCTTACTTCTTGAAGATGATTCAGAGAAGCAGATCGAAAACTGCAGAGTCAACTCAAACACAAAAACACGTTGATCTCCATTCTACACGATCCAAGGCTATATATATATATATATATATATATATATATATATATATATGTGTGTGTGTGTGTGTGTGTGTGTGTGTGTGTGTGTGTGTGTGTTTGTTTGTTTGTGTCTATATCCCTCATGCTGATTTTTTTCTCGATTTGTGGTTTTACGTCTGATCAACCTTTTGCAATTTATTTAAAGCAAGAAATTTTGTTTTTACATATTTTGGAGATAATAATGATATATTGATACAAAGTCTACAATTTAACCGATGACTAAGAGAGAAGAGCCAGTGTTATTTACGTGTAAGAGAACATAAGAGACATGACAAAATTAAAACCTGAATTGCCGATTTCCATTTCTGAGTCGTTATCTATTTACACCACCGACCATTCCAATCTTACAGCGCCAGGTATATCCCAAGCGGTCACCCATCGAGGTACCGACAAAGTTCGACGTTGCTTAACTTCGCTAATATTACCGATGTCTCGACATGACGTGATCGTTGGCTATGTGACTCAAACTCAGAAATTGACTTTAAAAATATACTTTTCCGGTAAACGCTAGTGGTCATGCCACCCCCTAACAGATTGATGGCTTGCATGTAGGGACCGATTTTTCATCGATTTATAACATGGATGATTATTTCAGATGACCAGCCAGCGACCGACATTACTTATAATAAAACGTTAACTCCACAAGAGGGTCTCTGTAGTGTATGACCTAATTCACCCAAAAGTCAGTCTAGACACCGCCGCTTTTTCATCTTGAAATATCCAAAGCACTGACAATGTTCTTTCATACACTTCCTTTTCTATGTCGTCCGTATGCTTTTCCTATCACCGGGCCAACACTTTGTCGTTTACTGATTGTTCTGTGAATCATTGTCTAATGCGGTTAGCAGACAGAAAGTTTCCGACATATCTGAGAGAGAAATGTGAGTAATGTGCAAATGTCTACTGACCTGATCTTCACCTAACCTGGCGAAGTCTGCTGCTTTCTTCACAGGATTTTCCTTTCTTTGGAACAGAGGGACTAATAAAGTATTCTCTGTTTCGAGCAAAGTGAGATTTATGACATAAAACAAATTTAAATAACTGAGTAAGATGAAAGATGCAAATGTACTGATTGACGAATAGAAAGATTGCAGGTTCGATTACTGTCGGGAGCACAATTTTTCTTCTGGAGGGCTTCTCAGTTTATACTGGTTACGATTAAATTCACGGTTCCATAAAATAATTTTTTAAAAATGTCAGGGATAGCAACTCAAACACGGGTACCCAATAAAAAAAAAGTTTGTAGTAATATGAAATAATGTCAGATAAAAAAATCTTTTCATGTCATTTCACTTTTGATTACTTTCCGTGAAAGAAACTGTAGCTAGCAGATATAAATTCATGGAAGTCCCAATGAGAAACGCGCCTCAGTTAATAGTTTTATTCAAGCATTGTGCACTAACTGTCTGGTCTCTGAGGGCGAACTGGGTAGAGATATACTTTAGCTCAAAAAGTGTATTTCATGATGGTAAAAAAAATAATGTAGTTTCGATTCCTGTTGAAGATTCTATTTTTCTTTTATTTCGGACTAGCAGTGGAACCCGGCGTTGCCCGGGGATATAACAGTAAGAGATAGATCAAGTATCGACCATCATAAAGACTGAAAAATAAAATTGACAAAGATTATTGTTTATGATTGACAGACACGCATGTCTTAATTAGATTTTGTTTTTGTTTTTTTTGTTTTGATTTTTACGAAATGGTCAAACACAAACTCAAACAAAAACATTGTTTTCAATCGATATGAGTCTACCGATTGAATAGAATTTTATTATAAACAATTGTCTTGTAAATGGAATTTTTAAAGCATTCTGAATGTAAAAATAAAGAAAAATGTGTGCAAGACAATAAGAAACACTACCTGCCAAAAAAAAAATGAAGTTTTGTTGAAATCGGTTGAAAAATGTAGAAAATCTGATCCCATATATAAACGAACACACACACACAAACAACCTGTGTTTTATAATAAGTATAACTCGATATGAGTTGTCCCCCTTTCATTCTCGTGATGACTCTTAATCGTGTTTTCAAATTGATTTCGTGCAAAAACAATTGTGTTTTTCTCATTTTAGGTAATTTTACGTAGTCCTGTGAAGTTTTGTCGAAATAGGTTGAAAAATGTAGGAAATCCGATCCAATATATAAACGTACAGACACACACACACACAACCTGGGTTTTATAATAAGTATGATTTCTGAATTTAGTACGGTTTCTATAAATTTAATTGTTTAATAAAATAAAAACAGGGATAGCAACTCGAATGTGTGTACGCACTAATATATATATATATATATATATATATATATATATATATATATATATATATATAAAGTGAATATTGAAGACAACACCGAGAGGTGACAAGCTGTTTCATGCTAGACGCAATCATCAGGCCCATTGCATCTAGCATCAAACAACCTGACGCCTCTTAGTGTTGACTTCAGTGTTCACTTTTATATTTATATTTACATACGCTCTATATCTGATATTGAGCACCTTATCCCATAAATATAGCACACTGTAAAACTATATTTCTGCATATATATATATAATGTAAATCTATTTAAACTCGGTCGGTGAAAAACCTGGATAGAACAATTTTCAAATAAATAAATAAGGAAAAATGGAAAAAAAAAAAAGGAAGCACCAAACCGGGCGAAAAAAAATCGTCCAGTACCTTAAATCTCACCCTGATGATCCCATGTGGTGAAACCTAGGTAGTTAGTACCTGACATTTTAGGATATATATATATATATATATATATATATATATATATAGGATGCGATGTATATATTATATTGTCGTCTAACTTACGCAAAAATGAAAATAATACTGATATCTCTTTTTAACAGATATATTTATCAAAATTACACAAAAATGTCTTGAAATACGAAAGAATAAATTTAATTAATAAAATCGCCATTGGCTTCAACCATGGCCTCCAGACGACTTCGGAATCTCCTGCAATTCTTCTGGACGGTCTCCTTGTTTTAAGTTTGTGAACGCTGTCATATTCCTTACCTTCAGTTCATCTTTGGTGTCACATGAAGTTTTGTTGGTCTCTCGCTCAACTGCATTCCACACATAACATCAAGGGGGTTATTACTGTAAACATTACTTTTTGTGAATATCTATGTTTGTCTAGATGCCCTGTTCTTTTTTTTTTCTTTGTTTTTTGTTTTTTTAACAATATTAATTCTACTGGTCTCCGAATCCGAATGATTTGATAAACAAAATGTACTCTCCGACAAGTTTCAAGTAGCGTCTCTCGGGAAGCACATTTCCTTTATTAATTCTCTTGTATGGTATTGTATATATTTCCAAAATGCAAGGAAAAAAATACAGGACGTCTACTAGAACATGGTTTCCTCTAAAAATAAAATTTATTGAAATAAGAAATATTACCAGATTAAAAAATAAAATCCATTAATTCCCAAGGAATATATATATATATGTGTGTGTGTGTGTGTGTGTGTGTGTGTGTGTGTGTGTGTGTGTGTGTGTGTGTGTGACGGGTGTAACTGCAAGATTCTCCAAATCGTGGTAAAGGAAAATTGTTCATTTGTTTGATTAAGCTTTGAACCGTTGTATCTTAGAAATGATTAAAGATATCTTACTGTAATTCTCTGAGGTTTTCATAACACTATTGGACTCTACATTGACTCAATAAGAATATATAATTACTCTCCAAGCTTAACAGAAGAATCGTGATGAAATCGATCATAAACAAAAATGAAATGTTCATCATTAATTAATCATAGCTAAGAATCGAAAGCTCATGAATGATTGAAATTAAGTTGTCATATATATATATAATTTTTTTTACAGGATCATTTCCAAATTTATTCAAGATCTTCACCCTCACTAACCTTCTTTCTGTAGTGGAGTAAATGTTCCCTCACAGGTTTCACGTACAATTTCATTTGCATGTTTTTTGTTTGTTTGTTTGTTTTTTTGTTTGTTTTTTTTTTTTCGCTGCTCTTTGGACTGTTATAGCTGAAACTCCTCTGTTACGTGCCAAAAGTCTTATGGATTGAGTTGGATCTTTTCTAATTTATTTCTTTAGCTCTAAATTGAAATGATGATCCCTCTTCCTGTTGTGATCTGATCTAGTTTTCCTCTCTACTGTTTCCTCTTTTAAAAATTTATTCACCATTCTCTTGATGGTTCTTGAATGGCCTTTGAAGATGGAAGCCAGAGTATGAATTTTCGTACCATTACTGAAAGTCTGAATGATCTTTTTCCTTTCACCATCGCTCATTTGGGAAGACAGTGGTTCTGACACAAAAATTATTTTAACCTGTTCTCTTTTTAGCTGAAAATTTCGAACGGTTTTTTTAATGATTTTTACGAGAAATTATGTCAAGATGGATGAATGTCTTATTTGAAAACCTAGAAAAAAGAAACTCTTTATTGGTTTTAGATATTAAACATTTTGTGGGATGGACAATTATGCTGCGACACGAATTAGACAATTTTGCTGTTACACCCATAAGACACCATAAGACATACTTAGTTTTACTACACATTACGAAAGAAATTCGATTTTGGTTTGGTTTGGTTTGGTTTTTGTTTTACAGCATATCAACTTCAATGGACTATTTAATGCCAACAAACATTTTATTGCTGACAAGATGTTTTTTCTCCAAAAATCTTTTTCTGGGAATATTTTTCCTTGAAGAAATCTATAGCTGGTTATATTCTTTTCAAATAATGCACAACTGTTTGTACTGCTGGTATTTTTTTTTTTTTTTAAGTATTGCTGATAATTTTTCCTTCAAAAATTTTTGCTGGTAATAATTTTTTTTATTAAAAAGTATTTCTGGTATTAAAACCTATTTTTACACAAATTTGGGTGTTAACTATTTCCCCATAGCTGGGACCCTAACAGGTGCTACCACCCCGGGTCAGAGTGGACTGGGAATACCAGCAATTAAGAGGTTGTTCCACGCTCCTCAAAACCTCCTGGTCAGAAGCCTTGCTGCTGGACGTAGTTTATCGTCTTACCTAGGACGCGGATGTAGTTTACCGTCATACCAAGGACGGTTTGAAAGACAGAGAGAAACTAATAATTCAAAAAACGATATGTTTTTTCTTTCTTTCTTAAATTATATGAATGTAGTTTATCTTCATACCCAGGACGCGGATGTAGTTTATCGTCATACCCAGGACGAGAAAGAAATTCGTGTAAGTTCTGAGGAAAATGGAAATTAATAAGGATTATATATATATATATATATATATATATATATATATATATATATATATATATATATATATATATATATATATATATATATATATATATATATATATATATATATATATATATATATATATATATATATATATATATATTCTGGGGTTCCTCGGGGCGGTCTAATGTTTAACAAGCTTGTCTCGCTAGAACAATTACGACTGAGTAGTGAGTTCAATCCTCATTGTGTGCCCCTCATTGTGGGCACAATTGGAAAATCGCTATATGCGTCTGGTGAGGATGAAACCTTCTAAGCTTCCCCGTCTCAAAACCATCCTATTATACTTGCTCTTTTCCCTCTCTTCGTTAGTTGGCACGACCATTACGCTCTGCCAATACCTCCTGAATAATAGACTGTTCCGTTTTCATGTTCACAAGACGTATTGAAGGAAAGAGAGAAAGAGCGAGCAACTTACCTAATGAATGCGTGTAAATGGATGACAGAGTAGGGATAAGGAGTGATGATAAAGAGTTTGGCTAAGAGGGACACTGCATATAAACCATCATGATGATTATGATAATTCCATGGTTTTAAATTTAACACATTTACAGCCATTCGACACGCATACGGGTGTTTCATATTGCATTTAATTTCATGGTTTATATATATATATATATATATATATATATATAATTTTTAATTGTTCTATACTTATGTGTAACAGTTTTCAATATCAGAGATATAGCGTGTGCATATATAAAAGTGGACACTCAAGTCAACATTGGCGACAGTCTGTTTCATGCATGAACGCAATGTTCAGGCAACAAACATACTGAACCCACTCAGTGTAGACATCCGTATCAACTATATATATATATATATATATATATATATATATATATATATATATATATATATATATATATATATATATATATATATATCCTAAAGAGCCAGGAAAAGCAATCTACGTTTGACCTAAACGGATCTTTAAGGTAAGCTGACTAAAGAGGAAATGACATAAAAACAGTATTTATTGCCAGCTTCACCTTAGGTGATATTAGGTTGATGCAAAAATAATGACGTAATAATGTCGTTTTTTGACGTTAAACAATACGTCAAAAAACGACATTATTACGTCATTATTTTTGCACCGACCTAATACCTAGGCCGGTTTCCCTGGCTCTTTATAATTTATTTTACTTATTCCCGCCCTATTTCAGCGTATTGAGCCCTCTACGTTTAACTTGATTACTCGCTTGGGATTTTTCTTTGGACTAAAGACTTAAGGCACTGGACGATTTCATTCGCCCTGTTCAAATGTTTTTAGTTCTTTCTTTTTTCCAATTGTTTTTCTCGGGTACCGATTTGTTTTGACAATATCTACAAGTTGTGCTATCCGAAGTTTTTTCCAACCGAGTATTACTATATATATATATATATATATATATATATATATATATATATATATATAAGAGATATGCTCACCTGTCATCTGCAACACAGTCATTTGCATTCTTTTGAACAGCAGTGGAGGTTTATATATTCTTTCCAGCTTAAGACTGGGTTTCCATTTCCTCATAAAGTCTTTTCATTGTCTCTCATTCTCACTACCCCCTTGCGTTTTAGTCGCATTATCTCTTTGCTTGGGATCAATTGATTATCATATATATATATATATATATATATATATATATATATATATATATATATATATATATGTATATATATATATAGTTTAGAATTCAACTAAATATGTAAGCTCTATCACCAATATTGAGTGCTTTCCAATAAGTTTCATCGCATATACAAGTAATATATAAATAATATTAGGTTGGTGCAAAAATAATGTCGTTTTTGACGTTCAACTTTATGTGAGAAAACGACATTATTTTTTGCACCCACCTAATATATATGTAAATTGCACACACACACACATATATATATATATATATATATATATATATATATATATATATATATATATATATATTGCCATATATATATATATAATATTTGGACAATTTTTACACACTCTTTGTCCAGAAAAGAAAGCTCCTGTTCGAGCACAAGAAAAATTAAATAAAAAGCTTAACCGTAGTACCTTGTCTGTCGTTTTTAATGAGACTTATTTATATTTATATACATACACATTATACATATACACACACACACACACATACACACAAACACACACACACACACACACATATATATATATATATATATATATATATATATATATATATATATAGGTAGATAGATTTCAGTGTTAATATTTCCACCCTGATTATAATTTTTGAGGTGATTTTTTTATATTGTGTACAAATCTGACACAAGTCCCGATGAACAAAAAGGTCGGTTCCGAAGACGTGTCACTCTTTTTGGCTTAATTTTCCCAAATAGAGTGTAAGTATTTGATATAGTAATTTCTGAAAATGTTAAATCTCGCTATAGACAAAGACTGTATTATGTAACGATTCAAATATTCAAGGTTGAAGCGAATGTGTTAATCGGTTTTAGACGTTTTCATTTCTTAAATGCTCAGCTGCTGATTAATCTTTTTTCGGCCTGTTTCCGCTCAGCGACGTATTCGCCAGTAAACACCTATCAGTAACTTTCTAATAGGTTTGCTTTTAAAAAACAAAAAAAAAGTAAAATAAAAACTTTATAGCCGTCGTAACGAAGCAGGAAATCCGAAAAGGGGAAAACTATGAGCCTTCCCATAATGCATCTAACACAGAACGCGTGCATTACTTATTCCTCTACAGACTAAACACATCATTCATGATCTCATAAAACAAAGCAGTCATCTTTAAAAAAAGAGGGTGAAAACGAGTAAAGAAGCAAGATGGAAGTGCTTTCCTCTAGTCATAAACCTAAAAGCAAAAGATTAGGTTGAAAACACCAGCCTTGAAAATTACTCTCTCAAAGCATGACGTACGAAAGTTTATAAATTTTATTTATCAGCAAAATAGCGTCTTTTAGTTCCTTGGTATAAGGTTTTACTCATTTTTTTTATTATTTCTTCAGGAATGTATTTATTTACACTGTGCGTCTATAATGATGTTTCCATCTCTTAAAACTGTCTGAAGTGAGAGTTAACAATTTTTTAGTGTATCTTGGAACGAACAACATTATAAATTTAATGACCATTAAAATAAAATGGAAGACCATTAAAAAAGTTAATTAAAATTGAATTAAAAAAGAATTTAATTATAGAAAGACTGTTATAAATTAAATTACAATATTCCCAGGAAATACGTTGCAGGATATGTTTACAGTTCTTTCGATTAATGAACGTGCCAAACCAAATTTATTTCACATACTAAGAAAAAAATTATCATTTGACAAGCAAATTTTTTTCTAACGTTTTCCTCCTGCTCTCCTTTAAAATTGTATTTAAAAATATTTTATAATCATTTCACCCCAAGCTAGAAAATAAAGCCACTAAAACGTAGTGGGTTTCTGAGTGATTAGAGAATTTAAAAAAAACGCTATTAATGAGAGTGAACAATAAATGAACAAGAATTCTCGAAATTCCTCCCAATCCTATTGGCCAATATATATTTTCCCAATTTTTAAATATTTCTTTTAAGGAGGGAGAATATTGTCGATCATATTTTGAAGTGAGCCTCCAAAATTTCATTTTTAAGAGATATTTCATCGTCTGCCAATTCAAAGACTAAAAAATTAAAAAAGTTAATTAAAATTGAATTAATATATATATATATATATATATATATATATATATATATATATATGTGTGTGTGTGTGTGTGTGTGTGTGTGTGTGTATGTGTGTGTGTGAGTATATGTATAATGTGTATGTATATAAATATAGATTAGTCTCAGGAAAGAGGATTTCGAGAATTTGTCACTCACAGGACATATTCAAGGCAATAGAGGCCAAGAGGAAACATTTTGTAACCTACCTAACGAGCTTGATTCATAAAGACTTGACATAGCATTTTTTCGAAAGATAAGTTGATTAAAAAACAAGAAGCCTATAGAGTCTTACACAGGCTACAAGTGCGGCTATATCTAGCCATTTCAAAAAAAGTTTTTAAAAAATAAGTAAAACCTAAAATCAAGAAACTAAAAGACACTATTTTGCTGATAAACAAAACTTATAAACTTTCGTACGTCATCATCTGTCTATATTTCTGAGATGAGGTATTATGTACACTATTTACATTATTCGGACTATTGTTCTCATCTTTGTCGCCATATTTATCACAACGTTTCGGCATTTCAGTATCTGTCTATATTTCTGAGATGAGGTATTATGTACACTATTTACATTATTCGGACTATTGTTCTCATCTTTGTCGCCATGTTTCTTACAACGTTTTGGCCTTTCCGTATCTGTCTATATTTCTGAGATGAGGTATTATGTACACTATTTACATTATTCGGACTATTGTTCTCATCTTTGTCGCCATATTTATCACAACGTTTCGGCCTTTCAGTATCTGTCTATATTTCTGAGATGAGGTATTATGTACACTATTTACATTATTCGGACTATTGTTCTCATCTTTGTCGCCATGTTTCTTACAACGTTTTGGCCTTTCCGTATCTGTCTATATTTCTGAGATGAGGTATTATGTACACTATTTATATAATTCGGACTATTGTCCTCATCTTTGTCGCCATGTTTCTTACAACATTTTGGCCTTTCCGTATCTGTCTATATTTCTGAGATGAGGCATTATGTACACTATTTATATAATTCGGACTATTGTCCTCATCTTTGTCGCCATATTTATCACAACGTATCGGCCTTTCAGTATCTGTCTATATTTCTGAGATGAGGTATTATGTACACTATTTACATTATTCGGACTATTGTTCTCATCTTTGTCGCCATATTTATCACAACGTTTTGGCCTTTCAGTATCTGTCTATATTTCTGAGATGAGGTATTATGTACACTATTTACATTATTCGGACTATTGTCCTCATCTTTGTCGCCATGTTTCTTACAACGTTTTGGCCTTTCCGTATCTGTCTATATTTCTGAGATGAGGTATTATGTACACTATTTATATAATTCGGACTATTGTCCTCATCTTTGTCACCATGCTTCTTACAACGTTTTGGCCTTTCAGTATCTGTCTATATTTCTGAGATGAGGCATTATGTACACTATTTATATAATTCGGACTATTGTCCTCATCTTTGTCACCATATTTATCACAACGTTTTGGCCTTTCCGTATCTGTCTATATTTCTGAGATGAGGCATTATATACACTATTTATATAATTCGGACTATTGTCCTCATCTTTGTCGCCATGTTTCTTACAACGTTTCGGCCTTTCAGTATCTCTCTATATTTCTGAGATGAGGTATTATGTACACTATTTACATTATTCGGACTATTGTCCTCATCTTTGTCGCCATGTTTATCACAACGTTTCGGCCGTTGTACGCTCCGGCCTTCTTCAGGTGGTTGGAATGTCAAATGGAACCCTTTATTTCGCTCACTAGGGTATACTGTTCTAGTTCCACGTGCCATGTCCAATGGATGTCAGTTATTTCCTGGTAATTCCCCTCTGAAATTGCAATATGAGCACTGGTGAAAAATGGTTGCTGAAGACATTAGGTTTATAATACCCAGAAATTCATACACAGATGTCCCCAAGGACACATGGCACAGTGGATAAAGGCGTTAGTTAGGTCCACTGACAGTATCACAAAGAACGTGGAGAAATTTCAGAGGGGAATTAACAGGAGATAACTGACATCCATTAGACATGGCACGTGGAACTAGAACAGTATACCCCATTGAAAAATGGTTCAGTTTGATTCCAACCACCTGAAGAAGTGATAACCATGGCGACAAAGATGAGGACAATAGTCCGAATAATGTAAATAGTGTTTCGTACGTCATGCTTTAAGATAGTATAATGATGTATAACGTCTAAATGAGAAACTTTATTTAGAATTAATTTCATAAAGACTTTATGAGCGCATAAAGAGGAAAGAGGATTTCGAGAATTTGTCACTCACAGGACATATTCAAGGCAAGAGAGGCCAAGAGGAAACATTTTGTAACCTACCTAACGAGCTTGATTCAATGAATAGAATCACATAAGTGAACAAACATTGCTTATATCTGCAAAGAATAGGAAGATGTGGAGAATCACGATCTTATATGCCCTGAAGCGGGTACATAGCATAAAAGAAGCATAATGGTTCATGTTTAACAGTCGCGAATTTACTCTTAGACACAAGAATCTATTTGCCTGGGAAGACACTATATTGAAACCCACACACGCATCTAGATGCATGGGTGGTGGACATTACATCGAACCCACAGGAATCTAGATATACAAGGTGCGAGTGCTATTTGAGGACATTTTTAGTATGTTAAATAAACAGCAATCTCTTAGCAAACAGTGTATATATTTAATTCAAACACAAATATCCTTCATGATACTTCATTTAATTTAATTATTCTATGAAACCACCTTTGGCTTCAAAGACTGCTTCTATTCGGGTTCGAAACTCTCCATAAACTGCAATTAAGTGGTCCCTATTCATTTTGGACATCACCTGGACAATGGTGGCCTTCAGTGCAGCTATGGTACTATGAGGATGTCGATTAGTCTCGCTTTCAACGACGCTCCACACGTAATAGTCCATAGGATTTAAATCTAGCGAGTTAGGGGGCCACGTTTTGGTGGTCATATGGTCGTAAAAATTCTCTGATAACCAATCCTGGGTTACAATGGTTTTGTGAGAAGGTGCAGAGTCTTGTTGAAAGACATATGGCCTTCCATTGCATACTTTATTTATACAGGGCTTAACAAACGTTTTAAGAACATTGATGTATCCAGCAGCATTGACCCTAAGACCTTGTGGGAAAATTTAAGGTGGCATGATATGACCTTTACTGTTCACAACTTCTAAAACCATCACAGTAGTCGGATATTTGGTGGGCATTACCCTGGGTACCTCAGAAGTAGATGCACACAGCCACCTGGCATTCCGTCTGTTTTCTGATCTTGGTCATAATTTTATTCGAAAACCAAAGCATTCCATGTTCGTGGTGATTTTTCACTTAGTTCTTCAACCGTTTTGAACGCATGAGACAATTTTCCTGTGTCTTCTCCGATATGAATTGGCCTTTCCCCATTACATATGACTTATTACGAATGTCCTGATGTACAACGGTTCTGATAGTCCACTCTGATAGCTGATGTTATTTGGCGATGGACTTCATTGATCTTCCGGGGTTCTCATCGATTGTTTTGAACATTCCGTATAAATTATGGTGTTCTCACGGTATCAGAGCCATGTGAATTATTTTTATACCTTTTTGCTACAGGGGAACCATTGCCATCACAACCCTCTAGCTCCAACCGAACTTTATGAACAAATGATCTGGCAACATGTAAAAAGTTACTGATTTTTAAATCACTATGTTTTGCAGCTAAAGCAACAATCACTGCATGTCTTTTTATTTCTTGGGTTAACATCTTCCTCTGACTGGGTTATCTTAAATAAAAAATAATATTATAAATGATTTGAGTGTGTAGGGAACAATATGTCCTCAAATAGCACTCGCATCCTGTTTATAGATAGTAATCTTCATTTTCATAAGTGTGTTAAGTGATCGATAAATACAGACTATTGTCAGGAGAATTTTAGGTTGAGTTCACCTTACTTTTAACACAAAGAATTTCTGGCAATAGTTATAAGTAATTTGGGACAATATCATCAAGGACTCTGAATCGAGGGTTTTCAATCGGAGTTTCTTTTTCTTATGCCGATGGTCTCCTGTACCTCAAGAATATTTCAGACCTCAAACCGACTGGAGCTAGGTATTGTCACTGATTCTCTCAGCTATGTTCAGAAGACTCAGTATACATTGAAATAGGAAGGTTTAAGATTTAGGTTAACTTCAATCTCACGGAGCAAATCCGAGAACATTCTTGAAAATTTACACCATAATTTTAGCATTTTACTCACATCCCCTCAGAACAAAAGTGTTTAGAGAAATATGATTCTACAGAACAGGTGAATAACGACGAAGTTTTAATGCAAATGAAAACAAAAAAAATTAAGATCAGATGGAGACAGAGAACGTGGAGAATTTGATACTCACAGGATGTATTGAAGGATGGAGTTACAAAGGAAAACAGCAAATAACATACCTACATACAATCACGAGTAAATTAATGGTAGAAACGGAATAAGGGGGCTTTGTAAAGAGACAAACATTGCTAAGAGCTATAAGGGAACATGAAAATAGAAGAAGAAAGAAAAAGAAAATACGGCCAGTACCTTATGGCCGTGTTTATAATTGATGTTATAAAAGGTTTTATGCGCGTTTCCGTTAGTTTTCAATGCATTTTACAGTTGACAATTAAGAATATGTTTACATTTTAGCAACTTCCACCCTATATACAATAAACTTTATACACCATTCATTAAGCAATGTCGAGCTTGGTCAGTAGATAGATGGGTGACCGCTTGTGTATACCATGCTGTAAGCGTCGATGTGCATGTAGTCTTTTTAAACGGAGAGCCGGGTTCCAATTCTAGTGGGGCTCCTTAAATTCCTTTACGCACGAATACTCTTGGGAAATGTATGGATCTTCTTCTTAATTTAGGGTTAATTAGTTAAACTTGTATCCGGAAATCATTATTATCTACATGAAAAACTTCTTCGAATCTGTTGTGGTCCGTTTAGGGACTAGAAAGAAAGAAATCCGACTCTCGCAGTTTGTATTTATGAGAGGAGGAAGAGTTCATTATACTATAAGAGGGTTTATCACAACAGAATCTAAAAAATATTTTATGGCTTTAAATAACCTGCAAAAGTTTGATAAGAAGTAGAAAACGAGTCAATCAAATCAAATTATACTAGTGTACCTAAAATCCTTTAAAATGACAAATAGTTTATCCGAAAGCGCTCGGAATTAGCCACCTTTTGAACAATCTATTATAGATAGATAGATAGATAGATAGATAGATAGATAGATAGATAGATAGATAGATAGATAATGAACATGTTCAGGTAGATAGATTGATAGATAATAAACAAGTTTAGATAGATATTGAACAGACTGAGGTAGGTAGGTAGATAGTTACTGATCAGACTAAGATAGATAGATAGATAGATAGATAGATAGATAGATAGATAGATAGATAGATAGATAGATAGAGATTGAACCGACTAAGATAATTTCATTTATTTAATTCAGTCTCATACGGTATACGAAAAAAAATACTGACATTAAATCCAATGTGAAGATAATATAGTCGTTATTATTCTTAACTGCTACGTTACTTTGAAGAAAACTATCTTCTTGAATGATCAAGTTATCTTTTACAGAACCAATTCGGAAGGAAACACTTGTACACATTCTGTAGAAACACTCTTAGATTCTCAATCTGCAAAAAAGAAAAATCGACGAAGCAAACTGGCGTCGCTCGTCCATAAAATGCTACTGACACATTTTATGATAAATCCGGCGAAGTTTTATGAGGTCGTCGCATGTAAGGGAGAAACTCTGATTCGTCTGTTTAAAAATAAATAAATAAAAAAAACGAAAAGAGCACAATTTTATTTATTTTATTCGCTATAAGATTTACTATCCGGATATTTATCCACCACTGGAGTGCCTGCTCTTCTGCCTATAAACACTAAAAAATACCTGGAAAACCAACTAAATAGAATGTGAAAAAAGATAACATTTCGCTACGCTCTAACAAAAAGAAAAGGAATAAAAGTAAATATTTATACAATTTCTTAGTGTATGATGCATGATGGGTAAATTTTATCTTCTTTTCATGAACTGTATACTTAAATTTCCATGCAAGATTTTTTTTTAAACTTTTAGATGTTAAAGGTAAATTAAAACAGATTTTATATTTGGTGGGCATAAAAATAGCAATACAACTTTTCACTCTTGTATTTTCTTCCAATATTCTATCGGAATATAAAATGGCTAAGCTATTATCAGAGAAATGTTAAATGTCACTTTAATATATATATATTTGTGTGTGTCTGTGTGTGTGTGTGTGTGTAGTTAAGAGACAAGGATAGAAAAAAGTATTAACAAGAACAACAAATAAAATTAAATGCTCAATTTATCAACCCCTATTCGGAGTTTCACGGACATCACATCCAGTCTTCAGTCTCCTGACGAATGGATAGCTTAATCGCGAAAGCAGATAAGTTTAGCATTTAACTTTATTTGTTGCTATTAATGCTCTATCTCTGGATAGCACTGTAATTACAAAAACTATTTGACTTAAATGCGTTATCTTCCAAAAATTAACTATATATATATATATATATATATATATATATATATATATATATATATATATATATATATATATAAACACAAAATATATGTGAAAAGGCCGGAAAAATCACCGTGCCCCAAAACTTGCTGTGCTCAAAAAACGTACATGCAGAGCAAGTAAATACAATAAAAAGGTAAAATACTATATCCTACTGTACTACCTTGGTTTTCGACCGTGAAGTCTCGTCAGGTAGCTAGGTACCTTGCCACCTGAGGTGACTTCACGTTTGAAACCAAGGTAGTGGGATAAGATATACTGTTTTACCTTTCTTATATACATACAGATATATATATATATATGTGTGTGTGTGTGTGTGGAGCTCCGATATATATATATATATATATATATATATATATATATATATATATATATATATATATATATATATATGTATGTGTGTGTTTGTGTGTGTGTATACATAAATATATGTATATATGTACATATGTGTTTGTGTGTGTATGTAGGGCCCCGTTTCAGAATTGTAGGAGAATGCTAACATATTTAAGTACTGTCACTGAAAACTCATTACAACGAAAGTAACACTATTTTTGTACATTGACAGGCTCCAGATATTTGAATTTTTGTATTCATATATATTAACTAAGCAGCTTCTTCGTACGAGACGCGCGGTAGTCTTTGAATTGGCAGACGATGAAATATCTCTTAAAAATGAAATTTTGGAGGCTCCCTTCAAAATATGATCGACAATATTCTCCCTCCTTAAAAGAAAAAATTAAAAAATTGGGAAAATATATATTAGCCAATAGGATTGAGATTAATAAATCTAATTTTCAGATTCATCCGAAGCCTATTTTTCTTTTTATAAATATGATCAATTCTTGTTCGCTAACTAGTCTTTCAGTGAGCCTTTCACTAGAATGTTTGTTCAGCTGTTGGTTACACAGACTAAACTGAAATTTTCACACAATTAATTACTCCCAACTTTCGCATATTTATTCAAGTATACAATATTACGAAAATTATGTTTAATTCCGCTAAATTGTTTACATGCGGTGAGAGTAGAAAATTAGTTCCTGCGTTTATTTTATGTGGTTTTCAACCGGAATTTATACACGCAGAGAAAACAATGTAGCCCGGTATCACATACATTCGCACACATGTAGACACATTATCCATTTATCCTATACTAACACAATTCATTCAGTCGCACTGTAAAAAAATATAAACAAAACATTTTTTGCGATAATGTTCGCAAAGAATTTATTTCAATTTGAAAGAAAAATAATACTCAAATAAATAAAAATCATTGAAATTTGTAGATACTTATTTGAAGATTAACATAATTCATCGTTTATACACACACATTCCGTTACACACATGTATATATATATATGCGTGTGTATAGCCGAATATATATATATATATATATATATATATATATATATATATATATATATATACCCACGTATATGATTGGTGTATACGGAATAAATTCCAATAAACAAACAATTACTATATATATATATATATATATATATATATATATATATATATATATAAGATATTCAACAAATAGGAAACATATATCAATCTATCATGTTACACTTTTTTAAAGCTTTGTCAGAGATAGGGAGAAAACAAACAAAATACAGACGCTTTGGTACTTTCGATTAAAGGTGAAGACAATAGAATTCCTCCCACTAGAGAGACACACATACACAATTACGAATACAAATTACCATCCGTTGCCCTCTTAGACATACAAGAATCTTCAAAAACGTACATACAGAGAAAATTATCTATGATTTTAATGTACATGATACATGACTGACCAATGAGAATTGACCCAAACAAAATTGAATCTTTCAAAAGTTCTGTCTTTTTGTATGTTTTCTCTCATTCCCTGACAATGATTTAATAAAAGAAAAACACGTTAGATTGTTCTTAATCTTATCATCCCTTCGGATTCCTATTCTTATTTGAATAGGAATCGGAATAGACAAACACACATTCTATGAGCAGCGATATGATAACCTGGCTATAGAACAATAAAAAATGAAAAGTGGGGCAATAAACAGGGAAAGTTATCAAAGACTTTGTTCTCACTCTTTTTTCTTACACGTCTTGAAAAAATTTGAAATAAATGTTTATTTTTTAGAATTATTATAATTAATATTAAAATATCAAAATGTGTTTTTTTTAATTTCATGCCAAAAATTTATATATATATATATATATATATATATATATATATATATATATATATATATTAGTTAGTAAAGGAATCATTTTAGCATCTAAGTTATACTATTAGTATATTTTGTTATAGATTGTAATGAGCCCGACAAACATTGATGACCTAGAGTCGCCTCTAAGATCTCTGACTGATGCTAAATAGGTCGAGTTTCGATCGTGGATTGAAACAATTGGATATTTAGTCACACTGATGAGCTGTGATACAGCAAACAGGATAAGTATACCGATGACTATATATACCAATGGATTTCTAAGAACTCCGCTTTCATCATTATTATATTTGCTCTGTTCTTACATTGATATCTCTTCGAATTTATATCCTCTTTGGAATTATCCCTATTAATTATCAAATAATATTGCATACATACATAGATATATATATAAATATATATATATATATATATATATATATATATATATATATATATATATAAGTAATGAAAATCTTGGTAATCCGTATGGATAATCCCAAGGAGGATGAAATCCAGAGATCTCAATGTTAAATCAGAGCGAATAATTTAATTTTAAGAAAACCAGACAACTTTAAGGTTCCATGTTTATAATTTATTTCCACAGGGAGTTTCTTTTTCCCTGGATCATCAGACCTCACTTCAAAGGATTATGTATAATAATAAATTTAAACTTACACTTTTGAAGGCTACTATTAAGCTGATGTAAGCTGATATAGCTTATATAGAGAGTGATGAGAAATAGTGTGACAGACATGGTCGAAATTAGAGAGGGAAGGGAGAGATCTGAATGCTTTTAAATTTATTTTTATTACAATACTTAATAGTTAGGAAGGGGGTAAGGATCAGAAATTGATCTAATTTAATTTATATATATATATATATATATATGTGTGTGTGTGTGTAATATTATTTGATATCTGATTATATATATATATATATATATATATATATATATATATATATATATATATATATATATGGCATTCATATCTGTTTCATGAGCTGTTTAATATTTTAAGAATAAAATATTAAACTGCTCTGCATGTCTGGTCTTACAAATTGATATTGAGCACATTTAATGCATATGATCTTACCAAATATTTTACAGTTTGTTTATTCTGGTATATATATATATATATATATATATATATATATATATATATATATATATATATATATATATATATATTTGTTGATAAAGACTATGGAATTTATTCGTTTAGTGACCTTTCTTTTGATTTTTTTTTTCTTGATTTCTCGCAAGTTTCTTTGTATTTAGGTCTAAGTTGTTGAAAAAAGACCAAGTCGTTGATATGTTGCAAAGGGCTTTCGGTTGTCGTCAACCGCCATCATGGTTGTATGTATCTTACTTAAAACCCGAAACATACAGCCATGATGACGATTGACGGCAACAAAAAATGCTAAATAGACCCAAATACTAAAAAATTGCGAGAAAGCTAGAAAAAATCGAAAGAAAAATCATTAAACGAAAAAGTTCCATAGTCTCCAAAAACACATGCCTCAATAATTACATGCTAGCAAAATATACATTTTTTATATATAGTCAAATATGTGGTGCTGTTCAATTTATATTACAGTGAATCATTCATACAAAAAGTAAATTAGTAAAGTTGGTGAAATAAAATGGCGAAATCCCTTCGCTAACAAAATTTTAAAGATACATTAACCTACTAATCACTAATGTTATTATCCTTGTTTTTTTTTTTAATTATAAGCTGTATAAGGTCTTTCTTAAATACGCAAGTACTTTCGACTGTACATTTAGTCATCTTTAGGTATGAATATTATTTTGTTTTTCGTAAAATTCAGGTACCATCCGAGACGAAAGAATATAATGTGAATCGAAATACGTTGTTTGCTTTTTTTTAATGTGTTATTGATAACGGATACAAGCATTTGGAGCATGCAATCGGAACGCTAAGGTTGAGTTTTTTTTTTTAATTTAAGGAGTGCGTTTTTTACACATTAGTGATTAATAGGTTTTGCATCTTTAAAATTTTGTTAGCGAAGGGATTTCGCCATTTTATATCATTAACTTTATTAATTTACTTTTTGTATGAATGATTCATTGTAATATATATATATATATATATATATATATATATATATATATATATATATATATATATATATAATATTATATATGCATTATTGCTCTACACTTATGTCCAAACCATTTTAAGCTTTTTAAATACCTAGACGTAGTGGTTCTCTTCTATCTCAGCGAATGTTGGATAATCTTATCACGGATGAAAAAGAGACTGGTGGCAACGTAAATATGGTTCTACAGAAGGATGCTGAGATTACCATGGAATATGTGATCAACAAGGAAGTTTTACAGGAAATGAAAATAAAAAGTCTAATTATACTCAGAATCAGAAAACAATTGTTGAAATAACTACGACACGTAATGGGGAAAGAGAGCTTAGTATAGTTGAGATATACAGGTCATATTGAAGACGAGGGAAACGACGAATAACTTAGCTTTCAAGCTTGTGTAAATGGTGGGGAGATCAGGGCTTAGAAGAGACAGCCAATAGAAACATACTGCGTAGAGTTACAAAGAACGGGCAGCTGTGGAGAATCATGATCGCGCACGTCCTGAAGGGATACGCCACATAAAAGAAAAGAGGTGGCTGAAGCGCATTGCTGTGAATTTGATACCCTCAAAGGATTAGAAACACAGGCTCTGAGCCAAACAGAAGTGGCAGGAGTTGACATTACAACAGAAGTGAGGATAGTCTTCATTCAGCTACCGAACAGGGTATCAAGATGATTCATGCGTATGCACTCATATGGATGTACTTTTACCTTGAATTCCTCCCAGAAAAAAAAAACTTTAATACCACCCGTTATATTATATCGCTAATCAAGTGGTCTGGGGTAGATCTGCGGTTTAAGGTGACTCGTACCTAAATACTTTCATTTACCAAAGTGGGTACTTTAGACAGTCTGAGAAGGAAAGATTTGTGTAATTTATATAGCAGAAAAAGTGCGTGCATAAAATTGCGGAGTGTGATCATTTACTTCCCGAGGGCTTTCTTTATTAGGATGAAACTGCCTTATTCCTTATGTAATTATCATTTGGGAAGCTTTTACCCTTTCTGTAAAGAGAATCAAGACATTTCTTTTTCATTCTTAAAAGTACATACTTCTTCACAGAAGATTCTAGTGAAGTTTTTTTTTTTTTTTTTCGGACTTAATGCTTCGTTAGAATCTTCTGTGAGAAAGATGCCATCACGACGAACTCCATTTCTTTCGTTCCACAAATTCAGACCTTCACAGCTAAGACCCACCATGTTACATCTACAGATTTGTATGACCTTCATTACCTTCTTATTCAGTTGATAAGAAGAATGTCCCAGTCAGACATCTCCCCGACAAGAACCGTTACTTTGTGGAATAGACTCTCGCGTGGATGCCCTCCCTAACACTACAATCTACACCTCTTCAACTCTAGAGAAAATCGTTATCTATCCTCTATATCCTCATAATATTCAGTCCTTACTTCCTTCCTTTGTCCATACCACACAAATCATTCGGTAACCCTCTACGTTGAGTGGCTCTTGAGTCTTTATTTGAGCCGTAATTCTTTTTGACTTCGATTGGAGTAAATTCCTAAACGCAAATTTCTCGACGATAATTGGTTACTCCTTTCCAAACACGAGGTGTTGCTTGGTCGTGAAAACGTGCGTAGTTGTAGAGAAAGAAATGGTTCCTAGTTCGTATGTGTGTGTGGGAGAAAGAAAGAGAGAGAGAAAGAGTTAATACGACGACGTCACCGACTTTTTGCCCAATAGAGGAAATTGCAAAACATCAGTTCATTGTCAAATATCACCACCGGCTGGCAAACACATTGACTTGCTACCGGTCACCTGTGGTCGAGTGATTTCTGCAATTTCCTGAAAATAATAAGTCAACGGGCGGACGGACGACAATATGAAGTTGGAGTAGGTAGGACAGACCAACGAACGAACGAACGAACGAACGGACATACCAACGAACGGATGGACCAAATCTAGTATCTCCCTGTTTACTCATGTCTTGTACACTTCAACGGAGAAGTATGGAGCCACAGCCTCAACCCGTTCGGCGTTGCTGCTGTGGTTTTATTAGGACGTCGGTTTTCAGGATATGGAGTTGCTAGCCCCATGCCCAGTCGGTTTTGAATTCAGAGGTGTCCTCTAGAACTAGTTCCAACCAAAATTGAATAACCAGTCTATTTTACTATTTAAAGAGGATTTTTTAAGATGGATTTATGCTCGCTACTAGTGCCAACAAAACGACGAGGATGAGAGTTCTCTGCCGCCAATATATATATATATATATATATATATATATATATATATATATATATATATATATATATATATATATATATAAAGTGAACATAGAAGTCAATACTTAGAGGCGACAGTCTGTTTCATGCTATATGCAATGGCCTGACGATTGCATATAGCATGAAACAGACTGTCGCCTCTAAGTGTTGACTTCTATGTTGACTTTTATATTTACATACGCTCTATCTCTGATATTGAGCACTTTATCCCATAAATATATCACATCTTATGACTATATTTCTTTACATACATATATATATATATATATATATATATATATATATATATATATATATATATTTGGTTGGATTGATGTGAGTTTGTGACACTGGGTTTCACGCTCTTGTGATCGCAAGAGTGTGAAACCCAGGGTCACAAACTCACATCAATCCAACCAAATATGTTAGCTCTATCTCTGATATTGAGCGCTTTCTAATAAGTACCGCGCATATAATATATAAATAATTATATATATTTATTTATATTTATATACACACACTTTTCACATATATATATATATATATATATATATATATATATATATATATATCCTCTATCAATTATAATATATTCGACCACGTACACTTCTGTACCAGATATGATTAAATTATTTACTTGCCCAGGCAAGACGTATATTTGATACGACCTGCTTATTCTTTATGCAAGAATTTTCTCCGGGGCTCAATGACAGGTTTCGTCTTAACATTATGTTAACACTATTATTATACAGTGTTTTGCCCATACTGTTCGTGATAATCTTTTCCTTTTTGGTTAATCGAATTCATCCCAAGCAAGGCATTAAAGCCGCCAAGACGCAATGGGTTACTGGGTTCGAAAGCGTGAGAAAGAGGAACATTGCTAAGGAACGAGAACATAGGCAGAGTACTCAGGAGGACAGCAGATAGCGATTGACATTGCATTTAAATTTTTGAAAATTAAAATTGGCTTAAAATTCTGGAGCCGGAAGGAAGTTCCACAGGCGAGAAGTGCGAGAAAAGAAACATAAAATGTGCGTCTATATCTAACCAGCTCAACAGTAAATCGATGGAAATTCGCCACCAGTCTAGTACTGCGCTTAAATTCAAAGAGTCTAGCCGCCATAGCGAAGGGCTCATCCAAATAATTACCGTGAAAGTATAAATAGAAAAGCAAAGGGAGGTAACCTTATGGCGGTGTAAAAGTGACTGAAGCCGATACGCCAGGTCAGGGTCAATAATATTACTGATTCGTCTTTGGAATTCACCAAGAATCTTTAAATATATAACAGAAAAACTTGACCATATGTGGCAGCAATATTCTAAGCATGGACAAATGGTAGATTTATAGATATGGAAGATAAACTCTACTGAGAAAAAATGTCTATGTCCATATTTATGCTGCCTGCCGTGCTTAGATTGTCCAACATTCACTGCCACATAAGAGTGTAACAGCAAAATTGTCCAAATCGGGTAACAGCATGCGATAATTGTCCATTCTACAAAATTTTTTATATCTAAAATAAGAAACACTAAACTAATTGAGTTTTTTTTTTTATCTGGGTTTTCAGATAAGACGTTTACCCATATTGACACCATCTGTTGTAAGAATCACTGAAAAACCCTTTGAGTTCTTCAGCTCGAAAGAGAGCAGGTTAAAATCATTTTGTTCAGTCCCACTATGTCTTCTCAACTGAGCAATGGTGAGATAAAAAAAATATCACTCAGGCCTTCAGTAATGCTACCAACATTCATTCATTAAAAACAGGGAACACGAGAGAGGATAACTGGATCAGGACGTCATAAAAACATGAGAGATCATCATTTCTTATTGTCCAAAGTAGAGTCCAATAGTGCTATAAAAACCGCGGAGAATTCCAGTAAGATATCTTTAATCATTTCGAAGATATAATGGTTCAAAGCTTAATCTAATAATTGGACAATTTTGCTTTTACACTCGGAATATCATATAGCAATCCAACGTTCATTTCTTTGTTCATAACAAAATGTTTCCGTTTCTCTGCATCTTGCTAACCATTCCTAGAGGAAGATTAATTTTGCTTAGCAGTTCAACATCCTTCCTTTGTTTCTAATGAAATTCTCTTGCTTCTCAATATTCTGCTATTCTATTGCGATTTTGAATTTCTGTGTCATATTTTCTATGATAATACTTCCCAGCAATTTAAATATCTGTAATAGCTTAATTTCGAGGTGTCTACTTCGTTTCTCTCGCCTGGGGTCGTCTCTCATAATAACGACAATATATACGCTCTTCTTACATTTGATGGCTAGTAAAGTTTCTTATATATACAGGATGCGATGGGTAAATTGTCATCATCTTATATTTTTAATTTTGCGCATGCTCTTTGTTTGTTTGTTTTTTACTTTGTTATTTTCACAGTATAGTAGAGTCAGTTGGGCATCGTGTGTAAGAAAAATAGCACCATGCCGCAATTCACGCCGCCAGAAATTGCGAAACAGCATGTTGTTCTGCTTGTCATTCGCACCGGAAGCTCCAATACGAACTTTTCAGTGTGTTTGGGTGTCAATATGAGGAGAGTTCAGAGGATTCAGAAAGAGTTCCATGGGTTTAATGGTGATTACGATGGTGTTTGAAGTGATCACTTGTTATAGCGATGTTATGTCTCCATTCATCTTCCTACAGGTCCTCAGACTCATCGCAGAGGCCTACATCAAGTGACTTGAATAAGTAGTGTTACCCAGCTGACATCTCCACTTACTTCTGGCCACCTAACTCCCAAAACTGCAACCCGTTTGATTATTATGTGAGGGGTGCAGATGGGCGAGAGACAATCAAAATTCCTTGTAATACTTAAAATGAAATGAAGGCAAGGATTATGGCAACATTCATCAACTTAAACAAAGAGAATGTCTAAAAGAGCTGCAGGAGATTCCGAAGTCGTCTGGAGGCAGTAGTTGAATTCAATAGTGATTTTAATGAATAAATGTACTTTAGATGTAATTTAGACGACAGTTTATCCATCGCACGCTGTACTTATTAGGTTGGTGCAAAAATAATGACATAATAATGTCGTTTTTTGACGTATTTTTTAACGTCAAAGAACGACATTATTACGTCATTATTTTTGCACCAACCTAATATATATATATATACGAAAATGCCTATTCCAAATAGCACTTTTATTTGATACGTCTTTAGTATGGTATTAGGTTGGTGCAAAAATAATGACGTAATAATGTCGTTTTTTGACATTATATAATACGTCAAAAAATGACATTATTACGTCATTCTTTTTGCACCAACCTAATATAAGCGTACTGGCTCCACAAAAGAAATGTTTCATCTTACAAGAAAATTTTAGGTACTTCGTTTCTTGTGTCCGTTCTTTGGTTGAAGACATTATCTGTATCGGAACCTATTGACTGCTAATCTTACCAATGTTGTTATTTGAAAGGATCGATAATTATTTGGCTGTTTCATTGATTGGGGATGAAATTTTAGGAAAACTCCCAATTCGAATTGATCTGATTAGAAACATGCCAACAATTCTCACCTGGGTGCTATTTAGTTATTCAAGCAAACTTAGATGGTTATTCCGTTTATAAACAATATGCTAACGTAAAATTTGTACAGGCTACAATCTTAACAACATATGTCATGGAGATTAAACTGTGTTGATAACAGAGACGAAAAGGAAACTACAAAACCTTCTACATAAGGTTATGAAGGAAAGCGGCAAGAAAGGATTAAACATCAATTGCAAGAAGGTAGTATACATTGTTAGCAAATGGAAGAGTCTAACATACCAGTTATAAACTGGAGATGACAAAATCAAGAACTCCTACATAAGGTAATGAATAAAAGAAAGAAAAAGAAATCATTTGCAAGAAAGTAGCAAAAGGATGTAAAAGGATGAGCCGAATCAAATTGTAGATACGAAAATCAAGCAAATACAACAATTTAAACATCTGGACAGTGTTTTAAAAGAGAACAAAAAGTGCGACACTGAAATCATTGGGATTGCGAAAGGTGACTTCCAAAAGCGTTTTTGATTGCTTGATTCAATTTCTACGGTTCATCAACCCTTTGCAGGTTATTTAAAGCCAGAAAATATTTTTAGATTAGAATTATTTTTTATAAGGAGATATCAACGGATTAGGGGTACAAGCCTTACTAATAAACCTATTAATACTATTCCCATGGATATTTACGCGTAATTGAATATAACATATCAAACGGGAAATGGAACTCAGTTCTCCTATTAACAATTCCGGGCAATTATCCTTTACTCCACCTGCACATCCAAGCACCTGGTATTCCTAAGCGCTCACTCATCTAGGTACTGACCAAACTCGACGTTGCTTAAGTTCGCTGGTCGTGCAGGAACCGCCGCTGTTTCAACGTGATGTAGCGGTAAACCTTCCAAAAGCTATGCAAATTATTAAGAAACAGAAAAAAATTCATTAGAAACAAAGAAAAAAGCACTGAGCTCTCACGTAATATCAGTCTTCCTATATGGTAGAGAATGCTGAACAGTCAGCTCACAGGTGAAGAACGGACTTCAAGTATTTGAAATATGGTTCTACAGAAGAATGCTGAGAATATCATGGCTCGTACATGTGAGTAGCAACGTAGTTTTAGAGAAAATGGGGGGAAAAACATACACAGGGGCCGATGGTAAATTCTCGCCATTTTATATTTCTAATTTCGCGCATGCGTGTTGTTTGTCTTTGATTTTCTCAACTTGCACACAATATTAGAGTCGATTGGGCACCGTCTGTAAGAAAAAAAAGAGCACCATGATACAATTCACATCGTCAGAGATTTGAAAAAGGCATGCTGTACTGCTTGGCATTCGCGCCGGAAGCTCCAATACGAACTTTTCAGAGTGTTTGGGTGTCAATCTAAGGACATTGCAGAGGATTCGGAAAGAATTGGATGACTCTAATGGTAATTACGAAGGTACGACAGCTCGGAAAACTCACTCCGTTCTGATAAAAATAAAAACAGAGGAAAGCAACCCATGACCTACCTAGTGATCGTGAATGGATTCATATCGGAACAGAGTTTGGGAATGATAACAAAAAGACAAAATTATTAAGATGTACGAAGGACAAGAAATTGTGGAGAACTATGATCGCCTACGTCTTGAAGGAATACTACACATAGAAGAAGAAAATAGATCGTCTCGGATAGAAAGCGTTCTACCTTTAAAAACATTCTTGACTGACTTAATCAAGTGAATTATGGGTTTCCCGGATTAACGTTTATTTCTGCTACGTCTAGGAAAACTAAAATCAGTTTTCACACTGGGTGGTTCCCAAAATAAGAAAATCCAATAGCAAAAGTTCGGCGCCTTTTGCAAACAAAAAGAACTTAACTAAACAAAAAGAGAGACATTATTGTTTTGCAATGTCAACTTCTAAACATATACTTTTTTTTCCCCCAATCAAACGAAACTTTATTTTGAAAAAGTGATTTCCTTTTTTTTTACGCTGAACGACTTACTCCTTTGACAGAAAACGAGGTTCAACCTAGATTTCTGTTATGTTCAAGAGATTCTTGACGAAATCTAAAAAAAGAATCTGCAATATTATCAGACATAACCTGGCATCTCTGTTTCAGTCACTTTCTCACTGCTGTAACGTAGCTTCCCTTAGCCTTTTCTGTAAGCATTTTAATGGTAATTGTTCTAAGGAGCTTTCCTCTTCTATACGTTGACTTAACCCATTTAAGCGCAGTACTAGATTGGCTGTTAATTCGCATCTGTTTACTATTGAACCCAATGAAAATACTTTGATGAATGCTGATAAATTTATATGAAAAGGGTTACTTTTTTTACAAAAGATTGCTGGAAGAGTGCATATCATATTAATATGTGTAAACTCCTAACTCTAGCAAATTTAACAACTAGGCTTCATCATTTTCCTGTTGACATCGCTAGATGCAACCGTAAGTTCTATGGTAATATTTTCTTCTTTCGACTTCAAAAAGTATGACGGGTGTTAGTTGTAAACATCTGAACTGTTGGAACAAGTGAATGTCGGTTGTTAGAAAATGTTCTATGCAAATGGCGATAGAGCAGCAAGACTTTTGCGACATTTTGTATGTCGGAAAGACGTTATATGATGGAAAATAATGCCTCATACACCGCTTGTTATTTGTCTGAAGATATTTATTTTTTGTGAATGAAACAAATGACAAAAGACATTCCCATCGCCGTGATTTGGTTAACCTGTCTTTTCTATCAATATTTTCATGACTAATTCTAATCAGCTTTTCGCATTGGTTGCTCGACTACACGAATTGAAACGTAGTACTAGATTGGCAGCTAGGTCTCATCGTTTTACTTTTGAATTAGCTTGACGTAACCGCAAATGTCTATCCTTCCCTCCTGTGGAACTCTCTTTCGGTTTCTCGCTTCTCTGACACCTACAATCTTCAAGCATTTAAATTGAACTTCAATCAACCTCTTCTATCTTCCTGAAAACTGGTCTTTTATTGTCCTTTCTACTCACCAGTCTTCTCATGCTCATCCCCTCCCAATAACCCCTTGCGCCTTAGTAGTGTTATCGCTTTGCTCAGGGTGAACTATTTTTGCCAAATAATTACATAATATATATAAATATATTTACCGAAGGGAACATGAAAATTGTCCAAATCGTGTAAAAGCAAAATTGTCCATTTGTTCGATTAAGATTTGAACAGTTGTATCTTAGAAATGATTAAAGATATCTAACTGGAATTCTCAGAGGAGTTTATAACAATATTGGACTCTACTAAGATCAATACGAATGAATAATTACCCTCCAAAGTTAACAGAAGAAATGGGATGAAATTGATCATAAACGAAAATGACATGTTCATCATTAATTGATCATTGCTAAGGGTCGGAATCTTATGAAGAGTTAAAATAAAGTTCAAATATATATATATATATATATATATATATATATATATATATATATATATATATGTTATTCCAGGACCATTTTCAAACTTATTCAAGATGATCTTCGCCCTCTGTAACATTCTAACTTTCTGTCCTGGAGTAACAAGTTACCTCACACTTTTTACGTACGATTACTTTTTCAAGTCTTTTTTCACTGCTATTTCGGCTGTTATAGCTGAAACTCCTGTCTCCCGTTCCCAACGTCTTATGGATTGTGTTGGATCTTTTCTAGTTGAAATGAGGATCCCTCTTCCTGTTGTGACCTCTTGATCCAGTTTTCCTCTCCCCTGGTCCCTCTTTTTTGAACTTATTCATCGTTTTCTTGATGGTTCTTAAATGGACTCTGAAGACGGAAGCCAGAGTATGAATATTACTGAAGGCCTGAATGATTCCTTCCTCTCAAAATTACTCAATTACACAAAACAATTTTACCATGTTCTGTCTTTAGCGAAATAACTCAAAAGGTTTTTCACTTATTCTTACAGCAAATGGTAAGAAGATTGCTAAACGTCTTATCTAAAAACCTGTAAAAAAGAAAATCAATTAGTTTAATGTTTTTTAGATATTAAACATTTCGTGTGATAGACAATTATGCTGTTACATGAGTTGGACCTTTTTATTTTTACACCCGGTATATATATATATATATATATATATATATATAGAGAGAGAGAGAGAGTGAGAGAGAGAGAGAGAGAGAGAGCAACAAGGAGAGATATGAAAATAGCGATAGGCTTGCTTTTAATGGTTATAAACGGCTGCTTCTAGACGAGATATTCCACATTGAATGACTTTTTTTAGGTTCCGCAGTTAATGCTGCTTGTCTTATTAAACTTCAACATTCACTTAAAAACGTTCCCATTATTTCGACAATCCAACATACATCTAGAATATAAGAGCATGCTTAATTGTATAAAAGCAAGCCAACTAAATTATACTACAATATTACTCTTCGGCCCTTTGTTCAGTATAAGCTCCTTAAAATTGACAAGACACTTGAATTGAACGGTTATCTCTTAGTAGGAAAGAAAAGTCATTTTAGTTCGATGTATAGTTAAGTTACTCTTAGAAGTGATTAGTTCTATGATCAAACAGCATGCTGCATGTCGAATGAATATGCGAGAGAATCGGAGATTACCTCCAGATAGAGATGACGAATCAGTGTATTGTTCAGTTCAGTAAATTCTATACTTCGCGAAATACAGTATTCTTCCGTTGTTTCGAAAGGCGAGAGCAGAGACCATATGAGTATACTTTTTATATGCTTAGTTTGTCTTTTTGCATTTTGTTTTGTCTTTGATGGTTATCTTGGTGGATTTGGGTGTTTGTTTTTGTTTGTTTTTTTTGTTTTTTGGTTTAGTGGAGTGATCTTTTTTTCTGGGCATTTTTCTTTTGTTTTTCTTTTAATTATCTGGGGTGAGGATCTTTTTCTTTGAATGGTATTTTGCTTTTTGGGGGGATTATTTTTGCTTGGTGTTTTTTTTTTTTGCTTTTTGGGGAGTTTTTTTGGTTCATATATATATATATATATATATATATATATATATATATATATATATATATATATATATATATATATATATAAACAGGTTAATTGAAAAGTAATTCTCTATTTTAAGTATGAGTGGCTAGCCAGTAACACCCTGTGACTTTTTCTTTGGGATTGGTTAAAGAAGTATTTTAAAATGGGAAGTTACTTTTCAATCAGACTGTAAAAATGCGGATTGAAAAAGATGCGGAACAAATTGAAAAACTTGAAAAAAAAATTGGAAATTCCCTTTAAAAGTACAGCCCCTGAAATTTTACCAAGAAACTTCGAAGTCACGAAAAAATTGATATTTAAAAGTAAAGTAATCTTTTCATACATATATATATATATATATATATATATATATATATATATATATATATATATATTGTACCGTTATCTCATATATATATATATATATATATATATATATATATATATATATATATATATATATATATATATGTATATATATATATATATTGTACCGTTATCTCATATATATATATATATATATATATATATATATATATATACACACCGTTATCTCATATATACCGTTATCTCATATATATATATATATATATATATATATATATATATATATGAGATAACGGTATATATTTTTAAGAGATAGAGACAGAGAGAGAGATGCTATTTTGATAATAGGACTAATATTTATAGTATATTAGTAAGCCTTTTGACCAAGTGGAAGCATAAAAAAAATTTCAAATCGGAATTCTCGTTTACTTCTCAACGAGACGAGACTTTTTTTCTTTTTTTTTTTTGGTGGTGGGGAATTCGTTGCTTTTTTTCTTCATGTGATATATTACTGAAGACATCTGATAATTTTTGGCTGGTTGTTTTTCTCATATGCATTAACTATTTGGTCACCTTGAAGTTTTGAAGTATCAAAATACTACAAATCATACTATAACCTCCCTGGGATAACAAGTTGATTCTTCTGCTTCACATCCGTATCCAGCTACTGTTAAAGCATTTCTTTTTCGATTTTATTGTAGAAGAGTTTAGCATACACAAGGTAATGAATTTCTCGCAGTGGAAAAAAAAATGCTGACGTACGATTTTGTTTCTCAAATTAAACTAATCCCTTTATAGAGCTTCTTTTTTCACCCTTGCCAATCGCTTCTACGTGACTTAAAATAGTTCCAATCGATCCATTGAATTCTAGTAAATTAACACCATTCAAGAATACTTCAATGAATCTTTCGATCTATTGAACTCGCTATCGTATCAGTTAAAAATAATCACAAATACATTTTATCGCTGAAATCGAAAGACTAATGGCTTTTATCTGTTGAAAAATTCGATAGAGTTTGGTGGTATCTGAGACTAGTTATTCCCAGGTTGGATTGAGCTTTCCTCTACAAAAGAATGTCTTTATATCTTTCATACAACAGTGACCTCTGATGGTCGTTCCTTGTCGTGGTGGAGAGGCTTATACAGTTCAATGACTCTGAGAGCGGTGCTGTCAGGAATTCCAAACTCCTGGTAGAGCCACTCATGGTGGCAAGGTCAAAGACAAGGACCCAGCCGAAAGGAGACCAACCCCAAAGACTCCAATGGTGGAACAAATGGATGACGATTACAAAATATCCCAACGGTTGAACCAGCGGGTGAAGAGGGCTACGCACGAGGGACATGTTACAGACGGCGTCACTCAAAATTATAAAAGACTTAGCGTCAGTCGGTTGCAGTTTCATGACTGGACTCTGCATGTCTCATTCTATATGTACCGAAGAGGAAGGTAATGAAATCAAGTGTTTATCACTTGCTGGCAAGATGAGGTCTAACTTCAACAAATTCACGTCATTTGGTACTTTCTTCTGCTCTGATTTTATTTCGCCTCCAACAAAATCTTGCTAAGCCAAACGCCAATAAAAAAATAGGTGGCGGGAGCACTGGTGTTACTGGAAGTTTTAGTGCTAAACCTACATGTTAGTAACGAATTTAGTCATCAACGCCATCATCATAAAGGAAGCGACCAGCAAAGTAGAAATTAAATTCTTGGATACGATATAAAGCCGAGAACAACAGTGAAATCCCTTTGGTCGACAGGGTGAGTTGAATATAATTCTAATCTAAATATTTATAGGTAATTTGCTCAACTTTTTGCTAATGCATTTCATTTCAAGTTCAATTAACTGCACAATGAAAGTCTTTCAAATTTAATGTTTGTACTAATCGAATACTGATACACATATTTGAAAGAATTATATAGATAACACAATAATTTCTTTGATTTTTTTATTACTAACGTTCACTGGTAACAAAGATCAAATCCAGTCAGCGTAGAGGGTTGCTGAATGAGGTGTATATTATGTCTGTCTCTCTATATCCTCAAGGACACACGGCACAGTGGATAAAGACGTTGGTTAGATCCAGTGACAGACCCAAAGTGTGTGAGTTCAATACCCGGTTAAGGCAGTGGAGATCTTTCAGAGGGAAAATTACCAGGAGATAACTGACATCCATCAAACATCGCACGTGGAACTAGAACAGTCTACCCCAGGGATCGAAATAAAGGGTTCAGTTCGAAATTCCAACCACCTGAAGAAGGCCGGAGCGTACAACGGCCGAAACGTTGTGACAAATATGGCGACAAAGATGAGGACAATAGTCCGCATAATGTAAATACTGTGTGTATTATGAATGTAAGAGAAGGAAGTAAAAAGTGAAGATTATTATTATAAGGTGGGTAGATAACGACTGGCCTTTGACTAAAAGAGATTAAGATTGAAGTGTTCAGAGAAGCATTCAAATGGAAATAGATTCCACAAAGTAGCAGTTATAGGGGGGGAAATCTTTCCGAATGAGACTTCCTTCTTTCAAACTGAATACGGAAGGAATGCTACACAGCGGACGTCGCATGACGCCTCTTAGCTTGAAAGGTCTAAACAAGTGATATTCAAGAGTGATAGCTCGTCAGAACATTTCCCATGGAAATAGCGTTAGACTTGCAATGTTGTGTCCAAGAGAAAAGGAACAAGAGAGCAGACACTAAAACAAGCGTAAACGTTTTTGAAATCTATCAAGACTAGGAGAGGATTTAGCTACACTAGCTCAGATATGGGAAATATACTCCATTGACTGACTGTCTAATCTGACTCTTGTATTCATGAGTATTTAAAAATGAGAAACCTGATCTTAATAAGGAGACCCGACTACAGGGCACTTTCTCTTTATTGATGACTCCCTAAAAGCCAGGCCTGTAGACGAATATATACAGTTAAAAACAAAACAAAATGTAGACGTCTGTTCAAACACATTTATCCATTAAATATAAAATATATAGTAATAAAGAATATATATATATATATATATATATATATATATATATATATATATATATTGTGTGTATTTAGGCAGCATCTTTTCATTCATACACGTTTCATTAAATAATATAGACAAGTGTTGTTTATGTAAATTTTTTTTCGTAACTTCTGATAAGTTTAATAACATTATCGTTGAAAGAAGAAAGAAATTCCCAGTAGTGATCCATATTTTTTTAATACAATCTAAGCTTTCGACTTACTTAAGCCATTATCAAAGATGTCAATTACAACATATTAAACAATATATGGACAAGACAGTGATGATAGTCTGTCAATGTTTACATAGAAGATTTCTAAGCAACGATAAACCCGCGCATATAAGACGCTAGAAGCGAAAATCGCACCACATCTCATGACGTCACACATGACCACACGAGAGTGAATTGTAGAAGTATGAATCGAAAGTCGTTGGTATAAACCAATGGCTTCTGTTAACAATTATAGACATTTAAGAATATTTGTATAGATGCCATAATTGATTTTGTTTAGGTTGGGCTAATTTCTCTTCATTTTTCATTTCAACCTTTGGAAGTAAAGTCTGATGATCCAGAGCCATTTAAAGGGGCTGAGGTGAAATAATTTATTACATGGAACCTTAAAGCGGTCAGTTTTTATTCAAACATATTTGCTCTGAATTTACATTGAGCTCTCCGGATATCATCCTCCTTGGGTCAACCCATACGGATTACCTAGTTTTGCATAAACTATATATATATATATATATATATATATATATATATATATATATATATAATTATTCGAAAATTATAAATGTTATAAAATCACTACAACAATAGCCATTCTGTTTCAACACTTCTGGTGTCTTATCAAGTGATGGTGTTGAATGTAGAATCATTTTCAATAATTTTCGAATAAATAATTATATTTGCGCTACTCTTTATTGAGCACTCTTTTAAGAATAGTATTTTTGATTATTGGAATTCATTCCATATACACCAATTCTATACTTGTATATATATATATATATATATATATATATATATATATATATATATATTTATGAATAAATTATTTTTCAGTTAAAAATAATAAATTATGAATAAATTATTTTTCAGTTAAAAATATGAAAATAGCGTTTCTCTCCATTCCAGTTGCTAGGTACCTTCTGTTTTTGTTTTTATTAGTTACTTTGTTCATTTAATTTCATTTTCGTATTTTGCTTTGATAAAGTCCACGTTGGACGAAACGCGTCAGCAATTACCAGTTTTCCTATTGTCATTTTTATTCATAAATATTGTCTCTCTACTGATTAATTCGGAGAAATTTTCATATATATATATATATATATATATATATATATATATATATATGAAAACGATATATAAATGTTTATAAATCAATGAAAATATTTTAGGAAAATACATAACAAAGTGGAAAAGTTTTCGTGTGACGCGATTCATTCTTTAATTCATGAAGTCTTAATGGATGAAACGCAAACCTTTTTACACTTTGTCATATATATATATATATATATATATATATATATATATATATATATATATATCTTGTATCGTTTTATCTTAGAAATGATTAAAGATATCTTCCTGGAATTCTTTTTGAATAATAAATATGTATTTAGCTCTAAGTTGAAATGATGATCCCGCTTCCTGTTGTGACTTCCTGATCCAGTTTTCCTCTCTACTGCGCCCTCGTTTTTAAACTTATTTACTGCTCTTTTGATGGTTCCTGAATTGGCTTTGAAAATGGAAGCTAGAGTATGAATGTTAGTACCATTACTGAAGGCTTGAATGATCCTTTTCCACTCACCATTGCTCAGTTGGGAAGACATAGAGAGGCTTGACACAAAATGATTTTAGCCTGCTCTCTTTCTAGCTGAATAACTCAAAGGGTTTTTCAATGATTCTTACGGCAAATGGTGTCAAGATGGCTAAGCGTCTGATCTGAAAACCTGAAAACGGAAACTTAATTAGTTTAGTGGTAATTTAAATATTAAACATTTTGTAGGATGGATACCCAGTATACACCCGGTATATATATATATATATATATATATATATATATATATATATATATATATTCCTCTCTCTCTCTCCCTACGACAGTCAGAAGGAGTGACTTTAAGAAAATAAGATGTGCTTCGTACAACTAGAGCTCCTTAAAATAAACGTATAAACTCTTATATCGATATTTTTTTAATATACACATCGACAGACGCTTAATGTTTACGGAAACCAAAAAGTGGATGAGAACACCATTAGACGCTCCACGAGATATTACAACAGTGACGACAGCGATGTGTATAACAAGCCCCGTTTATGAGCGCGCCATACAAGTTCTTGTTAATCGCTTACGAAAATTCGTAGAGAATGGTGTTGCTTGGGCGGAAAGATACAGATTCACATGTTAAAACTTATTCTATAAAACTGGTGTTCTTCGGCTGACCGTATTCTGTTGTAGTTGCCGCGTAAAATAAATAGGTTGCATTACCATTGGATTGACCGTCATATTTCATTGTATGGAGACGTGATTATGCAGTCGAACGAAATCGTACGTGCAAGACACGTAACTCGAAACGATACTGTGTGAATAACCTTTAATCATCATATGTGTTTCCGAAAAAAAAAACTGCTTTATTATGTGGCTGTAGTCAACCGCTTCCAGCGCTGTCGGTTAACCTTTGCCAGTGATTCGGTGAGAATTATTCGCCTCACGTTCTCCACTTGGGAATTACCAGCGGTCTGTCAGGTACTAAGAAGATGAAGCGCGTCCGACACGCTTCCGGCCACACGCAAACTGGCTGTTTGTTCTTTCGAAAAGTTCTTGTTCTCTACAAATAGGCTCATAAATTATGTGCCACCATATTGTTCAACATTAAATCTAGTTAAACCCGATAAAATTAAAAATATTTATTCAACCAAATTATACATTATTTATATCATTCACATGCGAACTATTGTCCTCATCTTTGTTGTTCTTATGAAAGGGTTTAGGGTGTAGAATACAAGGAAATACGAACTGAACTCTTTATTTAATCTACTGGGATAGATTGCTCTCGTTCCACTGCCAATGTCTGGGGATATAAGTATAGGCATATATTTGGGGAAGACCGGATGGTATAACGACTGGAACGTTGTGATAACACCAACAAAGATGAAGAGAATTGTCCGAATGTAAATAATGAAAACTCCTCATCCTAGGAATTCAAACAAAAAGAAAGATGCAATAAAATACTTGATAAAAATAAAATGTAATTCTTCAGTCTTTTTTTTTTTTTGTTTGTTTTTTTTTTATCACATCACATCACATCAAGTAATGCGATAATGCCACTAAGACGCAAGGGGCTACTGGAAGTGAGTGAGAATAAGAAGACATTTTTGAGGAGAAACAACAATAAAATAACAAGTTTCAGGAAGAGAGATGATAACGATCGCCGCTGCATATATATTTTTGAAGATTCTAGGTGGCAGGGAAGCAAGGAACTGGAATGAGTTCCACAGTCGAGAAGTGCGAGAAAAGAAACTATTGGAAGATAACATACGGTTGCACCTAACTAGTTCAGAAAAAAAACGATGCGGTATCAACCAATGTAGGAGAAGGAAAATTCTGAATTCTGAAGAGGGATGAACTCCATCAAGTCATCATTGCTACAGCTGCTATGGCAACAGTACGCGTGGTGCCCCTTCGATCTTAATCGTTACGTGCCACGAGATGATAGTTATATAGATTACATAAATTTTTTATGAACAATCTTTAGTGATGTATTCTTTGTCCTTACTTTCATGTTTAGATCACATTTCATTTTTTTAATCCAGACAGAATGAATCCCCTGAATGATTTAGAAGCAAGAACATCGCGCTTCTATTACAGGATCATTAATACGACTGGCTTTTCTATAAATATTTACATGGTAAATGTATTGATGATCTTTCTTCTAGTACCTAGACCTTATTTATTTAAGCACAGCGCTATATTGGCGAGATGTCCCGTGGGTTGTAATGGATAACAGCTAGGAATGAGAAATCAGTGAACCAGGTACGTTGCATTCATTTATGCGCAAGTAACGTTGAGAAACGGTATGAATCCATCTCTTCTCCTCCCAGCCATGGATTAAATAGCAGGGCAGACTAGACTTTCTTACCTTGCGGTATCAAATAATGTAGGTGAAGGAAAATTCTGAAGAAGGCGTCATTTCCTACACTCGCTACAGCTGCTATGGAAGCAGTACACTTGGTGCTTCTTCGACCTTAATGGTTACGTGAGGAAATTGTGATCTGGAATCTATAGCCTTGGTTGGCAACCAGACTATCGCAGAAAGAAACGGCTGCGGGAAACGCTTTCGTGTAGTCCAGGGTTTCTCAAACGGAGTTCATATGGACCCTGCGGGAAGGGAGTCCATGTAACATTGCTCACACAAAAAATAACAAATTGGAGCCCCACAGTAATATTTTAGGGGTCTATAGAGTAATTTCCCTTCGGAACAGTTGTTACAACTGAGAATAGGAATTTCTGGAGTAATCTGCACCATATTAAAATAATAATACTAATACAACTCTAAAACCTGCAGCAAATGAGATCAAGCGATATAAGTTAGCATCCCTATTAATCTACCAAATATTTTGATTGTAAAAGTGGCGGATATACAAAGGAAGGTCTTTATATATATATAAAGGAAAAAGATATAAAGATTATAATTTATTATATAAATTAATTTAATATATTAATAATAACTAGTAATATTCATTTTAAATATTAATAAAATAAAATATTAATATAACTTAATATAAAATATTTAAAAAAATAAAATATCAATAATAAAATTAATTTAATATATTAGGTTGGTGCAAAAATAATGACGTAATAATGTCGTTTTTTGACGTATTTTTAACGTCAAAAAACGACATTATTACGTCATTATTTTTGCACCAAGATAATATAAATTATATAAAGAATATATATAAAAGGAGGATTAACAGCAGCAGAGGCAATTTCCGGCAAAACCATTCACTATGAGGGCCAATATATGTATTAGTGTACATAAGTGTTCCATAGAATTTAGTTTTTAAATAAAAGTTTGTTTTTATTAAATTAGTTTTGCTTCAAAATAAAGCATATATATATTTACTATTTCTATAATACAATTCCTAAACTTATCTATGAGTAAAAAATAAAATGACCTTTTTTTTTCATCAAATGCTTATGAGGGTCCTCCACCAAAAATAAAAGTGGTTTATAAGTAAAAAAAAAAAGAAAAAATAACGTGGAGAATATTCTGCCTTAGTTATGAAGGAAAAAGAGAAGACATGACAGTTGAATCGTGTATGACGTCTGGCACTGTATTGACCGAGTTTCACATTAGATTTAGAAATATTTTTCCTGATTTTTGCAGTTATTTCTCTTTTGTCTGTAAAGGAATATTTGTAAATAGCCTCGGTTACATATCTGTATGTGTCTCTCTACTCTTAATTCTTGATACTCCAATTGTTTGATATTAGGTTGGTGCAAAAATAATGACGCAACAATGTCGTTTTTTGACGTATTTTTTAACATCAAAAAACGACATTATTACGTCATTATTTTTGCACCACTCTAATATGTTTTCGATTTTTGCACCAATCTAATATGTTTTCGATTTTTGCACCACTCTAATATGTTTTCGATAATTACGCACTCTTTCTCTCAAATTCTTTATAATGTTCTGCATAAAATTACATACATTAAACATCTACATCGCAATAATATATATATATATATATATATATATATATATATATACAAAGAAATAATAACACATAGAATCAATCAGCAATATTAATGCTATTATTGGCGACATCCATGTATGCATGAAAATACTGTTAATCCATAGAGTGAAGTGATCCTTATTTATAAAACTGTTGTCTGTTGTTTCCAGTTTATATGTTTTTTAAAATGCAAGTACTTTCGAATAATCCTTTATTCATCATCAGGGATATGTTTTCCTTATAAAATCAAAAACTTGAAGACGAAATAATTGTTTGTCGACCGAAAGATGTTTTTTTTAATATGTGCTGTTATTGACGGTTGCGTACAATCTCGGAACGTGCAAAGACGCAACGCTAAGTTTTTCAAAATTTTAAGTGAGAATTTTATTTGAACTTTTCCTGTGATGTGGTAAATCCACGTATTCTATTTTGACAAGTGTATTCAGTTAATATGTCATGAACTAAGTATATAGTTCAATTAATATAGTGTTATGTCTTAGTAGTAGTTTTTTTTATAGGAATTTTTTGTACTGCGGATCGATAGTTTTTATAAACATTTTATAAAACATTGGGCAGCATATAATTTATATACAAAGAAATAATCACACATAGAATCAATCAGCAATATTAATATGGGATGTCGCCAATAATAGCATTAATATTGCTGATTGATTCTATGTGTGATTATTTCTTGGTATATAAATTATATGCTGCCTAATGTTATATATATATATATATATATATATATATATATATATATATATATATATATATAACTATGAACCTAAAGAGTCAAGTAAATCTACCTAGGTTTCACCTACGCGAATCGTCAGGTTGCACAGTGTACCCTGACCATCCGCGTAGATGAAACCTAGGTAGGTTTATCTGGCTCTTTAGGCTCATAGTTAGATTTGTTCTACTTAGTGTATTGAGCACTTTACTTTTGCTTTACTCGTTTTGTTGGCCTTTTTCTTTGGACTCTGAGCTTGGATTCTGGACGATTGTTTTCCCCTCAATTATATGTTCTTAGTTCTTTCTTTTTTTATTCCTTATTTTTCCTTCGGCATTGGTTTATTCATTTACAAACCAAAACACCTAAGGTTTTTCTAGATAAGTATAACTATTTATACTTGTGCTAGTGAGATATATTTTCAGAATATGCTTTCGAAAATATCAACATTGCTTACTTCGTTTCATACAGTGATTACTTCATTTTACCCCCAAGCTGTGATCTAAATGCTAAGCTTCTTACTACTTTCAAAACCGAAAATGGCTTTATTCGAATCATCATTACCAAGACCTAGTCTGGTCGTAAGGTCTCTGTGCAGGTGAGCACTTAACTATTTCCATTCACATATCTATGTTGAAAGCTGGAGAGATATTTGTTCATGCACAGTGTGTCTTTGGCAAGTAGACCTGGCAGAGACCATCCCTCTCTACGGCGATGTCCTCTTATTTGAAAGCTCGTCTTTGTACAGCCACCGAAGCGTTGGTTCCATCGGAGGAACTATCCATCCTGACCGTTAACTTTCGACTAGTAACCTCTCCCCCCACTAATGCAGTGTCATCTGAATATGGCGATCAGTCTACCTCATTGTGCCAGATGGCCATTGATCCGACACAACCCTATAATGAATTTAATTATAAAGATTATCAACCAAAAATTGTTAATTTATATGAAACGCCAAAAACCAGCTTTGGAAATTACCAGCATATTTTTTTTTAATTTGACTTTTAAACTTAAATAAGTAAACATCTCCATTAATTAAGAACTGACAGGTTGATAGATGAAAATGTGACAATTTTTTTCTTTTTTTCCTGTAGAAATGAATTCGTCATTTATTTATTTCGTCTAAAAATATTCTACAGAGATATCGAAATTTGAATTGTCAATCTTCTATTTTTTTTTTTTTTTTTGACCAATGAGAGCGCTTGAAAAAAAACACGCTTGAAATTTTTCAAAGCTAGAAAATGAAGATGATTGGTTAGTTTCCGCCCAGATATAGCAACAACGCTCCATTTTTTGGTCAGATCTGACAAAGAAATAATGTTTAGAAGGAGTCCGATAATTTTGGAGCGGTCCAAGGAACCGACCATTTTTCCAGCATCATTAGCGATGTTCGTCTCAGCTAGTGTCGCACGCACGCACGCGCACACACACACACTGACACACACACACACATATATATATATATATATATATATATATATATATATATTAAAGACATTTTTATGTTTAACATTCTTTTTATAGATACAAGTATTTAAGTAAATACACTGTTCATAATAAACAGTATTAAATAACATTTACCGGCCTGAATTTCCGAGAAATTTTATTAGAAAATATTCATCCTTTGAACTTATAAACTTCAATATTCCATGAATCTCGTACATTCATAACTGCTCATGGCGTATCAAATGTAAACAAATGACGTCATACATTAAGAAATGGACAAAGTCCGACAATTTATTAAAGACATTTTTATGTTTAACATTCTTTTTATAGATACATATAAGCAGTAAATTTGGCTTTGCCTACCGAACGATCCTTTGTGGCTGAGAGGTTAGACACGTCAGCGTAAATGACGGTTCCGTATAGGATGCAGGTTCGAATCCTGTCAAATGACGAATATTTTCTATGAAAATTTCTCGGACATTCTGACCGGTAAATGTTATTTAATACTGTTTATTATTAGGTCGGTGCAAAAATAATGACGTAATAATGTCGTTTTTTGACGTTAAAAAAACGACATTATTACGTCATTATTTTTGCACCAACCTACTATAAACAGAGCATTTACTTAAATACTTGTATCTATAAAAAGAATGTTAAAAATAAAAATGTCTTTAATAAATTGTCGGACCGAAACAACATCCCACCCGATGTATGAACTTGTTCAACCTTTTAAAAAAAATTCTTGACCAGGTCATTCATGTAGGACGCCCATGGTTAAGATACAAAGACAAGTTAAAAAGCAACTTGTCAGTAGTTAATATACCACATACCGCATGACACCCTTGAGTGCTTAGCTTTGGAGCGGGTAGAATGGAGATCACCGTGTTTTAGTGGACTCAGCAATTTTCAATCTGCTTGTCTGAATCATCTTCAAGAAGCGAGAGCAAGATCTAAAAGGTCAACCAATCTTACAGTGATCTCATCTCACAATCCTGACTCTTGCTCCATATGTGTCCTCCTTTGTAAATCACTAGCGGGTCTTAAATGCCACTGAAGATTAGCGCATAAACTTTCATAACTGAATCAATAAGCTAAACCGACGGGAGAGTCCATTATTATTATTATTATTATTATTATTATTATATATATATATATATATATATATATATATATATATATATATATATGCATGCATTGGCTTTCCTAAATATTATTATATTTGTTTTGAAATTGAAGTTATCTAAAATCTGTGAAAATCCTGTATTTTTCCTACAGAAATGAGGTTCTTTTTTTCGTGCCAAAAAACGCCCCAGAGATACAGAAATTTGAATTATCAAATTGAATTTATTTTCAACCAATGACAGTCCTCGAAAAAGAACGTATCATTTTTTTCACTTGCCGACGATCTTGTTTAGAAAAATTGAATGATCAAATCATTGAAAACCGTTTTTTCTCTCTTGAATTGTTGCGTAAAAGATCTGTCAAAATATATTTTAACCAATGATAATTTAGAAGAAATTCTCAGTTTTTTTGTTTTTGTTTTTTTTACGCCCAGCTCGGTGACAATTTTTTTTTAGATAAATTTTCATAATTCGTTATCCAGTATTCGGTATAAATGTTGTCTATTTTCCACTTTACCGACAAATCATTTCCAACACAGTTAAACTCTCAGCGCTATCTATACAAATGTAATATTTTATTCCCTTTCATTTCATTATCTGCACTGTTTCAAATAATTATTCTTTATGTTTGGTGTCCCTTCAGGATGTAGGCGATCATGACTCTCCACAACTTCCTGTTCTTTGTAGCTCTTAATACATTTTGACTTTATGTTATTTCTTCTAAATCTTGTTCCGCCATCCATTTACTCTGATATATGCCACTACTTTCAACTTTTCTCCTAAACTCATCCCAGAAAATGTAATGCTCGCCTTTCTGTCTTCATGCTGTCTTCAGAATCGAATGACACTCATTCCATTCGTAATTAAATTGTAAGAAAGAACTGCTATTTTGTAGAACAGGCGCCTATGAGTGTGCTTCTGCACTGACGAGCTATTTTCACTGGTGCCCCGACTGCATGAACTGAAGCGTTCTAGTAAGCTAGCACCTCGGTCACACCCTTTTACTGTCAAAACAATTCAACTCTTCTACCTCAACAGCTTCTCTCGCACTTCCCGACAGTGGAACTTCCTGCCGCTTACTTGCTTCGCTGATAACTATAATCTTCAAAACTTTAAATGTAATGTCAATCGAAATCTTCTATTGTCTCATTCTTCTTTTTATCTTTTCCTCAACCCCCCCCCCCATCTATACCCAGTCTTTTAATTACTTACACTTTCTGTAGCCTTTTGCGTACTGGTGGCACTTCCGCCTTGCTTGGGGTGAATTGCTTAAAAACTATAGCATTCTAATACTTCTATTGTCTGAGATAGATAGATAGATAGATAGATAGATAGATAGATAGATAGATCTGAACAAAATAAAAAGAAATACTTAGATATATCTGAACGAAACAAGATAGATAGATAGATAGATAGATAGATAGATAGATAGATAGATAGATAGATAGATAGATAGATCTGAACAAAACAAAAAGAAATACTTAGATATATCTGAACGAAACAAGATAGATAGATAGATAGATAGATAGATAGATAGATAGATAGATAGATCTGAACAAAATAAAAAGAAATACTTAGATATATCTGAACGAAACAAGATAGATAGATAGATAGATAGATAGATAGATAGATAGATAGATAGATAGATCTGAACAAAATAAAAAGAAATACTTAGATATATCTGAACGAAACAAGATAGATAGATAGATAGATAGATAGATAGATAGATAGATAGATAGATAGATAGATAGATAGATCTGAACAAAATAAAAAGAAATACTTAGATATATCTGAACGAAAAAAGATAGATAGATAGATAGATAGATAGATAGATAGATAGATAGATAGGTAGATCTGAATAAAATAAAAAGAAATACTTAAATATATCTGAACGAAACAAGATAGATAGATAGATAGATAGATAGATAGATAGATAGATAGATAGATAGATAGATAGATCTGAACAAAACAAAAAGAAATACTTAGATATATCTGAACGAAACAAGATAGATAGATAGATAGATAGATAGATAGATAGATAGATAGATAGATAGATAGATAGATAGATAGATAGATAGATCTGAACAAAATAAAAAGAAATACTTAAATATATCTGAACGAAACAAGATAGATAGATAGATAGATAGATAGATAGATAGATAGATAGATAGATAGATAGATCTGAACAAAATAAAAAGAAATACTTAGATATATCTGAACGAAACAAGATAGATAGATAGATAGATAGATAGATAGATAGATAGATAGATAGATAGATCTGAACAAAATAAAAAGAAATACTTAGATATATCTGAACGAAAAAAGATAGATAGATAGATAGATAGATAGATAGATAGATAGATAGATAGATAGATAGATAGATAGGTAGATCTGAATAAAATAAAAAGAAATACTTAGATATATCTGAACGAAACAAGATAGATAGATAGATAGATAGATAGATAGATAGATAGATAGATAGATAGATAGATAGATAGATCTGAACAAAATAAAAAGAAATACTTAGATATATCTGAACGAAACAAGATAGATAGATAGATAGATAGATAGATAGATAGATAGATAGATAGATCTGAACAAAATAAAAAGAAATACTTAGATATATCTGAACGAAACAAGATAGATAGATAGATAGATAGATAGATAGATAGATAGATAGATCTGAACAAAATAAAAAGAAATACTTAGATATATCTGAACGAAACAAGATAGATAGATAGATAGATAGATAGATAGATAGATAGATAGATAGATAGATAGATAGATAATGTACTGATTGTGATAGATAGATAGATAGATAGATAGATAGATAGATAGATAGATAGATAGATAGATAGATAAAAATAAAATTATAAAATCTTTTCTCATTTTCTTTACGAGAAAGACATGCAAGGTAAGGTCAGCTGATAGATGAATTCGTATCAATAAAACATGGTTCAACCAATTTTATTTTAGCCAATGATAATTTATAGTTTATGTAAAAAATCGCAAGTATATGTCAAAGGTTAAATTTGCATGACTTAATTAATAATGTCAAGGGAAGTTTGATTTTCAAAAGTCTAAAAGTTTTTATTTTAAACAAAATAATTTCTAAAGTCTAGTTCACCTCATTTATTTGTCTTTCTTTCTCTCCAGTTTATACTCCGTACAACCACAGATTCGCTAAAAATGAGCAGACATCATGCAAAAAGACTTCAAACTTAATAAAAACAAAGTTTTATCGTCAAAATCTTTATTCTTAAGAGGAAAGACCGAATATTTTTTTTAAATTAATAAATAACATTTTTGACCCTTTTGGTTAAAAATGTTATTTTTTTTTTTTTTTTTTTCTTTTGTGGGGGGGGGTTGCGTCAACGCGGGTGGGGAGACCAAAGCTTAGTATAGAAAATTTGGTTAATTTATTGTTTAGCACCTGCGCTTAGTTCGCATTAAAAATTTCCGGATTAGTTACATTTATGTGTAATTGTACAAGCTTCATTCGAATCTGACTTGATAAATTTTGATAAAATCTACCGTTTTGGACTTATCGACAGTAAAAGTTCGGATTCATTTGCGTCGTTCTCGACACCCATTATTGTCTGGATGATTAAAATACTTTTCTTATTTAATTACAGGGTCAGAAAGAAGAGAATGGAGTTTTTAAAAAAGTTAGTTAAATTTTTTAAAATATTTTTGAATATTTAGTATTGGTGTTTCCAGTCTTTTACTTAACAAGACAATTTAACAAAAATATTTCGCAGTTTTAAATTTTCAAGTTTTTTTTTTTTTTTTCCCAAGATGCTTTGGTCGCAAAAGCAATAAGCTGCTTATATTTCGTTAGGGAATTATCATTTTAGAATTTATTAAGATTTATGAGAGGGATGGGCTATTTACGATGGAAATAACATATGTCCAACATTTCTTCTTCTTTTTTTTATCAAGACATCTTTTAAAAAATAAAATCCTCCAGTCTCTTTTTCTTTTCTTTTCTTTTTTTTTTTATTCGTGTCATACGTCAACGCATGGAGTTACGGTGAGTAAAAGTGAAAGAGAATGTGAAAACTAAAAATGGCGAGGATTCAGGAGAGTTCAAAAAGAATTCAAAAAGACGGAAGATGGCGATTGACGTTGCATTTAAATTTTTAAACATTGCAGTTATCGGAGAAGTAAAAAAAAATCGAGAGGGAATTCCACAGATTAAAGGTGCGAGAAAAGAAACTGTTAGAATGCAAGCAGAAATAATTTTATACAATTTTCTAAAATTTATACAATTTTTTAAAATTTTATATATTTTTTAAAATTTTATACAATTTTTAAAATTACCTGATTTTTCTATTAATTTTCCTTTAAACAAAAGAAAATATTAAAAGAAAAACTACTTCCATTTTTCTACATTGGACAAAATAATTTTAAATCAAAATATTTATCAAGTATTCTTTTTTCGAATGTTATATGAATTGATTGATTCGTTTGTTTTTTACGGCTTATCAACCTTTTGCAGGTTATATAAAACTAGAAAATATTTTTGGATTGTAAGAACTTTTTTAACTATTTACTGAAACAAGTCTTACTTATTAACCCATAGATGGGGGAAGAACAGGTGAATTCATACCTTTCCGAAGGTTATTAAAAAAATAATCCAACTCAACTAATTGTTTGTTTTTTCCGGGTTTTTCAGAATTCATACCTTTCCCAAGGTTAGTTGCGTATAAGTAAATAAAACGAACTCGATTGGAATTGGAACTCGGCTCTCCAATTTCCAATTGCAATCTGGTACCCATTACACTACCCGTATATACAAGCTTACAGTACCTGATAAAATTCTTGGAGAAGATATTTTTTTTATCGTTTCACCACAGGCAAAGCGATAATGACATTAAGAATCAAGGGGTTAGTGAGAGGTAAGGAAAAGAAGAAGACGCTAGTGAGGGGAGAAATGATGAGGAAATGAAGAAAAGAAAACAGGAAGAAAGAAGATGGCGACTGATGTTGCATTTGATTTTTGAATATTGTACGTGATAGGGGAGCAAGTATCTCATCATAAACGATTTAACAAAAAGGTGACTCCTTGGTGCTATTCGCTTGGAGAAGCGACCCCAGCGTGCCTGAAAATCATACCGCGAGTGAACACACAAACATATATATATATATATATATATATATATATATATATATATATATATATATATATATGTATATATATATATATATATATATATATATATATATATATTATAAATTAGCTGATTTAAAATATGTTTTTCGCTACACAGTAATAACCATGTTTCACAAACTGAAGCTAAAAACTTCAAATTTAATTATATATTAGGTTGGTGCAAAAATAATGACGTTTTTGGCGTTAAAAAATACGTCAAAAACCGACATTATTTTTGCACTAACCTAATAATTAAATTAAAAGCATTAGTTCCGTTTCATCTTCAAGCGAATTTTGAAAAAACTTATTTTTAAATTTACTGGGTTTTAAACGCATATATAAATTCATAATTTCCTGTTTCCAAGGATACAGAGAAATCCAATCTTTCAGACAGGGGCGGTAGCGTGTTCATTTTAATTAACTATTGTTGTATCAATTATGAGTTACGTTCGAAAAAGAAGTAAGTTGTGAGAGTGTAGGGGTGTATTTTTCAACGAATTCTGACATCCGTTAAATGCATGTCGTCTGTTTTTTTATTGTTTTTTGTTTTAACGGCAAACAAATTTTTCGGCATTTTTCGTACTTATATACTTAAAGATTCTATGTAGGGGTTTTCGGATTATAATAGGTTTTATTTAACTACAATTTGATGACTTTGTAATCTCCTGCTACGCTTCCGGACGTTCTTCGTGTTTAAATTGGTGACTACTGCCCTAAACTTTGCCTTCAGTTCATCTTTGGTGTTACAATGGATTTTCTTGGTCTCTCTCTCAACTGCACCCCAAATATCATATTCAATGGGGTCTAAGTCCGGGGAGTTATGTGACCTGATGTAAAATAGGTTGTAGCTGAAAGTTTGTCTGATAGCCATGATTGGGCTCTCCTGCTTTGGTGGAATGTTACAAAGTCCTATTGACAGATATCGGGTTTCCCAGCAGCCACTCTCTTGACTTGACTCTTGACTATCTGTTCAAGTCACTTGACATAGCCCTCCGTGTTGAGTCTGAGACTCTGTGGGATGATGAATGGAGGCATAACGTCACCATCACTAGTGATCATTCCAAACACCACAATGTTGACTGGATATTTGGTTTTCATCAATTTTGGTATATCATCTGGGGACATAGGAAGCCAACGGTTGTTCACGATCAGATTGACTAGATTGACTTGGAAGTATCGTTCTCAATTATGGCGTTGATTCGATCAACGAACTCATGAGTTTTTTCTTATCAGAACGATCAGACTGTGTTTTCCGATGTGCGCCATTAGAGTCATCTAACTCCTTTCATTTTATTGTCTGTAGATTGACACCTAAATAATCTTCGTATTGGAGCATGCAGTACGAAAGCCAAGCAGAACCACAAATCAAATTTCTGACAGATTAAATTGCGTCAAGTTGTTGTCATTCTCACAGACTGTGCCCAAATGACCCAAGTATGCTGTGCAGTCGACAAAATTAAAAACAAATTATGCGCATGCGGGAAATCAAAAATATATAATGGCGACTATTTACCGATCGCCCCTTCCATATATATATATATATATATATATATATATATATATATATATATATATATATATATATATGTAATGAAAAACAAATCACTTTAATGTACCATTACGATAATTTATTTCACCTAAATCCTTTTTTAAGGATTCAGGATCATCAGGTAAATCTTCCAACAACGAAATGAGAAAAAAAAATGGGATTAGAATTTGGTGGGTAGTGTAATTTTTGTAATTTAATAGAGGGGGTTGAGAGTGGTAGTTAACCAGACAATATAAAGTATAGGGAGGGGTTAATTTTATATCTCTCTTAAGTATGTTTTATATTGGAGTAGGAGGAGTGACAGAAAACTTGACCTCTTTATTATTTATATATATATATATATATATATATATATATATATATATATATAGTATATTTTTGCTTATAGATATAGGCAGAAACAGACTATATATATATATATATATATATATATATATATATATATATATATATATATAGGCAGAAACAATACTATATATATATATATATATAAATATTAGATATATATATATATGTGTGTATGTGTAGTATGTTTCTGCTTATACATATATATATATATATATATGACTATATATATGTATATACGCAGAAATATGCTATATATAAGTATGTATATATAACACAGTATATTTCTGTAAATATATATACATACATATATATACATATAAAATATATATACATACATATATATTCATATAATATATATATATACATATATATAGAGAGAGATATAATATATATACACATACGTATCTATACATACATATATATACAGACATATATATATATACATATATATATATATATATATATATATATATATATATATATATAATGTTTCATTGAAGAAGACTGCAAAGATATTGCGATTAAACTTTTTATTATATTGTTCTTGCATTCGTACAAAGGAAATATCTACACATACAGAAAAAAAAACATCCTTGATAATGACTAATAGATTAGCCGAAAGCGGTCGGATGAACAGATAATTTGGACAGTTCATACACATTCTATGTCCAGAAAAGAAATCACTTGTACGATTGCAAGAAAAATGCAATAAAAAGATTAATCGTTTGCCTTTCCAGTCGTCTTCAGTGAAGATCTGTATGAAAGACGGATTGCTGCCCAAATACAACATATATATATATATATATATATATATATATATATATATATACAATCTTTGGTGTGCATCATGCCTTTTTAGGCATAAAGAAAATCCAAGTGCCGCAATTCCCAATTCCTGTCTCTCAACGCTTTCCCAGACATAAAATCTTTATGGTTTCGATAGTGAAAGTGAAAGTACATAAAATTAATAACGTGGGCGCTGTTCGTTTCGGGAATGTAAAAAAAGGAGATGCAGTATTGTGACTTTTACGAAGAGGGAAATGAATTGTTGTTGTTTTTTGTTTTTTTGTCTTCTTTATTTCTTTTTATATGCTGAATGTTCGATTGATCTTATTCACGGCTTTTTATCTGAACTTTTGAAAGCATTTCAGGTTTAGCAGACCAAAAAGATAATCCATTAGTGAATCTAACTCAATAAAGACACGCTCTTCACGATCTTTCGTCAAATAATATCAATAATAATAATAATCTATTACCTTTGACCTTCAAATAATAATAATAATAATAATAATAATAATAACTTTTACGGGAAAGAAAATGCAAGGAACTGATATGAACATCACCCAGACCCAGTCACAGAGATGGGACCTGTAAAAGTTGAATGGCACTTTATAATACACACAGACCGAACAATCAAAGCTAATCGCCCAGATATCGTGATCACAGACCACAAAAAGAGAATGTGATTCCTTATTGATATGCCAGTCCCTGAAAACTGTAATCTATCTTTGAAGATCTTCGAAAAACTATCAAAATACAAGGATTTTGAAATGGAAATCTGAAAAGTGTGGCGCATGGGAACATCAATAATTGTAGTTGTAGTTGGAGCCCTCGGGATTTATTGGAAAAGGGTCCGATGGGCTCATTGAATGTGATTCCTGATAGTACATGCCTTTAAAAAAATGCAAAAAACTCTACTCACAAGTACAGATCCACATTGAGAAGAGCTTTATCGATGTAAAATGTGTGATCTTAGATTTTGATTTTTATTTCTACAAACATTTTATGATCAATAGAAAATATTATGATCCAATTACTGTACTTATGTCTCTGGTTGGGACCGGAAGGTAATGTGTATACAACAGAAATCAAAGTAAATAATAATAATTATACATATATATATGTATTATTTATATATATATATTATTTAATATATATATATATATATATATATATTATTTAATATATATATATTATTTAACATATATATATTATTTAATATATATATATATTATTCAATATATATATATATTATTTAATATATATATATTATTTAATATAATTTTTTCATAATATATATATATATTACCTATATTTTTTCATATAGATGCATATATATATATATATATATATATATATATATATATATATATATATATATATATATATATATATATATATATATATATATATATATATATATGTGTATGTATGATGATGATCTGGTACCATCCAAATTTAATCTTCAACTGGTTTTGCGATCAAAATTTTTTTGTTAGCTTGCAATATATATATATATATATATATATATATACATGTGTATATTAAGCAGCATATTTTTTTCAGACATTTTCTTTGAATAATATAGACCTATTTTGTATAATTATTTTTATATTGATCCTTTCCAGTTCTCTAATCAATTTCTTAATGGATTTAATCTTCTTCACAATCCATCAAATTAATAATTTCTCTTTTAACGAAATGTACACATTTTTATTTTTATTTAAGAATCTGTTTCTTAAAGCTTGACAACGCGTGTCAGAAAATGGCGTTGTTTGATGACTGGGAAAGTTAAAATTCATAATTTTAACGTATTACGTCAAAATTATGAATTCTCACTTACGAGTGGTCTCATTTTCTTACGTAGCCGTTGAATTAGCAAGTATCTTCTATAGCTATTGACAGACCCAACAGTAAGTGACGAAATATTACGTAGGCAGTATATGACAAAATATTCGCGACTGCATGCCCTGGTTCCAAGTCACCCTTCGCCATTGATATATACATACATACATACAACTTTCCCTGATGATCCGCTTAGGTGAAACCTTGGTAGGTTTGTCTGGCTCTCTAGGTTTGACTAGGTCTGCTCTACTTTTGTATTGAGCAGTTTTTTAGTTAGTTGATTACTCGTATCGGGTTTTTTTTTCATTGGGCTTTGGACCTGTATGGTGTACGATTATTTTCGACAGATGTTCATGTTCATAGCTCTTTCTTTTTTAAAACCTTTTTTCCTTCGAGGTTGATTTGACCATTAGCAAATCAGGAAACTGAAGGTTTTCCGAGACGAGTGTAGTTACCGATACATATATATATATATATATATATATATATATATATATATATATATATATATATATATATATATATATAAGAGAAAGCGAGAAAAGATAGAGATCAATAAAAATCAAAATTGCCCACGTTCTCTCTCTCTCTCTCTCTCTCACACACACACACACACACACACATGCACATACACACACACGCACATACACACACACGCAAACACAACTTCTACTCATCCTCCCATGCGGACAAAATGCGCTTCAAGTTCATTTTAAACACGTGTACCTGCTGACTCACATTTCTGCTTTTGTATAGAAAAATAATTGTTTGGGTTCCATTGCAATATTTCCACAAGTACCATGAAGAACCTACTGACCCTACTCTTCTGTGGAAGTATTCCTCAGGTGACCGACCTTTAGTGACCGGACATACAGTTATTATTATTATTATTATTATTATTATTATTATTATTATTATTATTATTATTATTGTCTCTGACGACGTATGTTCAGAAAAAAAAAGCTAGCTATATACAGTTATGGCAGATTAAAAGAAAAGCAAAATTGCTGCCATATCTGCAGAGGAGATGACAAATCCTCACTTTCTAGCCTTAAAACAATTCAAAAGTATTCATACGGACTTGTGAGGGATTAACTATTTTCCGACCTGCAACGCCTGTCCCACAGATGAAACCTTACAAGCCTCTCGCAATTCTAGCCTTCTTTTATGACAGATATTAAGACATGCTACATTCCTTCGTCCCACTAGCCCAGACGTTTACAGCTACGACATATATACATAGCTGACTCATCCTCATTCTCTTAATATTCCATTGGCCAGGAAGAAGTTCCACTAAGAAATCATCCCTAGAGCTCCTACTTTGTAGAACTGACACGGGAAGGGATCACTATGAATTTGACCTTTTCAAGTCAACCGTTGTCTATCTTACATATCCTCATAATATGCACCATTTATTCCCTCTTTGTACGCCTTTACAAGATCCTCTGCTTTGAGTGGCACTTGGCACTTTTATTAATTGTAACAATACTATAAAATTTAAAAGGTAGTATTAACAGTCATGGTATTAGGTTGGTGCAAAAATAATGACGTAATAATGTCGTTTTTTGACATATTTTTAACGTCAAAAAACGACATTATTACGTCATTATTTTTGCACCCACCTAATAGTAGTATATCGTGACTGAAAATATGTTTGTATTCATCATCAGTATCGTAATGGTTAGAAATTGAATAACAAAAACAGCAATCTTGATACAGCTTTAACGATCATAGTAATGATAATTATGATTATATTTTATTGTAACCTAGGGAAGGTTACTGAATAGAATAATCGCACGACGGTTGGTAATAAACAATAATATTTAGGACAAGAAAAACACTTATAAGATTCACCAGTGGCGCGTAGAAGAAGTCAAGTGAATTCCATAATGAATCAACTTCAGGATATTTACCAACCGCCCCACGCGGTCAGACGTGGCACAAGGACGAATTTAATGCGAGGTATCCGAGCCCGTAGGCTCAAACAAAAATTACCCGTAGACCCCGTATAAAACAGTATCGAGTAGTTGTTTCCCGAGATAAAACTCTGCCCTTTCACATAGACTTGTCTGGGGATCCTCTCTGCCCGGAGGCAGTGAGTTTGACCAGCACAGCTGGAGACGAATCTCCAACAGCAGGATATCTACCAACCGCCCTACACCATGATATGTGGCACGAGGACGAATTTAATGTGGGTTATCCGATCCCGTACTCTCAGCCAAAAATTTCTCGTAGACCCCGTATAAAACGCCGTATTTCCCGAGATAAAACTCTGCCCTTTGACATAGCCTCGTCTGGGGTCCTCTCTGCCCGGAGGCAAGAGAGTTTGACCAGAACAGCTGGAGACGAATTTCCAACTGTAGACCTACATACAGTATTTACTACTGTACTTATATGAATGAGGACATACCCATTATCGTCCGTAGGTATGCTACAACACATTTGCAGAAAATAATGGATCGGACTCGATAGTAATAATTAATAAGTTCAACTTGTGGCGGGAGGTCCCATTCTTACCGAAATACCTGACGTCGTTTTAAGACACAATAATCAAACATAAGAAATGTAAACCTGTCAAGGTGCACGGGAAGATTTAGTGACACACCACGAACGGGAATTGGGAAAACAATAAAGAGATGATTTATTTGCCCATCTACAATCTAATTTATCGCTATTAGTCGAGAAAGAAAGAATTACCGGGATGAAATGACGTCCGCACTGGAACGATAAAAAAATGGTAACAATTCAGTCAACTTTAAGAAAACTGAACAAAATATTAGTTTCCCGCAACAAAGCAATCTTTTAATGTAAGTCATAACAGAAAAAAAATCGTTGGAAAGTTTCTATAGAGAATTAGTTCCCCGCCGTTGACCGTCATCTGTTTATAGCAAGAATGACGCCAAAAAAAAAGAACAAATTATCTTTACAATATCTCTTATACACAAATTCATCGTTTCTCGGACTTTTAGCTGGGGGAGGTTCAAATAATATTAGACCCAATTTCCACGAGGCCATCCCTCCAGGCAGTACCTATCCTGCGAGAAGGTGATTCGTTTATTGCCCTGATCCTGAGGCGTCCCCAAAATGCGAACTGCCGAGTGGGCTTAGGTAATTTGCCCCACGGGATCGGATTGAGGAATAGGAGAGCCGAATTCGAATTCCAGTCGAATCCATTACATTCACTTACGTGCTAATACCCTTGAGAAAGGTATAAAACCTATTTTCCCTCCAGCTATGGGTAAATAGCAGGACAGACCGGGTTTCTTTAGCCTTGGATGGCAACTGGTCTATCGGAGAAAGAAATGGCAACCTACTGCGGGAAAAATCTGCCTCGTCAGTCATGTATCGAAAGATACATGATCTTCTAAGCGTGTATCACGCATGGATCATAACTGACTGATTGCCGTTAAACCCTCTCTAAACCTTGATCTTGACGAGGACTGTCTTATCCGCGAATTCCTCGTTTCTTGGCCTTTTGGCTCAGGGCGGTTAAAATAATATTATCCCAAATCTCATGGGGCCTTTCCCCCAGGCAGTACCTATCCTTCAGGAAGGTGCTGCGTTTATTGCATTGCGCTTGAGGTATCCCCCAAAAGGGAAGTGCCAAGGCGGCTTGGGTAATTTGTCTACGGTATTGCCGTTAAACCCACTCTAAACCCCCACCTTCGGTAGCGACTTTCACACGCTGAAAACTACCCTTATCCACGAATTCTGATGATGAAAAACCACCGAAAACGGAACTTTTAAAAACTTTATCGTCCTTAAACTACTTCCATTTATATGGTTCCATTATAATTTCTTCTACTTCTTTATGTGCTGTGTCCCCTCAAGACGTAGGCGATCATGGCTCTTCACAATTTCCACTCCTTCGTAACTCTTAATAAATCTTGTCTTTTTTGTTATTTCTCCTAAACCCTGTCCCGCCACTCACTTACCCAAGCTCACCATTTAGTTTATCCTTTGTTTTCTTCTGCCTTCAATCTATCCTGTGAGTATCAGATTTTCCAAGCCCTCTTTTCTCCTTAGGTGCCTCAGAAATTTCACCTGTCTCTTCTTGATAAGTGTCCTTATATTTGACATTTTCTCAAAAAACTCGTCATTGCTCACAGGTTTGGTATCCTCAGCATCCTTCTGTAGAATCACATTTCTGTTGCTTCAAGACTGTTCTTCATCTTTGAGAAGATTGTACAGCACTCACTAAGGAGGACAGATATCACGTAAGAGCTCTGTAATCTTTATAACTACAACTTATATATTAAGCATAATACTACTTTCGAATAGAGTACGCTTGAGACGGGCGCTAATCGATGGCGAATGACAATCATTCAATCCTTGGTCTGAATGTACAAAAGGCTTTACTTTAAATTCTATGTTTTTTTTAACTAACGGGAGAAAAATGTAATATAGGGGATCTTTTCTCCCGACAAAGAAGAAATTGTAATTTAAAAAGAGCTTAGGGTGAATTGCTTAAAAACTATAGCGTTCTAATACTTCTATTGTCTGAGATAGATAGATAGATAGATAGAATATGAACAAATAGATAGATAGATAGATAGATAGATAGATAGATATTAGGTTGGTGCAAAAATAATGACGTAATAATGTCGTTTTTTGACGTTAAAAATACGTCAAAAAACGACATTATTACGTCATTATTTTTGCACCAACCTAATAGATAGATAGATAGATAGATCTGAACAAAATAAAAAGAAATACATAGATATATCTGAACGAAACTAGATAGATAGATAGATAGATAGATAGATAAGAAAGAAAGAAAGAAAGAAAGAAAGAAAGGACCTAGATAAAGATAGACATAGCTTAATATTCACAGATACAGAGAAAGGATGAAACCGTGATATATAGACATATCTTAACAGAGATGCATACTTAAAAATATAAAGAATCTGTGATATAGATAGATAGATAGATAGATAGATAGATAGATAGATAGATATACTAGGCCGAGATAAAGATAAACATAGCTTAACATAGATACAGAGAAAGGAAGAAGACGTGGTATATAGACATATATTAAGATAGGAGCACTTCAGCGTGGTGTAATGTTTAGCAAGCTTGCCTCACTATATCACTTACGACTGAACAGTGAGTTCGATCCCAATTCTGTGCTCTTTTACTTTCTGTCTAGTACCACATTTAAAATGCGCTTAGAAAATTGTCATTTATTAAAATAGATAAAGATAGAAATAGCTTAACAGAAATATATCGCGAGAAAGAAAGGAAAAGAAAACAAGATAGTATGATATAAATAAACATGTATTAAGGAAGGAAGGAAACGAATATTATTAATATATGAACATATCTATGCATCTTCATACCAGTATATGTGGTTGTATGTTCTTACGTTTCTGTGTGGAATACTGAAATACCTTCGAATGGTTTAAGATTTAGCGGAATGGTTTTTGGCTGCTTCGTGCCCATGAAACCAGTGTGAATGGCGTCTGGCATTTATAAATCGTATTAATTATAATTGAATGGTTCGGGACGCCAGCTATATCACACTAGTTAGCAATTTCCTCTCACATACCCATTGCTTGCATAGTGAGTTCAATCCTCACTGATTCCTCCCAGTTGGATTCCAACTTTGTTAATCTTATTAAATAATTATACGGTCAGACAAATAAAGGCAAGTGTCTTTGGCACCAGACACGTCTTGCTCGTTTCAAAGTTAATTTATAATTGCACTAAAGCCTTATTCTAGATATTTTCTAAGCACACTTTTTTTTAAAGAAAATCGGTTATGCTGCTCTAATCTTCCAAGTAACAAAAGCCTATCTTCCTAGAAAAAGAACGTATGAATCCTGGCTTCTAAGTGGAGTTGTTTAATACATTCCGCAATGCGACTAGACGAAAATAAGAATTATGGATAACGTGATCAAAGGATGTATCAGAAACAAACTTTAAGATGCGTTGAGTGAAGCTCTCAAACCTAAAGTGTTGGAAACGGTAAGAAGATTTGAAATAAGAATATAACAACCATTCAGAAAAAAATGAAATACACTATTCGTTTGCTAATATCTTTCATATTTCTCGCTTGAATTTGTATAAAATCGCATAGTTTACTATTTACAGTATATCACGATCGAAATATGAAAATCCGACATTTCTTTCGTGACAAGTGAAACTTATTTAATGATTTACATATGTGATGAAATTCGTAGGTGTTCGCAGTGTCAAAGTATTGGTATCCAAAGATCGGAATACTTGGCCTTCGGCATATTGCCGCCCAGTATCTTGAACGTTGAATGTCAAGGTGAACAAAGCCATTATTCACACATTGAGGAAAACTCGCAGAACTCAAAAAGAGGTAAGAGTCAAGGTGAGAGGCTCTCAGTTTTCTGTTTTTAAGATAGCAAGTAAAACTTGTTCAAAATAGTCCAAATGCAGTTCCAAAGTCAAAAAACAACAAGAGATGTACGTCATCTGTTAGTCCCAATTCAAGTAGTAATGAGAGAAAAATGTTCCCCCCTTTCAAATTTATAGGCAGAAGTACACAAATGCATGCTGGGATTTCTTGCTAGCCAATGATAGACCATTTGTCGGTTTCGTCTAACTCAGTCCCGGTCTGTCATGTCTTGAACTCAGAACGCTATGTTCGCTTATCTGAATTTGCTCTTCTGTGTCAACACCAATTCTCAGTTTGTGATCTTTTTTGCCATATTACTGTTGCTTTGCATTATTACTGTTAATTTGTCTTGCATATATTTATGCTTGCTTGCTTTATACTAGTTTTTTGCCACGTTCTTGTCTTTTCTTTTTCCTGGTGTTGTTTATTGCAAACTTTATTAATTCTGTTTGTTGGGCAGTTCTGGCATTTATTTACTTTTAACAATGGCCACTCACTCAACAGGTTATGAGCCCAGAGCAAACTCTGTTTCAACGGTGACGAATCAAAATTACGAATTATGGGCGGTAACATTTTTAGGTTACATGCAAATTACACGAAACAATCTTGGCACCATTTGATCGTCCCAATGACGAAGGGTGCTGTGAATAGAATGTAACACTCAAAGAAGGTAACAGTTAAGGTTATAAGCTCTCTGTTTTCGGTCCTTAAGATAGTGAGGAAAACACGTTTAAAATAGTCTAGATGCAGATCCCAAATCAAAACAACAGCTAGATATGAACGTCATCTTAACAGGATCCTTATTTCCAATCGATTTGCCAACTGTGACGGATTTACCAGTGCCTCGAATCCTGTTAGTGTAGTTTTTTCTCGATCCACAAAACTCCGGATACTCCATTAGATATGATATCAAGATACCGATTTTGAAGTCGCTGCCCTAGCAGAAACGGAAGTGTGTAATCTTAAATAAAATTTGATCTGTTGCTAAATGGAAACAAGGCATCCTCAATAATGAATCAAAGTTCTGTGTTTCCAACAAGGTTTCCACGTAAAGCCATGAGGAAAAAGGGGTAAAAACAATCACACCGTGATGGTTTTGGTTTTGCTCTGGCAACCCACTACAACAATTAAGCGAACTGATCAAAAGGTTTACTGTCAAAACAGGAAGCTAAGCCTATTCAACAGCATTTTTTTTTTTTGAGGGGGTGTTAAATCACGCACATTCAATTTTGAGTTCGGGGTTGAGAATTGAAAGGAGACTGACTCTCCTAGAGTCACAATTATGGACACTTCAAAACAATCGACTAAAACCTCCCAACAAAACTGATAGACAGAGGAAAAAAAATCACAGTTGCTGGGAAATAATGGGAGGCATCTCTCCAAAGAAAAAACGTGTCTTATGCGTCATGGTAACGAAATTTGTGAACTGAACAGAAATATATGACAAATGAATTGATTGCATAAAAATGTCGGGTGTGTTGAAATGTTTTTTTACAATTTTCACAAGAGGAAAAACCTAAAAAGAAAACAAATCAATTAATAATATGCGTTTCACTTTTTCCCCTTACGTTTATACATTTTTGTTTTTTAGCCAGTTTTAAATATTCATATATATATATATATATATATATATATATATATATATATGAATATTTAAAACTGGCTAAATTTACATACACACACACACACACACACACATATATATATATATATATATATATATAGAGAGAGAGAGAGAGAGAGATTATATTCACATATTTTGATAGGTGTTATTGATTTTTATTATTATTACTAATATCTTCTTTTTTTACAGTTGGTCTCTTTTTGAAGGCTTGTATAATTACTAATATCTCCTTTTTTTACAGTTGGTCTCTTTTTGAAGGCTTGTATATTTTGTTCGTAATTAGTGCACTTTTTATCTACTATCGGATTCTACTACAAATATTATTTGTAATTTAGCTTTCAATGGTGACTATAAATTTTAAGTATACTTGAAAAAAAATTACATAAAAGCATCATGCATAATACATATTACAAATTTTGAAATGTAGGGTCTACATTAAGCAT